>OX421974.1:10219389-10456889 GCA_949128135.1 Parasteatoda lunata | reverse complement strand
GCCTCTCTTTCGGTAGTTGAATAATTTCTTTCAGCTGAACTTAGCAATCGACTTGCATATTCAATAACATGTTCTTCTGGGCCTTCGCCTTGGACAAGAACTGCTCCAAGAGCATAATTGCTGGCATCAGTTTTAATATAGAACGGTTTTGTTCCATCAGGCTGAGATAACACAGGTGGGGAAATCAACCTTCTCTTCAACTCCTCGAATGATTTCTGTTCATTTTCACCCCATGTCCATTGTTTATTCTTTTTTGTTAAGTCACTAAGGGGTCTTGCTACTTCGGAAAAATGAGGGACATATCTACGAAACCAGGAACAAGTCTGTAAAAAGGACTGAACTTCCTTTGCACAGGTTGGCTCAGGAATTCTTTGAATTGAGGATACTTTATCGCCATCAACCTCTACACCTTCTTGAGTTATCCAGTGACCTAAATATTTAACTCGGTCACAAGCAAAATGACACTTGCCCCTGTTAGCGTTGAGTTTGAACATAGAAAGTCTTTCGAACACTTTTCTTAAATCTGATAAATGTCCATCAAAAGTCTCAGATAACACTATAATATCATCTAGGAATGATAGTGCAAACACCTCTTTTAGTCCAGATCGAAATTTGTCAATAAGACGTTGAAAGGTGGCAGGCGCATTGCGTAAACCAAAAGGCATTCGCAAATATTTGTACGTACCAAATGGACAAATAAAGGCTGTCTTCTCTTGATCTGCATCATTGACCTTTATCTGATGATATCCCGCTCTTAGGTCTATCGTAGACATGAACTTTGTTGATTTTGCCTCAGTTAACAAATCATCCATCCTTGGTAATGGATAGGTATCGGGAATGGTAGTAGAGTTCAGTTTCCGGTAATCTACACAAAGTCTGATTGAACCATTAGGTTTAGGAATCAACACCACTGGACTAGCGTATGGAGATTCGCATTCCTCGATAATACCTTCAGCAAGTAAAGAATCTAGCTCTTTCTTCAACATCTCTTTCTTAGCAGGGGTCATTCGATAGGGAGGTTCAGCAACAGGTAAGCTATTTCCAGTTTGAATTCGGTGTTCAATATATGGAGTGGCATCTCCCCCTGGCTGAAAGATAGTTTTGTATTCTTCTAACAAGGAGTTTATTTCATATCGTTGCTCTTTGGATAAGTGCTTTCCTTCGTCATCTCTTAATTTTACGGCATAAGATGTTTCTAATTTAGCAACAGGATCGTCTGTGGACTTCGATGTCTCTGGAGATGTTATTTTCTGAGATGCTATTACTTTTGGGGTCACTTTACCTTCAGATGGTTCTTTGTAAAAGAGATACTGCTTCTCAGGATTTTCGCTGAAATGCCAAGTGCCATTCTGGATGTTGAGCACTATTCCAGCAGCTTGCAGAAAATCAGTCCCAAGTAATGTTCGATTACCTTTAGCTTTTGGCAAAGCGATGAATTTCATAGGGATTATTTTTCCTTCTACATCAAGATTAACTGTCGTAGTTAAAGCTTGGACATTTCTCTCTTTACCATCAGCAAATACCATCGTAATATTCTTTTTGTTAAAGATAAAACCTTTGTCTTTCAACAGTTTATAGAATCTCTCTCCAGCAATAGAATTGGATGCTCCAGTATCAGCGCAAAAAGCTGCTCTCTCTCCACAAACATTTAGAAAAATTGAACTAGACGGCAAATCCGTTGATTCAACTGCATACAGGTTAATATAGTTCACAATAGGTTTTGTTTCTTCTTTAAACTTATTACATTTAGGGCACTTTGATTGAATAAATCCAGGATTACCACAACCATAGCAATGTATAGAAGTTTTTCTTTCTGGTCGGGCATTATAAAATTTCGAACCGTCAAAATTCGCATTTCTGGTTAGTGAACTCTCTCTAGGATTAGGAGATTTAAAACGCCTATCTTGAACAAATTTTGCGTTTTCTTTAAAATATGATTTCTTGGCAATAGGGGGTCCATTTTTCTTCATACCAATTCTGATATTTTCAAAATAATCAAGCTTATCGGCTAAAATCAATGGATCATTCAGCTCTGACCAAGTATCCAAAAAATGTTCCTTGACATCAGGAGGTGTCTTTTTCTTCATTTGATCAGCAATGATCAAATCTTGAAGTTGATCGAATTTGGAGATGTTCAACTCAGTAAGCCATCCTTCAAAATACGATTTCAGTTCAAAAGCAAAATCCTTATATGTTTTGTCTGCACCTTTATTGTGTTGAGAAAACAGTTGTCGAAATCTATCAGCCGTCAGTCTATACCGCTTCAACAGCATATCTTTCACCTTTGCGTAATCCTTTGAATCCTCTTCACTTTCTCTAGCAACTAGTTGATTAATTTCGGGGGGTAATGAACCAATCAGATATGGGATCCAGTTTGTTTCAGGTATATTAACAAATTTCAGTTGACGTTCAAAAACAGTTAGGTAAAGACCGATTTCATCGTCTTTAGGGTTGAACTTCGGAAGTATGCGACTTAAATCAAACTTCGGTTGCTCTGCTTCTTGAGCAACAGATGGTCTCTGCAAATTCTGATTAACTTCTAGTTGAAGTTTTAGTTTTTCCAATTCGAACGTGCGTTCTTTATCCAACCTTTCTTCTTCGGCCATCTTTAAAGCATTCTCTTCAGCTGTTTTTTGCTCAATCAGTTTAAGTCTTTCTTCTTCCTTTTCGGTTGCTAAGCGATCCTCCAATATAGTATCTAACATATTTCTCGTAAATTCTTCATTGTATGAAGTAGAATTTAAAATCAAATCTCGCAATTGAACTACTTTTAAATCTTCTGTAACTTGTAACCCAAGCTCCGATGCTAATAATTTCAAGTCACTTTTTCGACCCTTTCCTAAATAGGACATCCTGAATAGGTATATGAGTTTATTTCGTGTAAAAACAGTTTCTTCAAATGTCCAACAGTGTAACTTAAATGGATTGAGGGGGGAATGGGGGTACTACTAATAACTTATACTAACATACAATAAAATACACTATTTTTCTATTAAAATTGCAAAAAAAGAATTAATATGCATAGTAAAATAATATAGATAAAATAATAATTAATATGCATATCATGAAAATATATTTTAATTGTTAACAACACTGTATGATGTAATATTTATGCTTTCACAGAAACAGAATATTTTTAAGTTAAATAAATATCAATAAACTATATTGATTTGAATTTCTTTAAATATACACCATTCTTGTAATTCACAGAAAAATATTAATCAGATGAACCATCATATTCTATCTATTACATCGAAAAATTTATTTAAGAACAAAATCTTTTATTTATTTGAATAACATCAATCAATAAGCAATAAAATGATTAATTTATTAATCTTTCACTTTTAAAGTGAATATATAAGTAACCACAAAACCATATAAAAGTTAAAACAGTCATAAAAATATTCAGCGAAGAATATTAAATCACTAAGTATCATTTTTCTATTTCCGCTAATACATTTACATTATTTTTTTTTCAGAATCATCAATTTTCTTTCTTTAAAGAATGAATAACATTTCAACAAAATAACAGCATTTCACTTACTAGACGCCATTCAAGGTCATATTTAGTAGTAATATTTCTGTTAGCTTCGCTTAATATTATACGTAAAGAAAAATGTATTTCTAGCAAAATGATTTTCATATAAAATGTATATATATAAATGATTGCTTATCAATTCAGAACACATAACAAAATTATACTTCTTTAAACAATTAAAATTAAATCTATAAGCGAATCTCTTACTAAACAGAACAACACATGTTCCAATATATATTTCTTTATATATAAACTGATAATATGTATCATATAATTATTTTATTCTTATTCACAAAAATATCGTAGGTTTCGATATTTAATTAAATAAACATTAGCAGCAGTTTTGATATTTAATTAAATAAACATTAACAGCAGTTTTGATATTTAATTAAATAAACATTAGCAGCAGTTTCGCTTAGATTATATTTTTGTTTTTAAGCATTATGTTAATACTTTAACAATTATAATTCTAAACAAATTCAAAATGATTTATCATTATCTCAATAATTTTATAAATCTTAAGTTATTAAAATTATAACTAATAGCTTACTGCGTTTCTTCAGGTTGAAGATTATGCACGTAAATAATACTCCCGGGTGGAGATTTTCACACTTGCTTCTGGATGAAGCTATTTTCCTTATGACTCTCCAGGATGGAGATTTCACTACACAACGATTCTAAGGAGAAAAATTGAATTCGAGTTCTGATATGAAACATGACTTACATTTTAAAACAGCCACGAGTTGGGCCGCCATTAATGTAGTGTTAAGGAATACCGGCTAACTCAAATTAATGTAAATGTTGACAAAAGTGACTCATGAAGTACACTTAATAAAGAAATTTAATAATAAACACAGATACAAACATGAATTACATTTGACAAAAAAAACTAAAAGAATTAAAATTAAAGAAAACTCGGGGAAACGGGAAAAGTCATGTTTATGGTTTCACATCAGAACTTGAACTGAGTCTCGGGACATAGGTGGCACCACAGGGCATCGGTTGGTTGCTACATATATATATATATATATATATATTATATATATATATATTATATATATATATATATATATATATATTATATATATATATATATATATATATATATATATATATATATATATATATATATATATATATATATATATATATATATATATATATAAAGTACAAGAAACATCAATAAATAGAAAATAAAAATTTTTTTCCTAATATTTTTGTGTTTTCTAATTTTTTTTTTCTTCAAATAAAGTTAAGTTTCATGCGTTAACGTTTACTTAATAAGTATATGATGAATAAAAGTTAATAGCACACAAGTATTTTTTATTTTATTTATTTATTTATTTTTTTTAAACATAGTGAAAAGAATTGATTTTTGTGTTTACTTTAAATTTATCAGTGAGCATTCAAGTTTTAGTAAATTTTATTGAAAAAATTTTGAGCATCAGAAATTCTTGCTTTTATTTTTTTATCTAATGTTTTTTCTCCTAATTTACATATCCTCCAATTTTTTTCTTTCGTTACGTAAAGAGATTTACTGTCTCTGTCTTTGAATTAGATATTTATGAGACATTTAAAAAAGAAGCTTAATTTGACTTAAATGTAACTTGCCAAGAGATATCGGCTTGTTATGAATATTTTAATGAACATATTAATTACACCTTTGTTGTCTTACACTTCTAAATTTTAATACACTTAATTTTACATTATGAAATATTATATGAGGCATTGCACGATTATTTCATCTTTTGCTCTCTTTAAGATGCTGTCTGAACTATAAGTGTTCCTGTGAATGACGGAAGGTGGCTGACTTCCACCCTTGAATGGGAATGTTGAGAATCATATTGTCGCGTTGGTGACACTGCCCGGTATACCCTTCACCTACACGAATGTTTTTTTAAGGTTTAGTGCTGCTGTCCGGTATACTTTTGTCCGGTACTCTGAACACTGATGTTTTTCCTAATCTATGCTCAAAAGATATTTAAATACAGAATAAATATAATATCAGACAAGAAATTAAATCGGATATAGCAAATATTTTGAACATTCACCATGTGATTGCTAACATTCACCGGTAAAAGTCGATATTCTCTTGATTTCGGACATCCACGGTAAAATAAGCACTAAATCATTTGAAACACTCAATACAGTATTTTTATATAATTTTTGAAATTCTTAAAATGATTCTAGAAATGATATGTAGTTCCTAATTATTAAGGTATAAACATATTTAATTTTAGAGTGCTGACAGAGGCGACACCCACAGAGGTGACATTGGTGACAGATGGGTTGAAGGACTCGTGGGGATTCAGCAGAATTCTTCATGGTGAAGCATTTTGTCTTATTTAGTGTTGTGAGTGAGTGTAAATAAATTGTATATAACAGTTTTACATAATGTCTTTATCAAAATATAATCTTGTTATCAAAATATTTAGTATTATTTACATCATAAGTTAAAAACTTCTTTCACAATATTCAACTACTATATATGTTCCTGGTACTTTAAGTGCTATTAGATATCAATGAGAGTTTTGTATTAAAAATTAAGATTCATCACCAAAATTATTTAGAACTAAAATTTGTCAATAATCTTTTCTTTTGAAGATACTGATTTCTTGTTAAAACTAAAATTATTAAGGTTATTTTACTTTTTCTATTTATTTTCAATTTTCATTTATCAATGTCTTCTGGTTTAATAAGATGAGTGATTATTTTTTGTTAAAACAGGGTTGCATTTTATTATTTTTTTAAATTTAAATTCTGCGCTTTTTAAAATTTATTATTATTTTTTACTTGTTTTTGCTTGAACAATAATTTTTGGATTGGGTGCAACTTTCATGATAAAATTAACTATTATAATTAAATAAAAAACTTTCAAAAAAGTTTACTCTTAACATAAAATACTCTTAACATATTGTATAAAAGAACTCTATAAAAAAATTTAGAGTAAGTACTTGATATCGTAAATACTTTTTTAAAATTAATTTCGTTAACTTCCATAATTAATAATTAAATTTACCTCAGTTACGAGTTGGAAAATGTTTTGAATAAAATTAGTAGTATATTCAAATGTATGTTTGAAGTTGTGGAACAGTTAGTTGTTCTGAAGTCAAGAATTAGCAACATATTCAAAATTTATAGCATCACTTTCTTAAAATTATAAACAACAAACAATAAACAACATGCTGTTTATAGGAAAATAAAATCAAAGTAAAATTTTGAAATTCCTTAATGCTAATCTCCTATTTAATTAAAATTATTGTCAGAATTGTGCCTGACAAGGATTTTGTTTATAATTAGCTTAATGCATCCATTTTAAAATAGTCATATAATAGTTTTTAATCATTTGTTCAATTATAGCTGAAACTGTTTTTTAACTATTTGTAACTATTATTTTTTCTTCCATCCGATTTTGGCTGTTTTATATCGAATTTTAGCACACAACTTTAATGCAAAAAATAGCTCAGCTGATAATAGCCAAATTATCAATTTTTTAAAATTATGATTTATTAAGGACTCTAGACATCTAGTTTTTGTTATTATTTTTTTAATTTTTTTTTTTTTTTTTTTTATTGAATTGATATTGGGTTTTGTTATATTTTAATTTATTACGGTGGCGAACTGCTTTAATCCAAACGCATGTATTTTTCTCCTATTTAAAATATAATTTTTAATCATGTATGTGAATTTCATTACAAAACTATTTTGACTTATATTTTTACATAACATTAATCATTCTTATTTATTTTTAAAATAAAAATTTACTGCTTTTTTTTTGCATTTTTAGAATTTAATCTTTATATATATATATATTTATTTATTACAGATTTACACATATTTAAAATAATTTCAATCATATATTTACATTTTTTTCACAAGACTATTTTACTATTCATTTTTTTAATCTATGGTGCTTTAATATATATTGCAATATTGTAAATGCGCAAAAAATTGAAAGCTGCTATCTAAGTGAAAAAGATCTTTGAAGGCTGATAGAACATCAAAATGAATCAGGAAGGAGAAGGTGTCGGGGTATGAGAGTGTGCTGGTAGTACATCATAGATCGAGCCTTTATTTCTCATCGTTTGGAACAGTTCAATTTACCTAAGTATTGCGCTCTTGGTATGTCAGCAGTACACTACCAACCAATCATCAGGAGGGAGAAAAAGTAGATCTTTCATGAGTGGAAAACGAATCCTTGTGTCTGTGAACAGATTCGGGTAATCTGGGACTGGGGAAGACATTATTTCGATCCTCGAGTAAATAATAATTGGTGTGGCAGCGTAGTTTTCTTTCGGATTTCTTGTGAGAAATGGTCGGTGCGTCGTGAGGAAATATGACATTAGATTATTTCAATGTGTATATAAAAATTATGGGCTTCTCTATGATGGTCCTAAATAAAATGACTTCTCGTCAAATATACGGTGAATACAGCATTTTGCTGGTTGGCTGAACATTCCATTAACTAATTAGGTTACTCACAGTCAATCATCGAAAATTTATGTAAAAAAAAAGAAACAATAAGTTAAACTATGTTATTTTATTGATAAAACATGAATGATAAATTAACCTATGAGAACCGCGTTTGATCTGCGTATTCTGTAGCGATTTTGAAATATAGCAAATTCCATCTTAATATACGACGTATAATAAAGTTAGGATTATTTAAGTTATTATTATTTTTTTTTTATTATTTTGGAAAAATTTGATTAAATGTTTATTAACTTAAGAAATTTATAAATTTGGTAACATAGTTTGTTTGATATGAATGTTTGTTAGTTATCTAGAGTGAACGAAATTGCTCTTAAATGTTTTATCACACAATTTATTTCTTTAAATGAGAGGAAAATTTAAATAATAACGTTTTTATTTTATAACTGACGTTGAACCCAACTCTGAGTTCACAACTATCGATGTTTAACGTAGTAGCCTTAAGATTTTGAAACTAACCATGAAGGAAATCATTGCCTGTATCAAACATTGGGTTCCACTAGCTTTCGTGGAGGACTTTTTGAGAGAATTAACCCGCATTTGAGTTCGCATTGAGAGAAAAACACGAAAATTTCCCATGGTTAGCCTGACTGAAAGGGGACCACTGTGAAGGTATTACACAACGGGTCGATGCACTTCCGCATAATTTACTTGAATTTAAATTGTTTATGTTCATTTTTACCCTCATAAAAATTCCTTTTGTCTACTGTTAAACTTGAAAATTATGACTGCAACAAAAATCGACATTCAAAATGATTCGTTCTATTTTCTAAATTTAATTATTTCAATTAATGTGCCGTATATGTATTTTTGTGTGACTTTTTCTACGAGAACGTTAAAAATGTTTGATAAGGCTGGTAAAATCAAGACTTGCAAAATAAGGTGTCCTGTTGTCAACACAAAAATATTCAACAACAGTACGATTCTGATTTTATTTACTGTGTCGACTGTAAGAAGGTTTATTATTTATGAGTAGGATTAGGAGGAAAATATTTCTTAAATGAAATGGTTGGCAATTAAAATATATGCTCATGCATATTGTGATCGAATAACTATTGTATTTTGTAGTTATTGCCATCCATTAATCTCGTATTTAAAGATTGAAGAGTTACTGAATAGAATTCATTATGACCTCTAAATTTTCATTTTATTAAACACAAATCATATTTTTTTTTTCACTTGTGATAATCAATTCACACAGGCAAGGCAATTTATCATTTCTCTCTGTGTTAAAGAAAAATCATGATGACCGCTGCTGTTTCGGGTGTTCAACTTAACGTTTTCTGTTTCTCTGAGCAAAGTCTCTCAATTTTAGAAACATGCAATTGCAAAAAGATGTCGAAAACAGTACAAAAATTACGAATAAATAAAAAAATAAGAAATTAAATAAACACAAATGGCAGGGTTGAAATTTATGTTTTTGAAAGGGCCATGTTTTTTTTTACAAACCTCAGGTTTTTTTTTAGAGATCCTAATTCATTTGAAAGTTATTGTAATTGCTTTTTTGTGATATTTTTTCACTTTTGTTTGTTTTTGCTTTACGAAATATTTTGCTTAGCTGCTCAAACTCTATTAAGACTTAGGATTTTAAAATTAAGATGTGCAGAAGATGGGATTAAAGTGTGTAGAAAAATGTTTGTAAAAGGAGGGGATAAGAAAATAATTATTCAGAGAACTTTTTGAATTTGTTGTAAAAAAACATGTTGATAGATCCACTGAAATGCAACTTGAAATTTGGCATGCTGATATGATCATATTGAATAATAAAGTTAACGACATTTCGTTTTAAAAATTTTTTGAAAATTAATGCAATGGGATACTGCAAGTCACGTAGTGTAGGAATCTCGATCCTGATTGGTGTTGAAGCGTGGCTTTTGTTTACATTAGCAACTGTTCTTTCTATTTTGTTTCGAATAAGTTAAGCCCCCGTCAAGTATCAATTCTCTTATGTGACACATTCTATATTCATCCATCACGATTTGTTTGCAAATATTTCAATTCGTTAACAATATATTTCTGGCTTAACACAAAGACAGGCACGAAGCCTTGTGGTACTTAAATAAACTAATAATGCATCGAAGTTGCCAGGTACACAAAACAAAAATATATCATGGTTACAATAAAATATAGAGACAAATAATAAATTTAAGTTAAGGAGGAGGCGGATAGGGGGAAGTATTATATTGCAGCGAATTCGATGTGCGATATGGAGCTGTATTTAATTAACTTCACGTTGATTAACATTCTAACTTAAGTTGAAAGACTTAGCTCATTTTTAACACGCCATTTAACTAATAGACCATCAGCAGGTGCTGACTTCATAGGTAATTTGTGTGGGTATCCGTTGTCTTCCTCCTAAAGTGCAAGTACCTAATTTTATGTGATTTCCCCCTTTTAAATAATATTTATTTATCTACTATAATTGAAAAATTTAACTGATTTGCCACTTTTGACGCACGTGCTTGACTTGACATCAACCGTAACAAAAATTAATATATATTTTAATAAATTTTTTTTTCTTTTGAAATTTTTTTCTTTCCTTACGATTAACATAATATTAATAAAATGTGTTTGCATAAATTTACACTAGCTATCCAATTTCTAAACAAAAATACCTTTTTTCTATCTAAAAATGCAACAGATTGCCATCCAATAGTAAATTTTGGAAAAAAGTGGATTTGAACTGTTTTTTCCTCTTCATCTTGTGACAGAGTTGGTGACAGAGATGGTGAGCGAAGCTCCTTTGGGAATAATAAAAAATAAAAATAAGTGATATTTTTTTTTTACAAATGGAACAAAAAATTTCTTGTCAAATCACGGAAATGATAGCCGAATTTTAAAGTTAGTAAATGACATAATTTAATTATATATCCATTATGGAGAAATTTTTTTTAATTCACTTCAGAATTGGCAATACATTTTAATATGAAAAAAAAAAAAAAAGCAATAATGTGAGTGTTCAGCTCTTGAGTTTTTCTTCTAAGAAATGCTTCTTCAATCATTTCAAAACTTTCGAGTTAATGTGTTTCTGATTCTTATAACAAATGATGTTTAAGAGTTGATACTCACCAAATTTAATAACTTTTGGTAAATATTGAAGATGAACATGCTTAAACTCAATTAAATGTCTGCTATAGATGGCAAACTTTTACATTTACTTTACTAAGTATCAAAAATTGCCGAAAATAATAAAAGTCAGTAAGTGAACTTCCCTTCTTAGATTTTTTTTTTTTTTTCAATTCTTTCGAACGAAAGTTTATCCAAGTTTTTGTGTGACTGGTTTCTGATCTTTTAAAAAAGGGAACTTCATGAACTGTTAATTACCAAATGAAATAATTTTTCAATCTGTAGATTAAGACAACTAATGTTGTATAACGTCACGTTTCGAAATTGTTTGCCCAAGAAAAAAAAAAAAAAACCTTATTGATCAATATTAAAAACAATTATAAAGCAACAGTGCAGCATTGTTTAATAATCAAACAAGTTAATTGGATTGTTGGCGGTTGTTTTTTAGTTCTGGAAAGAAAAAAAAAAAATTCCAGTCAGCAAATAAAACGTGGTATATTTGATTTTCTGTAGTGTTTCATGATGTACCGAAAGATAAAAAAGTTTGGCTGAGTGTCAGTTTGTAAACTTTTTCTCCATGAAAAAATATTTTCTTTTTCTTTCCTTTCGTTTGAATGACTATCAGATAATTTGAATGCTTGGTTTCCAATCTTATTACGAGGAAGGTTTACAAACTGTTGCTGAACCAGACTTAGTTTTTCTCTATATTGAACTATGAAAAGGAGAAGCACAAAAGAAATATTAATTCGATTCATGTCATTTCAATTTTTATTAAACTTCAGCAAACTTGGTGGAGAATAATTTATTGAATTACTAAAAAGATTTCTGAGCTGAAAAAAACTGAATTTATTCAATCAATAATTAATATCAATTGATCAATAGGTTAGATAAATGAACGCGAGAAAAATCTTTTATTTGAGCTTTCGAAATAAAGCTTCTTTGGAAGAAATTAAAATATTGTGTCAGTTCGTTAACTCCATTTCAGACATTAACTTAATTAATGACGGTAAGTGAACTTCCCTTCTTAATTCTTTTTTTTTTTTTTTTTTTCAATTCTTTCGAACGAAAGTCTATCCAAGTTTTTGTGTGACTGGTTTCTGATCTTTAAAGAAGGGAACTTCATGAACTGATAATCACCAAATGAAATAATTTTTTAATCCAGTCAGCAAGTAATGTATGATATATGATTTACTGTAGTGTTTTATGATGTACCGAAAGATAAAAAAGTTTGGCTGGGTGCCAGTTTGTAAACTTTTTCTTTGTGATAAAATATTTTCTTTTTCTTTCCTTTCTTATGAATGACTATCAGATAATTTGAATGCTTGCTTTCCGATCTTATTACGAGGAAGGTTTACAAACTGTTGCTGAACCAGACTTAGTTTTTATGAATAAAGAAAGAATGTTTTCTCTATATTGAACTATAAAAAGAAGAAACACTGAAAAAATATTAATTCGATTCATTTCAATTTTTATTCATTTTTGGCAAACATGGTGGAGAATAATTTATTGAACTACGGAAAAAACTTCTCAGCTGAAGGAATTTATTCAAGCAATAATTAATATAAGTTCAATCAATAAGTCAGATGATAACGAGAAAAATATTTCATTGGAGCTGGCGAAGTAAAGCCAAAATTATTTAAATAGTTATTTTGTTAAAAAATCATTACATTATAATGCATTACATTTTATACATTAAAATAAAAAATGTTATGACGTTTATATTATTGGTTAAAAAGAAAAAAATTTAAATTTATGTCAAATTAAATTAATTATGTTAAAAATTTAGCGTTTCTAGGAGGCTTTATCCCTTTTTCGCTCCGTTCACCAACCCAAAGATTGTTTCTCATTCTTCATTGCTATGTTTTTTTCCTCTTAAAAGTTGATCAAGACACTTTTGTTTTTAAAATATTTATCATTATAATTTTGTAAGCACATTTTACAAATATGGTACTAGTATGAAAGAATACCTGGATTTAAAAAATAATCAAATGTACTTGAACAAGAAATTAAACTAGAGAAACACTTAAAACTAGTAACACTTTCATGCTACTTGTAATTTAAAAAAAAATATTAAAAAAAAAAAAAATCATTACTTTTCTGATAAAATTTAAAATAATCTTCTAAGCTCAGCCAATTTCAAATATATAGTTGCATTTCATTGGGTAGTACATCAACAAACATAGTTTTTATTTTAATACAAGTTCAACAATTAATAAATTCTCGAACAAATAGTCGAATTGTAAAAAAAAATTTTTATTTCAACGATTTTTATTTACTTTGCAATTTCTAGTTTTATAAGTCTTATAGTTTTCGAGAGGCAAAATTAAATCTTGCATAAAGAAAAAAAAAAAAACCTCTTTAAATATTAATTACTTTCGAACAAATTAGAATACAAGTCTCATAGTTTTTGCGTGGCAAAATAAAATGCAACTTAAAGAAAAGCAAGTGAGAAAAAATTTGCAAAAAAGGCATTTTAAACAAATTAGGATTCCGTTAAAAAAAAAAAAAAAAAAAAAAAACTGTTAAGTTTATTAACAACATTCCAATGTTTAACTCAGTTTTTGCATTTTTTAGAGCAAACTGTTGGGTATTTTTTTCCCCTAAAGCTCAAGAGTCAATAGTTCTTGAATTAAATATAGAATGTTAAATTTTTCTTTTTATTCCTTCGTTCTTCCTGTGCATTTCTCTTCCCCTTAGTAATTTCAAGCTTCTTTGTCTAATAGGTTTTGCATAGCAAACCGAAAGGTTCAGTTGAACACCTGATTATTTCGGCTTTGATAATTTTTTCTATAATAGAGAAATAGAAAAAATTGACCGAAACTGGTTATTGTAAATATGTATTAAAAAAGTAAATCTGATTCTATTTTCACCTTTCAATACTTGCGGGAAAATTTTCAAACCAAAGCATCATTATAATCAGTACAAGTAGTTTTCAAAATGTACAAAAAGCAAAAAATGTACAAAGGAAACGCATTAATATTGCATTAACTTGCAAATTAATTTAGTCTTTCTCTTTCTGAAAATTGGTCAATTACCCTTCCTCTTGCTGTGTCTCAAAAGTAATCATACTGTCGACAAATATTAGTGTGCCTATTAATCTTATTCTTATTTGTTATTAATGAATATTTGGGTCCTTAATAACTTCTGTGTTCAAAATATTCTGAAAAGTTACATTATGTTGAATTGATAATATATTCCTTTGAATGTGAACTTTTCCTTGAACATTACAGACTTAGATATTGACAAAATGCATAAGTGCGTTAAGCATTATTTGAAAATTACTACTTCAAATAATAAAATTTTATTTATTTATTATTTTTTTTACATGAAATCAAAATTTTTTTTTTATTATTTATAATTGAAACTAACTTTCAAAATTTTTTAAAGGAAAAAAACACTTTTGTTCAAGACGTTATTAAGCTACAAATTAAAAATTGGTTGGCAGCACGAGCTGATCGATTTTTCAAAAAAGTAGGAATTTCTCTCACAATAGTATCTCAAAACATTTTTTAATTACATTTTAATTTAATAACTTAACAAAATAAAACTCTTGAAATTAATGCGATGGCATAATTATTTATTTATTTATTATTATTATTTTTTGACTTAGAACTTTGCTTTGCAGTTAAAATATATAACTAACTAAACAAAAATAAGATGTTTTATATATGATTTTGTACTGTCATGCAAAATAGAATTTTTTCTTGGATGTCTGTTTCTCTATAGTCGTTTCTCTATGGGAAACAGTGCGCAAAAAAAAAAAAAAAAAAAAAAAAAATTAACCCTTCTGAATAACTTCTAATAGTTGGATCGTCACTTTCTAGGATACAATTTTAATGGTTGAAGGGAGTCATGTCAAATATGCTAATTAATTCATGCAGACGATATTAAATTACAAAATCAGACGTACATTCTCTGAGTTTTTCCCCACGGATTCTGACCCCCAAAATAATATAAGGTGTAGCCGTAATCTGGTAAATAAGGTCCCAGTATTTTGGTCTGGAAAGCGGTCCAAAATTTTGACTCCATAAGGTTAATTTAATTTTTTGCGTATTCTGCCATATCTCGAGAACTTTTTAAACGAATTGAAAAATTTTGGCACAAAATTATATAATTCGTTTATCTAAAGAAAATTCCATGCAAAATTAAATATTTAGTAAATATTTCTTATTTAATAACAGTCAAAAATATATAGAATTGTAAGAACTTCAATTTTTACATCATTTCAAAGAAAGCATTTTTACGTGACAAAATGTGAGCGAAATCGGTCAAATAGTTCCTGCGAAATAGAGCCCTAAAATGTGAAGAGCCGATTATGAAATAAAAAAATATTCAGGGTGTTTCTTTTTTTGTGCGTTATTTTTCACTTTTGTGAGGCAGGCATGTCAAACCCGCAGCTCAAAAGTCAGTTACTAACTGTGGGCTCACGAAGAATGAAAAAAAAAAACAAAAAAAAAAAACAACTTATTTCACATATTTTATAAACTTCACTCACTTTCAAATTTTTAACAAAATTCTGAAATGGTATTTATCTAAACTCTTAAGTATCCAGTTTTGATTAAAATTAACATTGAAATGCATTCATTTCATTAGCTCAAGTAATATTGTTATTAATAACTGGAGCACGAATAATTATTATTCGTAGGTAAAAAATTTGTGAAATATATTTATTTATTATTACGTACATTGCAGATTTATTTTACATTGTCGTATATTTATTTATACGTATATTTTTCTTTTACGGCCACCTACAATACTTTTCAAATGATCGGAGGAAATTTTAAAAGCTCTTTCTTTCATAATTTTTATCCATAACAGTTAATCCATCCAATGATAATGAAAACTAGCTCAAAAGTAAAAGTTTTTAACATTTGAATATTAAAAACTATTGTCATACGTATTCCTCAGGTTTGACAAATATTTTTATTTATTGAGCTAGTTTTTTTAAATTATTAAGCTATTATTAAATTGAACATCTGTTTTTAAATATTAGTTCATTATTAAGGTTAGTATTTTATTTATATTATTTCATTTTTTAAAATTTTTTAATTCTTTACTTTGAATTTTTATTTTCTATTCATTAATTTTTTACTTTCTAAATTATTTATCTTTTTTTTATCTAATTTATTTGTGCTAAATTTTTATTTTTATTTATTTTTTTATTTTATTTTTGACGAAAGAGCTTTTCAGTAACAATTGCCTAAAAAGTTAATTGAGAAATAGGAAGAAAAAGAAATTATTCGGGTTTGGGGGTCAAACACGGCTGACAGCGAATTTCCTTATGAAATTTTTTTTCTATTTTAAACTGATTTTTTTCTTCTTCTAAATTTCTGATGATTGATTTGTGGAGGAGTATAAGAGAGATGCTCACACGAGGCTGGTTGAGGTAAAATCTGGGAATTTTTGGTTTGTGAGAGGATGCCCTCAACACCATAGGAAAGTACACACTTTTTCAAGGTGTTTAGGCCATCCGATAGCAAATCTTAAGGACCTAGGCTCTATCCCTACCGGTGACGCACGAACAGCTCTTTCGTACTCCCTTATTGATCTGATGCAAAGTTGTAATTGACAATCAAAATTCATGGTTAATCTCCATTTTGCTGTACTTACTGTATATTTGTGTTCTTTTATTCTTTAGCATATTTTTTTTTTTTTTAAGGGAACGGATTTTATTTACGGCCATCAAGTCTTTTTTTTTAATTTATACATATTGAAATTAGATATTTACTCACAAACATCGTGTTTGTCCCAAGAAACTGGAATGTGGAAATTCCGCTACCGTGTCAATTGTTATTGACTTTTGGGTCGGGAAATGCCAAAAAAATGTACCAGTCTCTGCCTTACCTGGTTCAGTTCACGAACAAGGATACGTTTTTCAATCAGAAGGATTTGCTTTTCCTTTTTTCCGAAGTTTGGTTGGCAGTGTTCTGTTGGATGTGTCGAGTCGTAATGGTTTGGGCGATTGACTGAGTCAAATTATGGGATATATTGAGTAGATTTGTGGATACTACAGTATATTTTCTTAATGCTTCGATACCTTTCCACAAAGCTACAAGCAGCTACATGTTCTAAATTGCAAGCCCAATATATCAATTTATTTATTTGAAATTTTTAATCTGGATGCAGGGAAGAATAATTATTAAATAAATCATGAATGAACAACATTTCTTCCACCTTCAAACTTTGATATAATTATTTCAAATTAATATCTAAAAATAGAGAAAGCCTTAAATATTTTGTTCAAAAATAATAGTATTGAACAAAATAAATTGATTTCGTAAATAATGTGTTTAGCAATAAATACTGGATGTAATGGTTTAAATGCTGCACAATCCATTTATTCTAAGTCCCCCCCCCCCCCCCCAATTTTTTTTTTCGTTAATATTACAAATAAAAACTACAAAAAATTTTTAAATTGCATGTCTCTAAATTGTTTCTTTTTTATTTACAATTCTTTGTTTCATTTGTAATGCTTTGCGAGCAATTTTCTTAAGAAAAATACATAAATTTAAATTGGTAATATTTTTTAATTAAAATGAGATTATTAAAAAAAAAATATTTATTACAATAAAAAAAAATTTGAAGAAAAAAAACAAAACAAGGATAAGTTTTATTTAGTTTGTTTCATTTTACTATAACTAATTTTTATATTAATAGAAATTTTTAAAATAAGAAATATTTTTTATTATTAAAAGTATTTTTTATTATTACAAATATTTTTTAATATTAAATTAAAAGTCTGCAAACCTGAAAAATAAAAATAAATTGATATTTATACTTGATAGTTTGTATAATCTTCTGTCAATATCACACTGAATCACACATATGTTATACAATACTTATACAATAATTATATTGTATGTAAATATCAAACCAATTGTTACCATATCATTTGTTTAGCCGTATTGTGAAAGAAGTTTACGTGATGAATCATTAAAACTTTATTTTTTTTAATAAATGTAAAAGTTTTGTAAATGAATAGTGTATTTTATGAGGTGTATTATATTGATACATATTATATCAATATTTTGTATACGAATAGTGTACAGCTTTATTTAATTTTTAAAAGCATTTGAGTTTCTTGCAGAAATAATGACGCGTGTTGAATCATGTAATAAAATTATTCAATACTTGGTGTATTTTGTCCACATTTAAATCTGAAATTAAATTTTAATCTTATTTATCCCATCTTTATTCACTCTAAGCAGTAAGATGCACTTTTTTATTAGACGTGTGGCACAATATTTGTCTGCAGTCCTCTAAAATTAAAATAAATTAGTATTTATACATGATAGTGTGTATAATTATGATCTTTTGTTAGTCTTCACTGAATCAACTAAATTTTATATAATGACTATATTGTATGTAAATATCAAATTGTTACTATATATCATTTGCTTATCCGTATTGTGAAAGAAGTTACGGATTATTTATTTATCTGTATTGTTATATATGCTTCGTTATGAAACACGAAAACTTTTTTTTTTGTAAATAAATGCATAAGTTTTGTAGATAAATTGTGTGCTTTATTTAATTTTAACAATCTTTTTAAAAGCATGTTTGTCTTTTTGCAGAAATAATATCATGCGTTGAATCATGGAAAAGTAGTTAATACTTAATGTATTTTGTCCACATTTAAATTTGAAATTAAATTTTAATCCAATTCCTACTCACTCTAACTATTCACAAGTAGTCAGATGCACTTTCTTATAAGTCGTATGATACAATATTAAAAACTTTCTCGGAAATTTTAATTTTTATTTACTCAGTAAATAAAAATTATTCGTGATTAATTTGCAAGTGTGAAGAATAATCAACAGGAATAACTTTTCACAATAAGAATCGCTGTTAACTGTTTAGTACCTGTACGTTTTCGTGCACCTTTTTTTATGCCTTTATTACAAAGTTACTGATTATATTGATTATCATTATAACTTCACATCCAATGGATAAATTTTCCTAATAGACGTAGAAAGTTTATTTAAAGTTCTTTTTAGAAATTCATATTTTTTTTAAAACTTGTGTTGACCAACTTTAACATAACTTTTACTATAAAATTCCATCATGAATCAAGCAAGGAAGAAAAAGAAAAGAGGAGGGGCATTATTCAAAATTTCTACCTCTCTAGTTTTGACTGATGACAGACATCTCAAACCGATTTGTTAAAATAAAATTATTAAATTTTCTCTTCTTAATTAATAATTATTTATTGTCCTTCATGGTAGCTTTATGCTATTAGATTAACAAAAACGTATTTTTGGAAGTTATTCCACTCTAAATAAAAATAAACTGCATTCAATATCATTTGACATGAAGATACCACGCGCGGCCGCTTCATTGATTGTCATAATTTACCAAAAGCGAGCAATTTTTTTCCAGGTACTTAGAATGTTTGTGGTATCGGTACCTGTAGTAGATACCTTGGATGTTTGGTTCGTATTGAAACAGCACCAGCTATCATAGAACGAATTGCATTTATTACTCAAATTAATTTGGAATCATTGGGGTCAATTATAGCACGATTTTTACGGTTCCCGTAAACGAATAAATACCTTTAATCCATTAATTTATCTTTATTATATGAAATTAATACTGATAAAAAATTACCCTCGCTGGCTCAGGGGATGTAATAGAGCTTTCGCCTTCCAATGAGGTGAACTGAGTTCGAATCCCAACGATGGCTGATCAATACGAATCTGCATCCGGCTTGCACCGAAAATATTGGTGACGTGAAATATCCTCAATGGTTGACAGATCATGGGCTAGAGTCCTTCTGCCGTCAGAACTAAATGTGAGAAGCTCTCTAAGTCTTCCTCTCTATATAACGCAAATGAGGGTTAGTTCCATCAAAAAGTTCTCCACGAAGGCAAATTTCTCCCAATACTTGATCCATGAGTTCCATTGTCTTCTGGATTAGGTTCAAAATTACAAAGCAACAGAGCTGATCATTAGAAATCGTAAATCCAAAAACTGGGCTGGTTGTTCAACGATGACAATAATATAAAATAAAATAATTATAGATGAACCGTTATGGCTCAGGGGATAGGAGCCTTCAAATGAGGTGAACCGGGTTCGAATCCCAGCAATGGCTGGTCGCTTGCACCTTCCACAGTGCTGACGTAAAATATCCTCAGTGTTAAACGTATCATAGGTTAGAGTCCTTTTGCCATCAGGATAATGGTTTCGCTCTGCATCTAACGCAAATCCCTTTGAAAATTATAAATGAAGGTCCAGTAGTTCCCCTTTCTACTGGTTTAAAATTTCAACTCATAGGAATATTAGAAAAATTAGATCCATTGTTCAATGACGATAATATAAAATCAAATCATTTATATAAACTATTTAGCGTTTATTTCAATTACTCATGATTTCATATTATTTAATATTATGGAAACGAGTTTTAAAAGCAGAATTAAAAAAACACATTGGTTTCAGTAAACTTTATAAATACTCTTTCAGTTATCGGAATACCATTCATGTTGATCAATGATCCTACCTCACATAACGAATAAAAAATAATAAAATATTATTAATGAATAATTAAAGAAAATCCTTCGTTTTTAATAAAACAGACCTGTAACATTCAAAGAAATTTCTGAAGCGAAGTCTGATATTAATGGTGGACCACTTCTTACCACATGTTTAGCCCAAAAGCCATTTCTGTTAGATTTTACTTACATTAATTTGTTTCGAAATAGCTTGCATAAAAAAATCTTTATAAAAGCAGTTTGAAAATAAATACTTAATGGTGAAGCGTTATTCCTCAATCATTACTTCTTGCATAATTATCATAAAATATTGCACTCCCAGTTACCGTCTGAAATAGTTGTTTTGAAAATAAAATTAAAAAAAAAAAACAAACAAACAGTCTTTTTTGTTTTATTTTCAAATGTTGCTTTAAACTAAATAAGATTAGTCATCACTGATGGGCTAAGCATTAAGAGGACGCTGTACCACGAGATAAACTTTTCATTGCAATTTTTTTTTTGCTTCATCACCACAAATGGTTTAAAATTTAAAGTATAGAAAAAGTGAGTTCAGACGAACCTAAAGTAAACCATGAAGTTTCAAATACTGAAAAGAACTTTTCAAAATATCATAAAAAAAATAAATGATGAGAAGGTAACTTAGCAATTTTCAATAGGGAAGTTCACTTACAATAATATGTTTATCTTTCCATAATTTGTTTTCAACTTGATATTTTGAAAATTTCTTTTCAGTAGTTGAAAATTCATATCCAACTCAAGGTTTGCGGGAACTAATTTTTTATATACTTTAAATTAGTGATGGGGTGGTGAAATAGAATTTGCGATGAAAGGTTTCTCCCATGGTATGGCGTCTTCTTTAAGATCCCTCATTTAAGGTCAAAAAGAATTTGTTATTGTAAAGAATATAGATTTTAACATCATTTTAAACTTAATAGCCACACTTTGTTAAAGCCACACTGACGAGCTGTGGTTAATAGAGTCATAAGCTATACTTTTCTGAAAAATAGTATTTTTTTGCAATAAATTGTTCCTTAATATTCTTTTCAGTAGTTGAAAATTCATATCCAATTCAAGGTTTGCGGGAACTAATTTTTTATATACTTTAAATTAGTGATGGGGTGGTGAAATAGAATTTGCGATGAAAGGTTTCTCCCATGGTATGGCGTCTTCTTTAAGATCCCTCATTTAAGGTCAAAAAGAATTTGTTATTGTAAAGAATATAGATTTTAACATCATTTTAAACTTAATAGCCACACTTTGTTAAAGCCACACTGACGAGCTGTGGTTAATAGAGTCATAAGCTATACTTTTCTGAAAAATAGTATTTTTTTGCAATAAATTGTTCCTTAATATTCTTTTCAGTAGTTGTAAATTCATATCCAATTCAAGGTTTGCGGGAACTAATTTTTTATATACTTTAAATTAGTGATGGGGTGGTGAAATAGAATTTGCGATGAAAGGTTTCTCCCATGGTATGGCGTCTTCTTTAAGATCCCTCATTTAAGGTCAAAAAGAATTTGTTATTGTAAAGAATATAGATTTTAACATCATTTTAAACTTAATAGCCACACTTTGTTAAAGCCACACTGACGAGCTGTGGTTAATAGAGTCATAAGCTATACTTTTCTGAAAAATAGTATTTTTTTGCAATAAATTGTTCCTTAATATTCTTTTCAGTAGTTGAAAATTCATATCCAATTCAAGGTTTGCGGGAACTAATTTTTTATATACTTTAAATTAGTGATGGGGTGGTGAAATAGAATTTGCGATGAAAGGTTTCTCCCATGGTATGGCGTCTTCTTTAAGATCCCTCATTTAAGGTCAAAAAGAATTTGTTATTGTAAAGAATATAGATTTTAACATCATTTTAAACTTAATAGCCACACTTTGTTAAAGCCACACTGACGAGCTGTGGTTAATAGAGTCATAAGCTATACTTTTCTGAAAAATAGTATTTTTTTGCAATAAATTGTTCCTTAATATTCTTTTCAGTAGTTGTAAATTCATATCCAATTCAAGGTTTGCGGGAACTAATTTTTTATATACTTTAAATTAGTGATGGGGTGGTGAAATAGAATTTGCGATGAAAGGTTTCTCCCATGGTATGGCGTCTTCTTTAAGATCCCTCATTTAAGGTCAAAAAGAATTTGTTATTGTAAAGAATATAGATTTTAACATCATTTTAAACTTAATAGCCACACTTTGTTAAAGCCACACAGACGAGCTGTGGTTAATAGAGTCATAAGCTATACTTTTCTGAAAAATAGTATTTTTTTGCAATAAATTGTTCCTTAATATTCTTTTCAGTAGTTGAAAATTCATATCCAATTCAAGGTTTGCGGGAACTAATTTTTTATATACTTTAAATTAGTGATGGGGTGGTGAAATAGAATTTGCGATGAAAGGTTTCTCCCATGGTATGGCGTCTTCTTTAAGATCCCTCATTTAAGGTCAAAAAGAATTTGTTATTGTAAAGAATATAGATTTTAACATCATTTTAAACTTAATAGCCACACTTTGTTAAAGCCACACTGACGAGCTGTGGTTAATAGAGTCATAAGCTATACTTTTCTGAAAAATAGTATTTTTTTGCAATAAATTGTTCCTTAATATTCTTTTCAGTAGTTGAAAATTCATATCCAATTCAAGGTTTGCGGGAACTAATTTTTTATATACTTTAAATTAGTGATGGGGTGGTGAAATAGAATTTGCGATGAAAGGTTTCTCCCATGGTATGGCGTCTTCTTTAAGATCCCTCATTTAAGGTCAAAAAGAATTTGTTATTGTAAAGAATATAGATTTTAACATCATTTTAAACTTAATAGCCACACTTTGTTAAAGCCACACTGACGAGCTGTGGTTAATAGAGTCATAAGCTATACTTTTCTGAAAAATAGTATTTTTTTGCAATAAATTGTTCCTTAATATTCTTTTCAGTAGTTGAAAATTCATATCCAATTCAAGGTTTGCGGGAACTAATTTTTTATATACTTTAAATTAGTGATGGGGTGGTGAAATAGAATTTGCGATGAAAGGTTTCTCCCATGGTATGGCGTCTTCTTTAAGATCCCTCATTTAAGGTCAAAAAGAATTTGTTATTGTAAAGAATATAGATTTTAACATCATTTTAAACTTAATAGCCACACTTTGTTAAAGCCACACTGACGAGCTGTGGTTAATAGAGTCATAAGCTATACTTTTCTGAAAAATAGTATTTTTTTGCAATAAATTGTTCCTTAATATTCTTTTCAGTAGTTGTAAATTCATATCCAATTCAAGGTTTGCGGGAACTAATTTTTTATATACTTTAAATTAGTGATGGGGTGGTGAAATAGAATTTGCGATGAAAGGTTTCTCCCATGGTATGGCGTCTTCTTTAAGATCCCTCATTTAAGGTCAAAAAGAATTTGTTATTGTAAAGAATATAGATTTTAACATCATTTTAAACTTAATAGCCACACTTTGTTAAAGCCACACAGACGAGCTGTGGTTAATAGAGTCATAAGCTATACTTTTCTGAAAAATAGTATTTTTTTGCAATAAATTGTTCCTTAATATTCTTTTCAGTAGTTGAAAATTCATATCCAATTCAAGGTTTGCGGGAACTAATTTTTTATATACTTTAAATTAGTGATGGGGTGGTGAAATAGAATTTGCGATGAAAGGTTTCTCCCATGGTATGGCGTCTTCTTTAAGATCCCTCATTTAAGGTCAAAAAGAATTTGTTATTGTAAAGAATATAGATTTTAACATCATTTTAAACTTAATAGCCACACTTTGTTAAAGCCACACTGACGAGCTGTGGTTAATAGAGTCATAAGCTATACTTTTCTGAAAAATAGTATTTTTTTGCAATAAATTGTTCCTTAATATTCTTTTCAGTAGTTGAAAATTCATATCCAATTCAAGGTTTGCGGGAACTAATTTTTTATATACTTTAAATTAGTGATGGGGTGGTGAAATAGAATTTGCGATGAAAGGTTTCTCCCATGGTATGGCGTCTTCTTTAAGATCCCTCATTTAAGGTCAAAAAGAATTTGTTATTGTAAAGAATATAGATTTTAACATCATTTTAAACTTAATAGCCACACTTTGTTAAAGCCACACTGACGAGCTGTGGTTAATAGAGTCATAAGCTATACTTTTCTGAAAAATAGTATTTTTTTGCAATAAATTGTTCCTTAATATTCTTTTCAGTAGTTGAAAATTCATATCCAATTCAAGGTTTGCGGGAACTAATTTTTTATATACTTTAAATTAGTGATGGGGTGGTGAAATAGAATTTGCGATGAAAGGTTTCTCCCATGGTATGGCGTCTTCTTTAAGATCCCTCATTTAAGGTCAAAAAGAATTTGTTATTGTAAAGAATATAGATTTTAACATCATTTTAAACTTAATAGCCACACTTTGTTAAAGCCACACTGACGAGCTGTGGTTAATAGAGTCATAAGCTATACTTTTCTGAAAAATAGTATTTTTTTGCAATAAATTGTTCCTTAATATTCTTTTCAGTAGTTGAAAATTCATATCCAATTCAAGGTTTGCGGGAACTAATTTTTTATATACTTTAAATTAGTGATGGGGTGGTGAAATAGAATTTGCGATGAAAGGTTTCTCCCATGGTATGGCGTCTTCTTTAAGATCCCTCATTTAAGGTCAAAAAGAATTTGTTATTGTAAAGAATATAGATTTTAACATCATTTTAAACTTAATAGCCACACTTTGTTAAAGCCACACTGACGAGCTGTGGTTAATAGAGTCATAAGCTATACTTTTCTGAAAAATAGTATTTTTTTGCAATAAATTGTTCCTTAATATTCTTTTCAGTAGTTGAAAATTCATATCCAATTCAAGGTTTGCGGGAACTAATTTTTTATATACTTTAAATTAGTGATGGGGTGGTGAAATAGAATTTGCGATGAAAGGTTTCTCCCATGGTATGGCGTCTTCTTTAAGATCCCTCATTTAAGGTCAAAAAGAATTTGTTATTGTAAAGAATATAGATTTTAACATCATTTTAAACTTAATAGCCACACTTTGTTAAAGCCACACTGACGAGCTGTGGTTAATAGAGTCATAAGCTATACTTTTCTGAAAAATAGTATTTTTTTGCAATAAATTGTTCCTTAATATTCTTTTCAGTAGTTGTAAATTCATATCCAATTCAAGGTTTGCGGGAACTAATTTTTTATATACTTTAAATTAGTGATGGGGTGGTGAAATAGAATTTGCGATGAAAGGTTTCTCCCATGGTATGGCGTCTTCTTTAAGATCCCTCATTTAAGGTCAAAAAGAATTTGTTATTGTAAAGAATATAGATTTTAACATCATTTTAAACTTAATAGCCACACTTTGTTAAAGCCACACAGACGAGCTGTGGTTAATAGAGTCATAAGCTATACTTTTCTGAAAAATAGTATTTTTTTGCAATAAATTGTTCCTTAATATTCTTTTCAGTAGTTGAAAATTCATATCCAATTCAAGGTTTGCGGGAACTAATTTTTTATATACTTTAAATTAGTGATGGGGTGGTGAAATAGAATTTGCGATGAAAGGTTTCTCCCATGGTATGGCGTCTTCTTTAAGATCCCTCATTTAAGGTCAAAAAGAATTTGTTATTGTAAAGAATATAGATTTTAACATCATTTTAAACTTAATAGCCACACTTTGTTAAAGCCACACTGACGAGCTGTGGTTAATAGAGTCATAAGCTATACTTTTCTGAAAAATAGTATTTTTTTGCAATAAATTGTTCCTTAATATTCTTTTCAGTAGTTGAAAATTCATATCCAATTCAAGGTTTGCGGGAACTAATTTTTTATATACTTTAAATTAGTGATGGGGTGGTGAAATAGAATTTGCGATGAAAGGTTTCTCCCATGGTATGGCGTCTTCTTTAAGATCCCTCATTTAAGGTCAAAAAGAATTTGTTATTGTAAAGAATATAGATTTTAACATCATTTTAAACTTAATAGCCACACTTTGTTAAAGCCACACTGACGAGCTGTGGTTAATAGAGTCATAAGCTATACTTTTCTGAAAAATAGTATTTTTTTGCAATAAATTGTTCCTTAATATTCTTTTCAGTAGTTGAAAATTCATATCCAATTCAAGGTTTGCGGGAACTAATTTTTTATATACTTTAAATTAGTGATGGGGTGGTGAAATAGAATTTGCGATGAAAGGTTTCTCCCATGGTATGGCGTCTTCTTTAAGATCCCTCATTTAAGGTCAAAAAGAATTTGTTATTGTAAAGAATATAGATTTTAACATCATTTTAAACTTAATAGCCACACTTTGTTAAAGCCACACTGACGAGCTGTGGTTAATAGAGTCATAAGCTATACTTTTCTGAAAAATAGTATTTTTTTGCAATAAATTGTTCCTTAATATTCTTTTCAGTAGTTGAAAATTCATATCCAATTCAAGGTTTGCGGGAACTAATTTTTTATATACTTTAAATTAGTGATGGGGTGGTGAAATAGAATTTGCGATGAAAGGTTTCTCCCATGGTATGGCGTCTTCTTTAAGATCCCTCATTTAAGGTCAAAAAGAATTTGTTATTGTAAAGAATATAGATTTTAACATCATTTTAAACTTAATAGCCACACTTTGTTAAAGCCACACTGACGAGCTGTGGTTAATAGAGTCATAAGCTATACTTTTCTGAAAAATAGTATTTTTTTGCAATAAATTGTTCCTTAATATTCTTTTCAGTAGTTGAAAATTCATATCCAATTCAAGGTTTGCGGGAACTAATTTTTTATATACTTTAAATTAGTGATGGGGTGGTGAAATAGAATTTGCGATGAAAGGTTTCTCCCATGGTATGGCGTCTTCTTTAAGATCCCTCATTTAAGGTCAAAAAGAATTTGTTATTGTAAAGAATATAGATTTTAACATCATTTTAAACTTAATAGCCACACTTTGTTAAAGCCACACTGACGAGCTGTGGTTAATAGAGTCATAAGCTATACTTTTCTGAAAAATAGTATTTTTTTGCAATAAATTGTTCCTTAATATTCTTTTCAGTAGTTGAAAATTCATATCCAATTCAAGGTTTGAGGGAACTAATTTTTTATATACTTTAAATTAGTGATGGGGTGGTGAAATAGAATTTGCGATGAAAGGTTTCTCCCATGGTATGGCGTCTTCTTTAAGATCCCTCATTTAAGGTCAAAAAGAATTTGTTATTGTAAAGAATATAGATTTTAACATCATTTTAAACTTAATAGCCACACTTTGTTAAAGCCACACTGACGAGCTGTGGTTAATAGAGTCATAAGCTATACTTTTCTGAAAAATAGTATTTTTTTGCAATAAATTGTTCCTTAATATTCTTTTCAGTAGTTGAAAATTCATATCCAATTCAAGGTTTGCGGGAACTAATTTTTTATATACTTTAAATTAGTGATGGGGTGGTGAAATAGAATTTGCGATGAAAGGTTTCTCCCATGGTATGGCGTCTTCTTTAAGATCCCTCATTTAAGGTCAAAAAGAATTTGTTATTGTAAAGAATATAGATTTTAACATCATTTTAAACTTAATAGCCACACTTTGTTAAAGCCACACTGACGAGCTGTGGTTAATAGAGTCATAAGCTATACTTTTCTGAAAAATAGTATTTTTTTGCAATAAATTGTTCCTTAATATTCTTTTCAGTAGTTGAAAATTCATATCCAATTCAAGGTTTGCGGGAACTAATTTTTTATATACTTTAAATTAGTGATGGGGTGGTGAAATAGAATTTGCGATGAAAGGTTTCTCCCATGGTATGGCGTCTTCTTTAAGATCCCTCATTTAAGGTCAAAAAGAATTTGTTATTGTAAAGAATATAGATTTTAACATCATTTTAAACTTAATAGCCACACTTTGTTAAAGCCACACTGACGAGCTGTGGTTAATAGAGTCATAAGCTATACTTTTCTGAAAAATAGTATTTTTTTGCAATAAATTGTTCCTTAATATTCTTTTCAGTAGTTGAAAATTCATATCCAATTCAAGGTTTGCGGGAACTAATTTTTTATATACTTTAAATTAGTGATGGGGTGGTGAAATAGAATTTGCGATGAAAGGTTTCTCCCATGGTATGGCGTCTTCTTTAAGATCCCTCATTTAAGGTCAAAAAGAATTTGTTATTGTAAAGAATATAGATTTTAACATCATTTTAAACTTAATAGCCACACTTTGTTAAAGCCACACTGACGAGCTGTGGTTAATAGAGTCATAAGCTATACTTTTCTGAAAAATAGTATTTTTTTGCAATAAATTGTTCCTTAATATTCTTTTCAGTAGTTGAAAATTCATATCCAATTCAAGGTTTGCGGGAACTAATTTTTTATATACTTTAAATTAGTGATGGGGTGGTGAAATAGAATTTGCGATGAAAGGTTTCTCCCATGGTATGGCGTCTTCTTTAAGATCCCTCATTTAAGGTCAAAAAGAATTTGTTATTGTAAAGAATATAGATTTTAACATCATTTTAAACTTAATAGCCACACTTTGTTAAAGCCACACTGACGAGCTGTGGTTAATAGAGTCATAAGCTATACTTTTCTGAAAAATAGTATTTTTTTGCAATAAATTGTTCCTTAATATTCTTTTCAGTAGTTGAAAATTCATATCCAATTCAAGGTTTGCGGGAACTAATTTTTTATATACTTTAAATTAGTGATGGGGTGGTGAAATAGAATTTGCGATGAAAGGTTTCTCCCATGGTATGGCGTCTTCTTTAAGATCCCTCATTTAAGGTCAAAAAGAATTTGTTATTGTAAAGAATATAGATTTTAACATCATTTTAAACTTAATAGCCACACTTTGTTAAAGCCACACTGACGAGCTGTGGTTAATAGAGTCATAAGCTATACTTTTCTGAAAAATAGTATTTTTTTGCAATAAATTGTTCCTTAATATTCTTTTCAGTAGTTGAAAATTCATATCCAATTCAAGGTTTGCGGGAACTAATTTTTTATATACTTTAAATTAGTGATGGGGTGGTGAAATAGAATTTGCGATGAAAGGTTTCTCCCATGGTATGGCGTCTTCTTTAAGATCCCTCATTTAAGGTCAAAAAGAATTTGTTATTGTAAAGAATATAGATTTTAACATCATTTTAAACTTAATAGCCACACTTTGTTAAAGCCACACTGACGAGCTGTGGTTAATAGAGTCATAAGCTATACTTTTCTGAAAAATAGTATTTTTTTGCAATAAATTGTTCCTTAATATTCTTTTCAGTAGTTGAAAATTCATATCCAATTCAAGGTTTGCGGGAACTAATTTTTTATATACTTTAAATTAGTGATGGGGTGGTGAAATAGAATTTGCGATGAAAGGTTCCTCCCATGGTATGGCGTCTTCTTTAAGATCCCTCATTTAAGGTCAAAAAGAATTTGTTATTGTAAAGAATATAGATTTTAACATCATTTTAAACTTAATAGCCACACTTTGTTAAAGCCACACTGACGAGCTGTGGTTAATAGAGTCATAAGCTATACTTTTCTGAAAAATAGTATTTTTTTGCAATAAATTGTTCCTTAATATTCTTTTCAGTAGTTGAAAATTCATATCCAATTCAAGGTTTGCGGGAACTAATTTTTTATATACTTTAAATTAGTGATGGGGTGGTGAAATAGAATTTGCGATGAAAGGTTTCTCCCATGGTATGGCGTCTTCTTTAAGATCCCTCATTTAAGGTCAAAAAGAATTTGTTATTGTAAAGAATATAGATTTTAACATCATTTTAAACTTAATAGCCACACTTTGTTAAAGCCACACTGACGAGCTGTGGTTAATAGAGTCATAAGCTATACTTTTCTGAAAAATAGTATTTTTTTGCAATAAATTGTTCCTTAATATTCTTTTCAGTAGTTGAAAATTCATATCCAATTCAAGGTTTGCGGGAACTAATTTTTTATATACTTTAAATTAGTGATGGGGTGGTGAAATAGAATTTGCGATGAAAGATTTCTCCCATGGTATGGCGTCTTCTTTAAGATCCCTCATTTAAGGTCAAAAAGAATTTGTTATTGTAAAGAATATAGATTTTAACATCATTTTAAACTTAATAGCCACACTTTGTTAAAGCCACACTGACGAGCTGTGGTTAATAGAGTCATAAGCTATACTTTTCTGAAAAATAGTATTTTTTTGCAATAAATTGTTCCTTAATATTCTTTTCAGTAGTTGAAAATTCATATCCAATTCAAGGTTTGCGGGAACTAATTTTTTATATACTTTAAATTAGTGATGGGGTGGTGAAATAGAATTTGCGATGAAAGGTTCCTCCCATGGTATGGCGTCTTCTTTAAGATCCCTCATTTAAGGTCAAAAAGAATTTGTTATTGTAAAGAATATAGATTTTAACATCATTTTAAACTTAATAGCCACACTTTGTTAAAGCCACACTGACGAGCTGTGGTTAATAGAGTCATAAGCTATACTTTTCTGAAAAATAGTATTTTTTTGCAATAAATTGTTCCTTAATATTCTTTTCAGTAGTTGAAAATTCATATCCAATTCAAGGTTTGCGGGAACTAATTTTTTATATACTTTAAATTAGTGATGGGGTGGTGAAATAGAATTTGCGATGAAAGGTTTCTCCCATGGTATGGCGTCTTCTTTAAGATCCCTCATTTAAGGTCAAAAAGAATTTGTTATTGTAAAGAATATAGATTTTAACATCATTTTAAACTTAATAGCCACACTTTGTTAAAGCCACACTGACGAGCTGTGGTTAATAGAGTCATAAGCTATACTTTTCTGAAAAATAGTATTTTTTTGCAATAAATTGTTCCTTAATATTCTTTTCAGTAGTTGAAAATTCATATCCAATTCAAGGTTTGCGGGAACTAATTTTTTATATACTTTAAATTAGTGATGGGGTGGTGAAATAGAATTTGCGATGAAAGGTTTCTCCCATGGTATGGCGTCTTCTTTAAGATCCCTCATTTAAGGTCAAAAAGAATTTGTTATTGTAAAGAATATAGATTTTAACATCATTTTAAACTTAATAGCCACACTTTGTTAAAGCCACACTGACGAGCTGTGGTTAATAGAGTCATAAGCTATACTTTTCTGAAAAATAGTATTTTTTTGCAATAAATTGTTCCTTAATATTCTTTTCAGTAGTTGAAAATTCATATCCAATTCAAGGTTTGCGGGAACTAATTATTTATATACTTTAAATTAGTGATGGGGTGGTGAAATAGAATTTGCGACGAAAGGTTTCTCCCATGGTATGGCGTCTTCTTTAAGATCCCTCATTTAAGGTCAAAAAGAATTTGTTATTGTAAAGAATATAGATTTTAACATCATTTTAAACTTAATAGCCACACTTTGTTAAAGCCACACTGACGAGCTGTGGTTAATAGAGTCATAAGCTATACTTTTCTGAAAAATAGTATTTTTTTGCAATAAATTGTTCCTTAATATTCTTTTCAGTAGTTGAAAATTCATATCCAATTCAAGGTTTGCGGGAACTAATTTTTTATATACTTTAAATTAGTGATGGGGTGGTGAAATAGAATTTGCGATGAAAGGTTTCTCCCATGGTATGGCGTCTTCTTTAAGATCCCTCATTTAAGGTCAAAAAGAATTTGTTATTGTAAAGAATATAGATTTTAACATCATTTTAAACTTAATAGCCACACTTTGTTAAAGCCACACTGACGAGCTGTGGTTAATAGAGTCATAAGCTATACTTTTCTGAAAAATAGTATTTTTTGCAATAAATTGTTCCTTAATATTCTTTTCAGTAGTTGAAAATTCATATCCAACTCAAGGTTTGCGGGAACTAATTTTTTATATACTTTAAATTAGTGATGGGGTGGTGAAATAGAATTTGCGATGAAAGGTTTCTCCCATGGTATGGCGTCTTCTTTAAGATCCCTCATTTAAGGTCAAAAAGAATTTGTTATTGTAAAGAATATAGATTTTAACATCATTTTAAACTTAATAGCCACACTTTGTTAAAGCCACACTGACGAGCTGTGGTTAATAGAGTCATAAGCTATACTTTTCTGAAAAATAGTATTTTTTTGCAATAAATTGTTCCTTAATATTCTTTTCAGTAGTTGAAAATTCATATCCAATTCAAGGTTTGCGGGAACTAATTTTTTATATACTTTAAATTAGTGATGGGGTGGTGAAATAGAATTTGCGATGAAAGGTTTCTCCCATGGTATGGCGTCTTCTTTAAGATCCCTCATTTAAGGTCAAAAAGAATTTGTTATTGTAAAGAATATAGATTTTAACATCATTTTAAACTTAATAGCCACACTTTGTTAAAGCCACACTGACGAGCTGTGGTTAATAGAGTCATAAGCTATACTTTTCTGAAAAATAGTATTTTTTTGCAATAAATTGTTCTTTAATAATCTTTTCAGTAGTTGAAAATTCATATCCAATTCAAGGTTTGCGGGAACTAATTTTTTATATACTTTAAATTAGTGATGGGGTGGTGAAATAGAATTTGCGATGAAAGGTTTCTCCCATGGTATGGCGTCTTCTTTAAGATCCCTCATTTAAGGTCAAAAAGAATTTGTTATTGTAAAGAATATAGATTTTAACATCATTTTAAACTTAATAGCCACACTTTGTTAAAGCCACACTGACGAGCTGTGGTTAATAGAGTCATAAGCTATACTTTTCTGAAAAATAGTATTTTTTTGCAATAAATTGTTCCTTAATATTCTTTTCAGTAGTTGAAAATTCATATCCAATTCAAGGTTTGCGGGAACTAATTTTTTATATACTTTAAATTAGTGATGGGGTGGTGAAATAGAATTTGCGATGAAAGGTTTCTCCCATGGTATGGCGTCTTCTTTAAGATCCCTCATTTAAGGTCAAAAAGAATTTGTTATTGTAAAGAATATAGATTTTAACATCATTTTAAACTTAATAGCCACACTTTGTTAAAGCCACACTGACGAGCTGTGGTTAATAGAGTCATAAGCTATACTTTTCTGAAAAATAGTATTTTTTTGCAATAAATTGTTCCTTAATATTCTTTTCAGTAGTTGAAAATTCATATCCAATTCAAGGTTTGCGGGAACTAATTTTTTATATACTTTAAATTAGTGATGGGGTGGTGAAATAGAATTTGCGATGAAAGGTTTCTCCCATGGTATGGCGTCTTCTTTAAGATCCCTCATTTAAGGTCAAAAAGAATTTGTTATTGTAAAGAATATAGATTTTAACATCATTTTAAACTTATTAGCCACACTTTGTTAAAGCCACACTGACGAGCTGTGGTTAATAGAGTCATAAGCTATACTTTTCTGAAAAATAGTATTTTTTTGCAATAAATTGTTCCTTAATATTCTTTTCAGTAGTTGAAAATTCATATCCAATTCAAGGTTTGCGGGAACTAATTTTTTATATACTTTAAATTAGTGATGGGGTGGTGAAATAGAATTTGCGATGAAAGGTTTCTCCCATGGTATGGCGTCTTCTTTAAGATCCCTCATTTAAGGTCAAAAAGAATTTGTTATTGTAAAGAATATAGATTTTAACATCATTTTAAACTTAATAGCCACACTTTGTTAAAGCCACACTGACGAGCTGTGGTTAATAGAGTCATAAGCTATACTTTTCTGAAAAATAGTATTTTTTTGCAATAAATTGTTCCTTAATATTCTTTTCAGTAGTTGAAAATTCATATCCAATTCAAGGTTTGCGGGAACTAATTTTTTATATACTTTAAATTAGTGATGGGGTGGTGAAATAGAATTTGCGATGAAAGGTTTCTCCCATGGTATGGCGTCTTCTTTAAGATCCCTCATTTAAGGTCAAAAAGAATTTGTTATTGTAAAGAATATAGATTTTAACATCATTTTAAACTTATTAGCCACACTTTGTTAAAGCCACACTGACGAGCTGTGGTTAATAGAGTCATAAGCTATACTTTTCTGAAAAATAGTATTTTTTTGCAATAAATTGTTCCTTAATATTCTTTTCAGTAGTTGAAAATTCATATCCAATTCAAGGTTTGCGGGAACTAATTTTTTATATACTTTAAATTAGTGATGGGGTGGTGAAATAGAATTTGCGATGAAAGGTTTCTCCCATGGTATGGCGTCTTCTTTAAGATCCCTCATTTAAGGTCAAAACAATTTGTTATTGTAAAGAATATAGATTTTAACATCATTTTAAACTTAATAGCCACACTTTGTTAAAGCCACACTGACGAGCTGTGGTTAATAGAGTCATAAGCTATACTTTTCTGAAAAATAGTATTTTTTTTGCAATAAATTGTTCCTTAATATTCTTTTCAGTAGTTGAAAATTCATATCCAATTCAAGGTTTGCGGGAACTAATTTTTTATATACTTTAAATTAGTGATGGGGTGGTGAAATAGAATTTGCGATGAAAGGTTTCTCCCATGGTATGGCGTCTTCTTTAAGATCCCTCATTTAAGGTCAAAAAGAATTTGTTATTGTAAAGAATATAGATTTTAACATCATTTTAAACTTAATAGCCACACTTTGTTAAAGCCACACTGACGAGCTGTGGTTAATAGAGTCATAAGCTATACTTTTCTGAAAAATAGTATTTTTTTTGCAATAAATTGTTCCTTAATATTCTTTTCAGTAGTTGAAAATTCATATCCAATTCAAGGTTTGCGGGAACTAATTTTTTATATACTTTAAATTAGTGATGGGGTGGTGAAATAGAATTTGCGATGAAAGGTTTCTCCCATGGTATGGCGTCTTCTTTAAGATCCCTCATTTAAGGTCAAAAAGAATTTGTTATTGTAAAGAATATAGATTTTAACATCATTTTAAACTTAATAGCCACACTTTGTTAAAGCCACACTGACGAGCTGTGGTTAATAGAGTCATAAGCTATACTTTTCTGAAAAATAGTATTTTTTTGCAATAAATTGTTCCTTAATATTCTTTTCAGTAGTTGAAAATTCATATCCAATTCAAGGTTTGCGGGAACTAATTTTTTATATACTTTAAATTAGTGATGGGGTGGTGAAATAGAATTTGCGATGAAAGGTTTCTCCCATGGTATGGCGTCTTCTTTAAGATCCCTCATTTAAGGTCAAAAAGAATTTGTTATTGTAAAGAATATAGATTTTAACATCATTTTAAACTTAATAGCCACACTTTGTTAAAGCCACACTGACGAGCTGTGGTTAATAGAGTCATAAGCTATACTTTTCTGAAAAATAGTATTTTTTTGCAATAAATTGTTCCTTAATATTCTTTTCAGTAGTTGAAAATTCATATCCAATTCAAGGTTTGCGGGAACTAATTTTTTATATACTTTAAATTAGTGATGGGGTGGTGAAATAGAATTTGCGATGAAAGGTTTCTCCCATGGTATGGCGTCTTCTTTAAGATCCCTCATTTAAGGTCAAAAAGAATTTGTTATTGTAAAGAATATAGATTTTAACATCATTTTAAACTTAATAGCCACACTTTGTTAAAGCCACACTGACGAGCTGTGGTTAATAGAGTCATAAGCTATACTTTTCTGAAAAATAGTATTTTTTTGCAATAAATTGTTCCTTAATATTCTTTTCAGTAGTTGAAAATTCATATCCAATTCAAGGTTTGCGGGAACTAATTTTTTATATACTTTAAATTAGTGATGGGGTGGTGAAATAGAATTTGCGATGAAAGGTTTCTCCCATGGTATGGCGTCTTCTTTAAGATCCCTCATTTAAGGTCAAAAAGAATTTGTTATTGTAAAGAATATAGATTTTAACATCATTTTAAACTTAATAGCCACACTTTGTTAAAGCCACACTGACGAGCTGTGGTTAATAGAGTCATAAGCTATACTTTTCTGAAAAATAGTATTTTTTTGCAATAAATTGTTCCTTAATATTCTTTTCAGTAGTTGAAAATTCATATCCAATTCAAGGTTTGCGGGAACTAATTTTTTATATACTTTAAATTAGTGATGGGGTGGTGAAATAGAATTTGCGATGAAAGGTTTCTCCCATGGTATGGCGTCTTCTTTAAGATCCCTCATTTAAGGTCAAAAAGAATTTGTTATTGTAAAGAATATAGATTTTAACATCATTTTAAACTTAATAGCCACACTTTGTTAAAGCCACACTGACGAGCTGTGGTTAATAGAGTCATAAGCTATACTTTTCTGAAAAATAGTATTTTTTTGCAATAAATTGTTCCTTAATATTCTTTTCAGTAGTTGAAAATTCATATCCAATTCAAGGTTTGCGGGAACTAATTTTTTATATACTTTAAATTAGTGATGGGGTGGTGAAATAGAATTTGCGATGAAAGGTTTCTCCCATGGTATGGCGTCTTCTTTAAGATCCCTCATTTAAGGTCAAAAAGAATTTGTTATTGTAAAGAATATAGATTTTAACATCATTTTAAACTTAATAGCCACACTTTGTTAAAGCCACACTGACGAGCTGTGGTTAATAGAGCCATAAGCTATACTTTTCTGAAAAATAGTATTTTTTTGCAATAAATTGTTCCTTAATATTCTTTTCAGTAGTTGAAAATTCATATCCAATTCAAGGTTTGCGGGAACTAATTTTTTATATACTTTAAATTAGTGATGGGGTGGTGAAATAGAATTTGCGATGAAACGTTTCTCCCATGGTATGGCGTCTTCTTTAAGATCCCTCATTTAAGGTCAAAAAGAATTTGTTATTGTAAAGAATATAGATTTTAACATCATTTTAAACTTAATAGCCACACTTTGTTAAAGCCACACTGACGAGCTGTGGTTAATAGAGTCATAAGCTATACTTTTCTGAAAAATAGTATTTTTTTGCAATAAATTGTTCCTTAATATTCTTTTCAGTAGTTGAAAATTCATATCCAATTCAAGGTTTGCGGGAACTAATTTTTTATATACTTTAAATTAGTGATGGGGTGGTGAAATAGAATTTGCGATGAAAGGTTTCTCCCATGGTATGGCGTCTTCTTTAAGATCCCTCATTTAAGGTCAAAAAGAATTTGTTATTGTAAAGAATATAGATTTTAACATCATTTTAAACTTAATAGCCACACTTTGTTAAAGCCACACTGACGAGCTGTGGTTAATAGAGTCATAAGCTATACTTTTCTGAAAAATAGTATTTTTTTGCAATAAATTGTTCCTTAATATTCTTTTCAGTAGTTGAAAATTCATATCCAATTCAAGGTTTGCGGGAACTAATTTTTTATATACTTTAAATTAGTGATGGGGTGGTGAAATAGAATTTGCGATGAAAGGTTTCTCCCATGGTATGGCGTCTTCTTTAAGATCCCTCATTTAAGGTCAAAAAGAATTTGTTATTGTAAAGAATATAGATTTTAACATCATTTCAAACTTAATAGCCACACTTTGTTAAAGCCACACTGACGAGCTGTGGTTAATAGAGTCATAAGCTATACTTTTCTGAAAAATAGTATTTTTTTGCAATAAATTGTTCCTTAATATTCTTTTCAGTAGTTGAAAATTCATATCCAATTCAAGGTTTGCGGGAACTAATTTTTTATATACTTTAAATTAGTGATGGGGTGGTGAAATAGAATTTGCGAAGAAAGGTTTCTCCCATGGTATGGCGTCTTCTTTAAGATCCCTCATTTAAGGTCAAAAAGAATTTGTTATTGTAAAGAATATAGATTTTAACATCATTTTAAACTTAATAGCCACACTTTGTTAAAGCCACACTGACGAGCTGTGGTTAATAGAGTCATAAGCTATACTTTTCTGAAAAATAGTATTTTTTTGCAATAAATTGTTCCTTAATATTCTTTTCAGTAGTTGAAAATTCATATCCAATTCAAGGTTTGCGGGAACTAATTTTTTATATACTTTAAATTAGTGATGGGGTGGTGAAATAGAATTTGCGATGAAAGGTTTCTCCCATGGTATGGCGTCTTCTTTAAGATCCCTCATTTAAGGTCAAAAAGAATTTGTTATTGTAAAGAATATAGATTTTAACATCATTTTAAACTTAATAGCCACACTTTGTTAAAGCCACACTGACGAGCTGTGGTTAATAGAGTCATAAGCTATACTTTTCTGAAAAATAGTATTTTTTTGCAATAAATTGTTCCTTAATATTCTTTTCAGTAGTTGAAAATTCATATCCAATTCAAGGTTTGCGGGAACTAATTTTTTATATACTTTAAATTAGTGATGGGGTGGTGAAATAGAATTTGCGATGAAAGGTTTCTCCCATGGTATGGCGTCTTCTTTAAGATCCCTCATTTAAGGTCAAAAAGAATTTGTTATTGTAAAGAATATAGATTTTAACATCATTTTAAACTTAATAGCCACACTTTGTTAAAGCCACACTGACGAGCTGTGGTTAATAGAGTCATAAGCTATACTTTTCTGAAAAATAGTATTTTTTTGCAATAAATTGTTCCTTAATATTCTTTTCAGTAGTTGAAAATTCATATCCAATTCAAGGTTTGCGGGAACTAATTTTTTATATACTTTAAATTAGTGATGGGGTGGTGAAATAGAATTTGCGATGAAAGGTTTCTCCCATGGTATGGCGTCTTCTTTAAGATCCCTCATTTAAGGTCAAAAAGAATTTGTTATTGTAAAGAATATAGATTTTAACATCATTTTAAACTTAATAGCCACACTTTGTTAAAGCCACACTGACGAGCTGTGGTTAATAGAGTCATAAGCTATACTTTTCTGAAAAATAGTATTTTTTTGCAATAAATTGTTCCTTAATATTCTTTTCAGTAGTTGAAAATTCATATCCAATTCAAGGTTTGCGGGAACTAATTTTTTATATACTTTAAATTAGTGATGGGGTGGTGAAATAGAATTTGCGATGAAAGGTTTCTCCCATGGTATGGCGTCTTCTTTAAGATCCCTCATTTAAGGTCAAAAAGAATTTGTTATTGTAAAGAATATAGATTTTAACATCATTTTAAACTTAATAGCCACACTTTGTTAAAGCCACACTGACGAGCTGTGGTTAATAGAGTCATAAGCTATACTTTTCTGAAAAATAGTATTTTTTTGCAATAAATTGTTCCTTAATATTCTTTTCAGTAGTTGAAAATTCATATCCAATTCAAGGTTTGCGGGAACTAATTTTTTATATACTTTAAATTAGTGATGGGGTGGTGAAATAGAATTTGCGATGAAAGGTTTCTCCCATGGTATGGCGTCTTCTTTAAGATCCCTCATTTAAGGTCAAAAAGAATTTGTTATTGTAAAGAATATAGATTTTAACATCATTTTAAACTTAATAGCCACACTTTGTTAAAGCCACACTGACGAGCTGTGGTTAATAGAGTCATAAGCTATACTTTTCTGAAAAATAGTATTTTTTTGCAATAAATTGTTCCTTAATATTCTTTTCAGTAGTTGAAAATTCATATCCAATTCAAGGTTTGCGGGAACTAATTTTTTATATACTTTAAATTAGTGATGGGGTGGTGAAATAGAATTTGCGATGAAAGGTTTCTCCCATGGTATGGCGTCTTCTTTAAGATCCCTCATTTAAGGTCAAAAAGAATTTGTTATTGTAAAGAATATAGATTTTAACATCATTTTAAACTTAATAGCCACACTTTGTTAAAGCCACACTGACGAGCTGTGGTTAATAGAGTCATAAGCTATACTTTTCTGAAAAATAGTATTTTTTTGCAATAAATTGTTCCTTAATATTCTTTTCAGTAGTTGAAAATTCATATCCAATTCAAGGTTTGCGGGAACTAATTTTTTATATACTTTAAATTAGTGATGGGGTGGTGAAATAGAATTTGCGATGAAAGGTTTCTCCCATGGTATGGCGTCTTCTTTAAGATCCCTCATTTAAGGTCAAAAAGAATTTGTTATTGTAAAGAATATAGATTTTAACATCATTTTAAACTTAATAGCCACACTTTGTTAAAGCCACACTGACGAGCTGTGGTTAATAGAGTCATAAGCTATACTTTTCTGAAAAATAGTATTTTTTTGCAATAAATTGTTCCTTAATATTCTTTTCAGTAGTTGAAAATTCATATCCAATTCAAGGTTTGCGGGAACTAATTTTTTATATACTTTAAATTAGTGATGGGGTGGTGAAATAGAATTTGCGATGAAAGGTTTCTCCCATGGTATGGCGTCTTCTTTAAGATCCCTCATTTAAGGTCAAAAAGAATTTGTTATTGTAAAGAATATAGATTTTAACATCATTTTAAACTTAATAGCCACACTTTGTTAAAGCCACACTGACGAGCTGTGGTTAATAGAGTCATAAGCTATACTTTTCTGAAAAATAGTATTTTTTTGCAATAAATTGTTCCTTAATATTCTTTTCAGTAGTTGAAAATTCATATCCAATTCAAGGTTTGCGGGAACTAATTTTTTATATACTTTAAATTAGTGATGGGGTGGTGAAATAGAATTTGCGATGAAAGGTTTCTCCCATGGTATGGCGTCTTCTTTAAGATCCCTCATTTAAGGTCAAAAAGAATTTGTTATTGTAAAGAATATAGATTTTAACATCATTTTAAACTTAATAGCCACACTTTGTTAAAGCCACACTGACGAGCTGTGGTTAATAGAGTCATAAGCTATACTTTTCTGAAAAATAGTATTTTTTTGCAATAAATTGTTCCTTAATATTCTTTTCAGTAGTTGAAAATTCATATCCAATTCAAGGTTTGCGGGAACTAATTTTTTATATACTTTAAATTAGTGATGGGGTGGTGAAATAGAATTTGCGATGAAAGGTTTCTCCCATGGTATGGCGTCTTCTTTAAGATCCCTCATTTAAGGTCAAAAAGAATTTGTTATTGTAAAGAATATAGATTTTAACATCATTTTAAACTTAATAGCCACACTTTGTTAAAGCCACACTGACGAGCTGTGGTTAATAGAGTCATAAGCTATACTTTTCTGAAAAATAGTATTTTTTTGCAATAAATTGTTCCTTAATATTCTTTTCAGTAGTTGAAAATTCATATCCAATTCAAGGTTTGCGGGAACTAATTTTTTATATACTTTAAATTAGTGATGGGGTGGTGAAATAGAATTTGCGATGAAAGGTTTCTCCCATGGTATGGCGTCTTCTTTAAGATCCCTCATTTAAGGTCAAAAAGAATTTGTTATTGTAAAGAATATAGATTTTAACATCATTTTAAACTTAATAGCCACACTTTGTTAAAGCCACACTGACGAGCTGTGGTTAATAGAGTCATAAGCTATACTTTTCTGAAAAATAGTATTTTTTTGCAATAAATTGTTCCTTAATATTGCTTTCAATAAAATATTTTACAAAAGTTTTGAGTTTCTTCGAAATAAAATCGTGATTCACTGAAACATGCTATTGTCAACATGGAAACTGTGATGTTTTTCATCAAAAACGCAAGAGTACATCAAGAAAAATTTAACAAAGGGGTTCATTATTAAATTGCTTTAAACCTTTAAATGTTAAATAATAAAATTCCAAAAAATTTTGATTTGTAAAAGGAATCTCGATGTTAAAAAATCCGTTTCTCAATAACTACTCCACCGATTTCATTCAAAATTTGATTGTTGTCATTTAAAATTACATAGTTATAAAGTGATTCAAAAATGTATATACAGTGGAACCTGTACAAGTGACCACCTGGGTAAAGTGAGCACCTGAGTAAGGTGACCATTTTCCACAAGTTTTATTTAAAGAGTCCTTTTTAAAGAGTCTTCATAAAGTGACCACCCCTATATAGTGACCATTTGACTTGGTCCCGAGGGTGGTCAATTTAGACAGGTTCCACTGTACCTTATAAAATTGCACCAGTTAGCAACGAATTTATATATTGTTTGAAAACATTACAATAGCTTTTATCATATTCCCAGCTATACCTTGAACATGCATCTTATTTTACTCTATTTAATTTTAATAATAATATACCTCAGCTTTTGAATTAATTCTACTAAAACTCAACTTTTATTATCGAAATCTACAATAAAGATGTTTTTTTCAAATCGTCATTGTATACTGAATTGAGTAGAAATGTTTTAAATAATTTATAAATTTTTTTAATTAACTTAATAACCAATGCTACAAAACCAAACATAAATATTTATAAATTTGTCAAAAATAATTAAAATAAATTTATTCTAATGATTTCTTTTCTTCACTTTCTACAAACTCATAAATGTTTATGTTCGGTTTTATAGCATTAGTTATTTAGGTAATAAAAAGAATTTTTATAAATTATTTGAAGCATTTTTGGTGAATTGACAAAACCGATTTGATAAAAACACCTTTATAAGGGATTTTGTTAATAGAAGATGAGTATTAGAATGAATTTACACAAAATGAGGTATAAATAATAATATTAAAATTAAATACGTTAAAATAAGATACAAAATATGTTCAAGTTAATGTTGTATGCTATCTTGGATAATATAAGAGCTATTGAATATTAAGAGATATTGAATATTAATAAAAGAGCTATTGAGACACAATTAGAATGAAAAATAAAGAATTAGGAAAAAAGATGCGTGTTTCTCAACATAATTTGAAATACTAATGCACAATTATACAAAAAAAAAAAAAAAAAAAAAATATACTGAAGACACAGCTAAAAATTACTGAAAAATAATCTAATAAAGCAGTAAAAAAATAAAGTATTCAATTACAAATATGCATATTTCAAAATGGATGTTTTAATTTGATGTAGAAAGCAATTTGTAAAAATATGATGGTATAAAAATGTTTTTAAATATAATGACAAAAAGAAATGTAATGATGAAAACAATTTTCAGGATGGTGACCATTTCAAAACTTTGCTAACTGATTCAATTTTATTCTTATGAATTCCCATTTATTTTATCATTTATTAGCCAGAAATTTCAACAAAAAATAAGCATCTTTTAAGTACCTTCAAGCACTCCAAAAATATTTTTAATCACTTTCCAAAAAAAAAAAAAAATCATAATTAAGATCTGTACAGTAATAAAAATAATTTTTTTCCTATCGTTTAAAGTTCTTTATTTTATAATCATAAAATCTAAAAACATTTTTAAAAACTTTAGATAATCATGATAAAAACAACTAGTTTCTGAAAAATATTGCAGAGAAAATTGCGAAAGTCGTAATTTTTTTCTTGTTTTTGTAATTTATGATGACAATCGACATGACAAAGAAAAAATCTCTTTTTATAACGTAGAAAATTAAGCACTATTTACTAGCCCCGAATAAAAAAAAAGCACATTTAAGGGCTTTTAAAAAACGTAAATCAAAAATAAGCATAATTTTTAAAAACGTTATGCACCGTGTAATAGCATCCTTAATGTCAAAAAATGAAGCTTAAATTATTATCTTTATTAATAATTTTACATGTTGCTACGTAAGTGAGTTTTATAATTAAAGTGATAGAAATAATTTAATATTTGAATTCTAAATTATGCAAATCGAATTCAAATTGTTTGATACAGAAACATAATTCTTTTTGTCATTAGTTTTACTACCCATTACTTACTTAATTAATACAATAAAAAATGCGCAATAAAAAATTACTAGTGTGGGGTAGAAATTGTAAAAACTAATATGGAAAAATAGCGATGGAAGAAAACTGGAAGGAAGAAAACTTTTTGTATACACACGCAATTCGAGATATGAACACAAATATCTTTTAATTTATAATTTAATACAGTTTAACCCAATATACAAAGGTTAGAATAAAAGTTTACATAACATTAGAGAATAATAAAGTATTATCAATATAGGATACCATATTAAATATCCACATCCAAATTGCATGATTTCATATATTGTAAAAAAGTAAACTTCAAGAGTGATTAATTTCACACTTTATTATATTGTATCACAGTTCATTTAAAAAAAAAACATATAAATATATCATACTTTAAATGTAAACTTTATTTTTAAAACTGTTCATTGAAAACTAAAATGTCAGTAATATTTTTCAATAGTAATAAACAGGTTTTTTTTTTCTTTTGAAAAATTAATGCTTGAAAGTAAGATAAACAGATATGTCAAATTAAGGAAGAAATCAATACTTCAAAATCCAACAATAGATGTCCTTCACTTTATTTTTAAATCAAAGCATTTCTGCAACAACTTATTGTGGGTCAATGGGTGGTGGAGGTCCCAGTGGCATACGCAGAATGTTTTCAAGGGGGGTGTTCATAATTTTCTGAAACTACTAAAAGAAATTCGAGTATGTAATAAGCACTATTATTTCCCTAATTTAGGCAGCTAGACAATTTTGACTTTTTATTTAGACATCATTGTTTAGTTAAATTTTGATTTGATTTTTTAAGTTTAAGAACATAATTTTCTTTATAATAAGAGGTAAAATATTTTATTTTTATTAAAAAGTAGGAATTAATCAAGCTGGAAAAAACTACTCATAATAAAACAGCTACCTAAATAATAACAGTATAAATGTGAATATTCTACAGAAATTTTCTATGACCAAAAAATAATAAAAAGAACTTACCAACAAATAGGGAATTAAACCAGTATACAAACACGCTAAAAATTTATTAATTTATACAGTAATATCCAAACAACGTTTTTTTTTTCGCAAGTTCGTTTAAAATGTCTTCTACAGCTGGGGTAAATTTTCTATGAATGTTTAAGAGTGCCAATCATTTCATTCTATTATTACCCGTTGAATTGCGTAAATAAGTCTTAAAAACGGCGTAAAGTCGAAAAGAATCTTTTGTTTGCACTTGTTGAAACAGGTAGAACGACCAATATTTCTAGGAGTCTGAAAATGTTTGGTGATATATCTTTATTGCACATTCCAAAAGCATCCGCAGCAGTTTTAGGAACACTACCTCCGTCTTCACTAATCCTTTTTAATCCTTTATACCAGAGTTTTAGTTCAAACTTAAGGCTTTCTTTACAGGTATCCAAATCTTGAGCGTAAAATTCCACTAGTGCTTCAAAAGCCTTTATGTTTGAAGGTTGGCGAATGAAAGGATCGGCAGGAAGAAGGCACTGAAATCCTTTCAAAATATCACGATGCGATACAAATCTTAAGTCTAATTGCGCTGTAAAATTTTCTATAAATGGAATAAATACACTAACTCTGAAATATGTTTCGGGTGTCGACGAGGGAAAATTAGCGCGATTTTTCTGTCTTCCCGTTATTCTAGGGTTTGTATTGAAGATCCAATGCTTGTTTGCATAAGAGAAGAAGAGCTGAATATCTCAGAGAATATTTCAGTGGCATTTTCACGCATTAATTTTAGTTCTTTAATAACATCTTCTGCAAGATTCACTGCCTCTATCAAATCTATGCTTGTTTTTTGTAGGTATCTACAAAGATGGATTGTTATGGTGAAAACTTTGTAAATGCACAAAAGAGAGATTAATAACTGGCAATTAGATACTGTGTACAGTAAATTAGCTTGAATAGCTGATTCCTTATCCTTCCATGCTGATATTTTTTGAAGAGTTTCGACGATAGGCTCGAAAAGTTCCACCACATGTACTTGTACTGAGTCGTATCTTTCCATCCTACGGGTTGCACAGAGCTGTTTAATTTTCTTCCATTTTGAATCCTTATGTACTCTTACAGCGTGAGACCTTGATTTACACAAAATAGGATGGTTTCAATGATTGGAGTAATGTTTTTTCTAACTTTCTTCTGCTTCCTGCACTGTCAACTTGTTCATCCACAGGTTTCATCTCCGAAAGACAACTCCTCCGAGCTCCGAAAGACAACTAACTAACTCCCTGTACTCCGTTCCCCCTTTTATATAATTTTTCATCGCATCTCCAAAATTCTCGAATTGTCTCAAAGACGACAGAACGTCTAGAATTCCAGAATCATCGCGTAAAAATCTCGCGAATGCCAACCAGTCTCGAAAACTATCGCGACTGGCAGGACAGAAAGGAACCAGCGATCGGGGCTCGACTGTAACAGTATCACGTGAATTTGGTTTCAAAAGTACAACCCTATTATACTAAATGTTTTTTCAGTATTCTGAGAAATACTGTGAGAGAAAAAAAAGTAGGCATAATAGCTGGCATAATTTCTACTCAAATTTTTATTTTTGCCATTTTGTCTGAGCTCAAGGGGGGTGTTTAAACCCCTTAACCCCTCCCTTGCGTACGCCCCTGGGAGGTCCCTTAATTTTGTGACCAACAGCATAATGGTTTCAATGTGGTAAGCAATACACACAATTTTTGCTTTTCAATCCCATACCAGCTTTTAACCATCAATCAGCAACTGTGTGTGGGCCTGTCACTGTCTTTCATAATTATAGCTCAGTTTGTTTGATCACTCAGACATTGTTATAAATTTCAGATAATATAAATTAAGACAGATGGATTTTATCAAGAAGCTTAAAAAAATTATTATGTTTCATCAAAAATATTATCCTAATGAATTTGTACAAATTGAAAAAAATTGTAAAAAAAGATTAGCTAAAATATTTATGTGAAAGATTAGCTAAAATATATAGTTATTTTACATGTTAACTTTTTAAAACTGTAATACTGATCACAAAAATGATGATAAATTGAAATGGAAAATTAAAAACAGTTAACTATGCTGTATTAAACAAGATAGTCCCGAAAACCACTTGACACTTGGATTGTGATGAAATTTAATGCATAATAATCTGAATTGGCCATACTGAGTTAAATTCGACTACTACATACTCAAAATTGGAAAAAATCACAATGCTATTTGCTAACAAAATAACATCTGTCACAAAAAATAATAATAAATAAATAACAGGAGAAAGGAAGAGAGATCAATGCAGTGTGTTGTGATACCTGAGTAAGAATACAAATGGAAAAGAATTTGAGAGGCAAAATGCAGTTGTAACAATCAGTTTACAAATGAGTCACAGTATGCGTAAAAAGTCACATCATAAACCAAAAATGCTCACCAGGTTTTGAGACAGTATAGTGATAGGTCACAGTATAGAAATCAACTTAAATTTTGATTATAATTTTGATTGGTTTGAAATTAGCTCTTAAATAATACAATAACAATAATAACAATTTTTAATGATAAAAAAATTGGCAATACCTGTAAATTTTGAAAGCTTAAGGCCCTACAAAAAAAAAAAAAAAATCAATTATGAACAACAGTCGGTTGAAATAAATGAACTTGTAACCAGGGTGTAAGATTATTTATATGGGGGATCAAACATCCATGAAATGAAAATAATTCACAAAAACAATTTTCTCAGTAAAATAAGGATATGTACTATACATTCTTTCTCTCAAATAGCTTGAGTAAAATTCAATTTAACTTATTTTTTGCCTTAAAATAATATTTTTCATGAAATATTTAAATAAAAATCAAGTTTAAAGATCTTACTTTTTAAATTTTAAAAGTCATAAGATTTGGAGGTGTAATCCACACAAGGGCAGAATCTTGAATATTCAACAAGGGCAGAATTTTGAATTGATCCAGCATCTAACTAATGCAATTGATTGAGAATCAAAATCAAGTTAAAAACTTACATTATTACATACATTAAACAACAAAGTTAAACAGTTCTAGAAACTATGTCTGACAAAAACAGAGGGGAAAAGAATTTCGATATTTAAAAAACTGTATTTATCTTAACATAATAAAACCCTTGATGGTGTTGATTTTAAAATAAAAGTATCTAATTGTTTCCTAACAAACATTTAATAGGTATTTAAATAAATATAAAAATAATGCAGATTAATCCCAAATACTTCTATAAGAACTTTACCTTTAGGTACCTAAATTATTTTAAAATAATTTAGTTTCATTAATTAGTAAAGAAGGTTTGTCAGAAGATATAAAGCTAGTGTAAACATTTTTAACATAATATTATGGCAAAAAATTTGTTCTGCATCACTTTGTGATTAAATGATGATTCTATACAATAGTGACAAATTTGTAACTGCTAGTTAGAGAACGCATTATGATGCAATATATAATGCAAAAAAAGGTATATAAAATTCACATTTACAGTTAATAAAATATAAAACAATTTAATTTAATATTATAGAAATCTACTGAAGTTGTGATTAATATGTTAATTCACCTTAAACTAGATTTTGAAAAAAAACACAATAACAATAATGAGAATTTTAACATCGCTGATCATAAAGATATTACTTTGACATTATATGAAATTAAGTAAATACCACACATAGTGACAGTAAAGATTGTTAGACATGATTAAGGTCATAACTCTATTTTAATATAGTCAGTAAAAAAAATAATTTTTTAAAAAAGATGTTATTCAATCACACAATATTTTATTTAAATTAAAACTTAGATATAATGACATAATTTGAAAAGCTTCTTGTATTTGCTGAAAAATAAGCAAATACAATTTTGTGAGAAGAGTTACTTAAATGCACCTTTTAGTTTAAAAATAAAAATAGATTTTAAAGAAATAAAATAATAATACTCTGTAAATAAAATTAAAATTATAAGTATTACATTTTCTATATATTTGTAACATTTCTTGAATTACAGAATTTATATTTTTAGGCCACATTATATAGGCTTTTCGAGAGACTTTTCAAAGCTATTTTTCAATTTTTTAAGGCTAACTGAAATCAAGACATTATACAAAATTCAGTTAGAAGAGTTGCACTTTTTTTAAACTTAGTTTCAAGAGTTTTATATACACTCAATATATAATTAAGGATCCAGTTCTGATAAGTTAAAACAAGGAATTTTTTAAGTAATATGAATGAAAAAGAAATCTGAGGCTTAAAGTTTCATTAAATGACATATACACTCAATATATAATTAAGGATCCAGTTCTGATAAGTCAAAACAAGGAATTCTTTAAGTAATATGAATGAAAAAGAAATCTGAGGCTTAAAGTTTCATTAAATGAAAAATTTTGTTTTTATGTAATTTGTATTTAGGAGGGATCGTATAATAATGTTTTTCACTTATAGACCATATAACCATAAGAATTTATTGTAAGAATATAAAAGCACATGAATTTCTTAATTATATTTTAATGATATGTGAATTTTTAAGGGGAAAAAATGGGCTTTCTTCATTTTCACCTTTTCAAAGTGTTTTAATTGGTGTTTTTTGATTTTATTTAATCTCTTTTCCTCATAAAAAAAGTTTTCATATTTTTCTTTCAATTGTATATTTATAAGGCATTACATTTCTATTGAGTCACTTCTGTTTCCTATCCCCAAACTCAGATAATTAAAGTAAAGCACTAAACATGTTAATTATTTATTGTGAAAACTTTGGTTGCTAAATGTTAAGTTTGCTAGAAATGTTTATTGCAGTTTCTAATAAATTTTTCACATTTGTATAAGTCATTAGAAAAGCGCTCCCCTAGTTTATTTTTTGTTATCGTCTGTTACAATTAATATTATCAGATTGAACATTTAAAACCCACATATTAAATCACATAGGAATGAATAATTGTATGATTCTATTACTCTTTCTGTACAAGTGAAACATTGTACATTTTTGACTATAGATTCAAGAATTTTGAACTCAAATCGGCTTAAAAGTAAAAATACTTGTATTGCACATCACTGTTGTTCCCATCTTGGTTTTATTTTATCATTGAAGAACTTTGTATTACTATTTCTTAAAGGGAAAAAAAACACATTATATGGTTCTAAAACATAAATTTGTGAACTCAAAATATTATTTTTTCATACCTTGTAACTTACATACTTGTCACTACTGTGCCACTAATTCTTTCTTTTAATGATAGGGATAAAACTGCGATTATTAGAAAGTTACAAATTTATTATCATAAATTAATGATTTTACTGATATTTTTTAAAGAAAATAAATTTTAAAGAAAAATAAACCTTGAAAAGTAATATTTAAAAAATTTAGTAAATTATTTATTTAATACATATTTTTAATCAAAACACTTAAATCAATGTATCAGAAATATTTGTAATTAACATTTGTGACCAGTTTGGTTCTCATAAGGAACTTGTCATTTTGCTGTTCTTCACTACATGGTCTGGTGTTGTGGTAATATAATATTTCAACTATAATTCAATAATTCATAGAACAAAACTTCAAATAAACCTTTACTGGCCTTTATGGATTCTGTGCCCGGTCAGAACATTATGTCCAAGGGTCCAAGGCATACACACATTTCAGTTATATCATTTTATTTCAATTAGTCAATAACTTATAAACAAAAGTTTCAAATAGACCTTAGTAGTCTTTATGAATTGTGCATCAGATTTTTTACTGTGCCCAAAGCACACATAACAAAGCTTGAATTCATAGAATATAGCAAAGAGGATGTTTGGAACTTTCAAAATTCAATTTAAAAAAAAATTTATTACTTGTTATTTTTAAACAATTACAGCAAAAAGTATATAAATCGTAACATCTTTCAAGTAGGTAGCAAATCAAAGTAAAGAGGAAAGATATTTATAATCAAATTTTAAGTTGAACACAATAACAATAAGCAAATTAATAAAAACAGCTAAATATAATTATTTGCATAGCACTAACATGATATTATTTGCAATGAAATTAGATTTCATGATTTAAAATCAAAATTATTTTTAAGAAAAATAAATATATATATTTTTTATTGTTTAGTTCTTGTAAAGTAAATTTTTTTAAATAAATTTTTATGTTATTCTCAAAATTTTTTTTCTTCTTTTGAGTAAAAGAATAATTGATTACATAATATAAAGACTAACATAATAAATAATATTGATTTCATTTCATAAGAAAACTGTAAATGTAATTTAAAAGCAACTTTAAAGCACTAGTTTTTATGTATGGTTTAAATTTTTGTTTTGATGTAATGGTCATAAAATAAGTTAATCTTGTTATGAAAATAACTTAAATCCTCAATTAATTACAAAATGTAAACTATTACAATCTGACTATGTAGCTTTGTTATTGATTACAATAGTTGCTATCAACTTGGATAGAGAAAAGAAGGAATTTCGTGTAACAAAAGAGAAAGATCTATGTAGATTATTATGAATGTGTTCAGGTATCTGAATTGTTTCCCATATGCAATAACAGAACAGTGCATTTCCATGAGCAAACAATTCAATTTACATCAAAGGAAACCCATAAAATTCTACTTATTTTAAAACTAATGGGATGAAAGTTGCAACATTGAGATGCGATATACGATAATCCATGATAGCCAGGATTTATTATCCAGAAAATAATAATGAGAAACAAAAAGCTAGTTTTAATACTAGATCTGGTAGGAATATTTTACCCTCATTAAGAGTTAGACAAACAAGAATTTCTTAAAAATATAATTTTATGCAAAATTTATTGCACGACCATGGTGAACACTTCCAAATTAAATCAAGGATAGGATATATAACACATTTGAAATAATGAATGTGATGAAAGTGTTTTATAAAAAATAATTTAAATTGACCTTAAAAATAAATTGTTTTATAGTAAAAAGATAAATTTAATATTTAAGCAGTTTATACTTATATATATATAGTTAAGCAGTTGATTAGATATAGAACACAAACAATTAAAGTCTGTGTCAAGACACTGAAATAAATGCCCATTGAATGGGAGTATAGGACCATGAGTTCAAGACATAAAAAAAGAGACAAATTTAAGAGTGTAACAACTACAGAGTAATCACCCCTTTAAACAAAGCATTTAAGATACTACCAAATATTTTATACAAAAGACTATTACCATACATTGCAAAAGCCATCAAAAATTATCAATGTGGATTAGAAAAAGAAATATCAAGACCAGATGCACACAATCATACAAATCTGGGAAAAAAAGAAAAGAAATTAATATTTATACATAGCATATATTTTTTGACTTTAAGACAACATATGATGGCATAGAAAGAACAAAATTATATTATGCAATACTCGATTTAGAAATACCCATAAAATTAGAGAAATCTTACAAGATGACTCTTAATAGATTTAAATGCAAGGTAAAACTAGGCAAAGTAAAACTCATACGAGTGAGATTCCATATCTTCGGAAAAAGTTATTAAAGACTCAGTATAACAGTTTAAATATTAGAATAATTGATTAAATATAGCAAACAAATGTTAATATGGATCAAGAAATCACTTTAAATTAAAACATTTAAGCATAAATTAAAGACTTATCAATATAAAACTTTAAGTAAAAGAAATAATTATGTGTGGAAACGCATTCTGGACTATGAACAAAACAAAGGAAAACAAGTTCTGAGAGAAAAGAAAATATTTGAATGAAAAATATTTGGCACTGTCAAAAAAGTAATGTCTAGAGTATAATAACCAAATATTGTGAAAACTAAAGAGGTATATCAATTAAGATGACCTGGAAATATCTATAGATACAATGATTTAAACCCAAAGAAAAAAAATGGCAAACGGGTAGACCAAACATGAGGTGGCTTGATACAGTTGAGAAAATGTTACATAAAATTAGGATCAACCATTGGAAAACTGTAACAGTAGATCATTCCCAATAAAAGAAACTTAAGGAGAGAGTCTTGGCCTGCAACAGGCTGAAAAAATGCAGAATAAGAAAGAACTATTAACTTTTTTTAAATTTCTATTTTTAAAATGCTAAAAAAAGGTTAAAAATAATAAATCAATAAGGTTAATAATTTTCCTCAGAAAAAATAATTAAAGTGAAATATGAAAATTTTTTCAACAGGTAAAATAAAATTTAGGTAATAAGTTAATCAAAAAGAATATTATTTAAAATTATACTGATATCAATGTTCAAAAGAGTCAACCAATAAACATTTCAGCAAATTCGAAATTTATTTTGAAAGAATTCATCTAACAAATAATAAAAAATACTGAAGGGAACAGTGAGATTTTTTTATGGTTTGAATTAAGAGAAGAACTAGTTATTTCATGAAACATATTTAAAGAGTGTGTCAAAGTGTATTTCATGAAAATCAAAATTTTTAACACAATATTTCCTATTTGGAAAAAAAATTTCATAAATCATATTTATTACTAATAAATATGACACTTTCTCATGAATCAGGCATACTTTCAGTTTGAAAAACAAAAGATAACGTGTAACATTTTTAATAAAAGTTTTGGTATCAAAATAATAATATTGATTAAAGGTTAAAAGAAATGCAAAGAAACTTTTTCATTACTGACAGCATATTTCATTTAGCAGAAGAAAAAAAACGAATTACTTTTCACATAGCTGAAACAGCAGGTATACAAAAATGATGATGAAGCAGCAGCTGTGGGTTCTACTCCATGTTTCCGTTGCTAAATAAAAAGAAAACAATTGAGGACAATGACAAATACACGAAATTAGCATTCTATTTCTGATAACTATGAACTACAATTACTATGAACTAAAATCTACATAAAAATATCCATGGAGACAATTTCTTAACATCAAAAAATGGTTTCAAGGGAGAAAAAAAAAGAAGTTAGGTCAAAAGATTTTTATATAACCTGTTGATACATTCAGCTATCTGTAGAAAAACTAACTAGTGAATTAACGGTAAAACAATGAAATCAAACTCTTTCAGAAAAATTTCAGTTCTATATTTTAAATATTATAGAGTAACAAGTATAGGAAAACTTTTACTACATTCATGACTTAAGTAAAAGTGTAAAAACAATAAAAACTTATCAGCAAAAACCTTAAAGTTTGTTTTGATTTTAGATTTTTTTGCATTAAACACTGATTACATAATAAAAAATAACAGTCAAGATCAGAGTTTTAAGCATAAAATAAAATTACATTTTTCTTAATATACACAGTGAGGTGGCAGCTAAACATTTTTAGAAACCTCGGTTATTAAGTTATAATTTATAAGAAAAATTTGAAATTCGTTTAATATAGTCATTTTTATAAGCTACAATTCAAATGATCTACAATTTGATCCTTTTTTTAAGGGACGTTACAAATTAAAGGTGCAGGGAAACGACGAATGAGAGTTAACCCAGAATATTTTGGAAATTTATGAAAATTAATACATTTGTAATACATATAAAACATTTAATTGAAAAAATTAATCGAAATATTCATGCAAAAATATTTATGGCACAAAGTAAAGGATAAATAAATGCATTAACACATTTACGATACAGTAAAACCTCCGTTATGCGGACATTCTTGGGACCGAAATTGTCAATTTATGGGAGGGGTACCATAATAAAAAAAATTAACACCGCAAATTTTTTTACAAACATTTTGGAAGATGTAGAAATAATTAAATAATCTACAATAGTTATCTACAAGGATATTTTTTTAAACTTTAAGAAAGATAAAAAAAATATATAAAGAAGTTTGATATAAATACATAATTCCAGATAAGTCACAGATAAATTAATATAATTTTCCTATTAACATAGATACTCCAGTTAAACATATGATACTGAATAGGAGCTTTCAATCCTCAGTCGTTTTCAATTATTAGGTTTACACCCCCTATCATTTGATAGGGAATGTGGTTAATACCTTTTTGAAACTAAACCTCACATGATTCACAGGGGAAAAAAGCTATGCCTACCTGTAAGCCATGAAGACCTATGGAGGTGATTATTCACAATTGATCAGCTATCAAGTGTCTGAATAAATGTTTCATTTATATGAACACCTGGAAGATTATACTTCTGTTCTCTTTTTTACTCCAGCTGTGTTAAATACAGTCTTCAAGTTGATAAGAAAATGAAAGAAATTTTCAATGTGGATGAAGCATTGAGAGCATTTAAGATGTTACGAGGGTTGCTATTTATATTTCTGGCCTAATAATGAAAAAACAAATATGTAGGATCGAAATTGGTTTTATTGTTTTTCAAAATATTCTCCATGATGATCAATACACTTTTGCATGCGTTTGAACCAATTTTCAAAGCACTTTTTCCAGTCCGATTGAGGTAACTCCAAAACATGCGTTTTGAATGCATCAACCGCTTCTTCGGGGGTCGAAAATCGTTGTCCACGTAATCTATTTTTGATGTGTGGGAATAAGAAGAAGTCATTGGGTGCCAAATCAGGGCTGTACGGCGGATGGCCCATCAGTTCGATCTTTCGCTCCGTCAGAAATGCCTTTGTTTGAGTCGATGTGCGAGAGCTCGCATTGTCATGATGAAGAATGATTCGTCTGTTCTTCTGCTTTTTTCGAATTTCTCCGATGACTTCTGGCAAACAAATGGTCGTGTACCATTTAGAATTGACCGTCCTGCGTTGCTCTAACGCCACTGTTGCCACATGAACGTTAATGCCGAAGAAACAGGCAATCATTTGTTTCGATGTGCTTCTTCCTCGAACAACTTTTGTTGGTTTTGCCTCGTCTTGGAAAATCCATACAGTTGATTGCTGTTTTGTTTCCGGCTCATATGCATAGATCCATGATTCGTCACCTGTGTAGATGTTATACACAGCCTTTGATGTACCTTGAACGTATTTTTCCAACATTTCCTTGCACCAATCGACACGAGCCTTTTTTCGAGCGTTTGTCAGATTATGCGGGATCCAACGCGAACAAATTTTTTTTACGCTCAAATGTTCATCTAATATTTTATTGATGCTTGTCATACTAAAGTCCAAAGACGCCTCTATCTCACGGTATGTCACATGACGATCTTGCTTTATCAGTTCACGCACAGCATCGATCTTTTCTGGCACAACAACGGATTTTGGACGACCTGCACGGGATTCGTCCTGGATCGAACATCGACCACGATTAAATTCGTTATACCAATTTTTTTCAGTGCTGTAGGATGGCGCTTTATCGCTGAATAAAGAATTAAGTTCATCGAAGCACTCTTGTCTTGACAATCCACGTCGAAAGTTATGAAAAATAATGGCACGAAAATGTTCACGATTCAATTCCATTTTTTGAAAGAGAAGAACTTTTCAATTTACTGTCAACAACACAAATGAAGCTATAATGGTAAATCGTCTGCTGAATTTATGTTTAAAAATATCAAACTTTCGATTAAAATCGTCTGCGGTCGCCTAGCAACACTTACTATTGCCAAGGCCAGAAATATAAATAGCAACCCTCGTATTTCAACTTGAGGGGTCTCCTAACCTGTGTGGTCCAGATGAAAAGATCCTGCTGTCTGAATTATTTCACAACAGCAGTATCATTTTCTCTCCTTTCTTTACAAAGCTAAGGCAAGGTCACAGGAGAAAAATTGATTCTTCAGTAGTGAAATAGTTTAACAATATTTTTAGCTATAGATAAGGCAAAAAAAATTTACATGCCTTAAAAATGGTTAAAAGTTGCGTTTTTTTCCTTGCAATTTAAAGCAGAAAGTTTTTTTTTTCTTCCAAATTTAGAAAAAGTAGTGTCTGGTTTGAAGAGATAGAAAATAACGTTTCAGGGCCAAAATGATTGTCCACGTCCAGTTACGGGAGTGTCGGCTTTGTGGAGTATGTACAGTCAGCAAAAAAAAAAGATATCACCCTGAATAATTTTCGTTCTAATGATCGGATTTTCACGAACTAAGTGTCAATCTTAATGGTTCCTGGGGGTGACCTAAAATATGCTAATTAGTTAGTGCTAACTATGAATTAAGTTACGAAATCAGACACAAAAACGTACTTTCTCTGAATAAACATATATTTTTTTTTACATATTTGGATTCCTTATCTTCAAAATATAGGGGGTAGCCGCAATCTGGGAAATGTGGTCCCCATAGTTTGGTCAGGAGAGCGATTCAAAGTTTGGACCCCTTAATGTTAATTTCACTTTTTGCGTTTTCAGTCATATTTTAAAAACTAATGAAGCAATTCAAAAAAATATTGCCCCAACTCATAAAACGCATTTACCCAAAGATAATTTCATGAAAAAAATAATTTTTAATAATTATTAATTATTTTTTATTATTTAATTAAAGAGAGGATGAAAAAATTTTGAATTATAAGGTATGGATTTTTTTATACCATATTAATCTACATGCTTTTCAATTGAAAAATCTAAAGTTTCAACTGTTTTTATTTATTAGAAGATGAGAAAAATTAGAATTAATTATTTTTAAAAAAATAATTTGGCGACAATGAAAAAATGATTAAATGGGGCGATTAATATTAAAATGTGATAAACTTACGAAGAACTTGATTTAGCGCGCGTGGCGTAAAATTTCATTCATATTTTTTTCGCTAATAATCGTTTGCTAATCTTTTTATTTTTTATTTTTTTAAAACTATAAAATACAATGTTTCTTTTTTAGTTCTCTAAAAATCTATTTGAAATTAAGTAAAGAAATTTGAATAAAACATTTTATTGAATAAAAAACATTTTATTCAACGAATGTCGAGTTTTATAAAAGCATGCTTTTGATAGAATATGATTATACGCCAGATTGTGCTTATTTAATGTGATTATTTTTTAGTTTTTTTTTCTCAATAACTGATACAATTACAATAATATACATACGTATGAATAGATTTGGAATAAAATATTTCTCAGTTTCTTGTATATATTTTTTATGAATACTAATAAAAATACGTAGTAAACATATTTAAGCATATCTCACATCATCGCAAATTTCTCAACATCTTATATATCGTTTTAATCTTAAAAGTAATTTTTTAATCACCTGTCCGGAAGTGTTTCGCAGAACTATTTTACCAACTATTTAATTAAATTTTAGCATTTTTAAAAATTTTATTCTTTACCCTACTACATTTATTATTTCTTCATTAATATACTAATCAATTTTTTTAGTACTTTAATTTAGATTTTCTTTAAAGTAAAGTTCCTTTTTACATTATAGTCAAGTTTTTTTTAAAAGAATTATTGTCTGCTAGCTAAGAATAAAGCCTTGTTAAGAAATTAAAAACATTCCGCTGTTTAAAATTATTTAATGCAAAACAGCTGATTATTTACTAAGCATACTACTTTTTTCGAAAAAAGAATATAAATCATTGATTGTCTTTTTTGTTTTGTTTCTTGTGACTTCAACATAGATTATCTAATATAGTGTCCATGTTTTATAAGTCACTACAAAGAGTATAAAGATACCGAACATAAAAAGCTGTCAAATACGTAGCCAAAACTTTTAAGCGTCTTAAAATATCTCAGTATCTTAAATGATTCTTTCTTTATGATTCCATGTAGATTTTTTTCCGGATAATATACTAAACTATTTTGTTCAATTTTTTACTTTAGCACGATTCCCAAGATATTATTGTAGTATAATTTGTTATCAGGAACAATGCCTTATTTTGTTTAGCAGGAAACACTAAAAATTGAAATTTGTAAAAAGTTTCCGAAGCCGTGCGAATTTTAGAATCATCTGATTTAAAAAAATGCAATAAAAAATACGTAAATTTCCGAACTTATTTTGATTAAAAATAAAAAAATAATAAAAAACGTGGCAAGAAGGCTAACATACTTTTTACAGAACTGTGAAAACCCGGTTTTCCTATATTTCGTCAAAAGAGGATAAGAATGATATTGCTTCAAGGGACCTACTCAATAATTTGGCTATTTCCAGAATGAAGTCTGTTTGATCGAAACATATTTCCTTGAAAATAAAAACAGGGGAAAAATTAACTTTTATTATTTATCTAAGCTTATTCCATTCATTTAATGATAGCGGTATCAAGGTTAAGGATACGCGATAGAAGCCCCGTTTACTATTATACTATAAATGCGTTAAATCATGTTGCTTGAATAATTTATTTTAAGCTTATTATTTAATAATTTTAAGCAAATAAGGGTGTAAAAATAAACTCGATCAAAATACTCCGAAAGTATACCCTAAAATATTTGTAGAATAAACTTTGGAATCTATATATACAAAATACCTTTTCAAACAACTTCGAGTAGGACGGAAATGCTAACTTGTTTAAAATAGTTGTCCTTGTAACTATTTAATTTCGATTTCTGGTGCTAGGGGACATTCCATTTTCACATTCGACTTTTGAAATTTCAATTGTAAACGGAATTTTTTTATGTCCTTAAATTAAAATGTTAAGGCTTGCAACAAAAAAAATTTTACTGCATTGATTTTTTTACAAAATAGCGAATTATTATTTTTTTAATCTAAGAACCTGTGCCTATAACTTAAGTAAAACTTATTTTAATATCGAGTGAAATAATTTAATATGTTGTGTAACTAAATAGATAATCCCAAGAAATTGAATCGAAAATATAAAAACTTCATTGATTTAAAAATTAATAGATGATGATAAAAATAGACATGTTTTGAGCACAATAATAAAAGTCACAAGTTATTCAAGCTTCCGTTTTGAAGGACTATTTGTTTGTGTTCACTCTTCATTAAAATTATATTGCAACTACTTTTTGATCCAACAAGTTTCAATATTTTTATCAACTGATGCATAACCACAAAACTGTTGTTAGAAATGATAAATATAAAATTACATAGAAATGATAAATATAAAATTACAAAAGATAATTAAAAGAAAACTAAGATATTGGTAAAAAACTCTTATTTACAATAAAATATCCTTTTATATTTTTAGTTAAAGATAAATCATAATACAAGGCAAAACAATATTAAATATTTTCCCTATTTTAAACAAATTTATATAAAAATTTACCTCTGCTCAATACCAACTTGAACATCAGAGAATGCTTTGAGTATAAAAAGGAGAGTCAATTTTATGGCATCAGATGTAGTATTATTAAGAGGAGCAGCTCAAAACTGAAATCGAAAAATTTTGAGTGTTAAACATACTTTTAAATGATACACGAGTGATTACTTTTTATAAAAATGTACAAAACTGTACAATGTACAAGAAAGAAAGCTTATGTAAGGAGCATAAATATTTCTTGATTGTGGACAATTCTTTTCATTGAAATATCATCTATATTGATATCTTAAAGTAAATATGAATAGAAAGAATGATAGAAAATTACAAGCCACATTATTTCAAAAAATAAAAATACCTTCATTTAAAAAGCCTCGACACAGAATTAGATCTTTATTGAGTAAGCATACATATCTCAACAAATCTATTCGTTATTATTTTTTTAGGATAATGATCTGTGTTAACCTTGAATTTAAATGCTACAAAACGTTATAATTAGGCAAGAGTCAAAACTTTTTTTTAGACACAGATTTAATATTGCCAATGCTTTAATATAGTTAAAACATAATTCTTGTAACAGATTCTATATTATAAGGTAAGATTGAAAGTCTACAAATCTTTTTGCATTTTATGATTAAAGAAAAATGGTAGAGATTTAAGTTGCCTTTTTGAAATAAAATAATTTTAAATACACTCTTTATTCATTTTCTGCAATAAATAAGTACACCTATGTGTTTCAAATTGTTACTATACATTTTTAGATGCCTTGAAAGTTATGTTTAACATCCTCAATGATTATTTCAATTGATTGTAAAAAGAAAAGTTCAAAGTATGAAAATAATTAGCAACCCAAAAATTAAAAACCAATATAAATAATTTTAAATTAAAATGACAGCTTTCCCATGTTCAAAAAGTACTAGTACATAAAAACATGGATTGCAAGCCAAAAATAAAATATTTTCAGCAAATATATAACATCAAATCTGTTATTTTTACTATTATAAACCTGAATAAACAAAAATGATCTAAAAATAACCTGATAAAACCAAAAATAAATTATTATAACCTGAATAAAACTTTGTGATTCTCATTTTAGCATTCATCATTCATTCATCTACTGACATATCCTGTCTACAGATACAACAAAAATGCACATAAATGTTAGTCTATTGAGTCGTATTTCATGAAATGGTATATGCTAGTCTCAAGACTATGTTTCTACCTGCCCAGTTTAATCCTGTCATTACAATACAGAAGTAAACTAGGTTATGATAGTCAAGATTTGCACAAACACTAAACATGTGATTTGGAAGAATAAGGAGCAAAGGACAGAAATAACTTTAAACTAATCTAGGTGCTTTTCCCTGTGGCAGAATTTTTTGGGGCTTTCTGCGACAAACCTCTCTAGCACTAATATCTTTCTGCAAGATACTTTTAATAATAACTAATATGCATGTTATTAATTAACTTTAAAGTAACAGAAACGTTGTATTTACAAAGAAAAGCCTGTTTGGATATAATAAACTTGTATGTATTTTTTTAAAAATGAATATGTAATATTTTTTTTTATTCTAATATCATGGGGGATATTCTCACATTCTGTAAGAGGAAAATACACTTATTATTTCTTTTTTCGCTTTTCGTAAATCATCATTACATAAAAAAAATAATAATTCAAAATCTTAAAATCAGTGAAAGAAAAGAAAACCAAATTTTATTTTTCCCAAAAGGGAATTTAAAAAAACAAAAAAAAACATCATGGGCATTTCTTCCCCTCTGATACGTGAAAAAGGTATCTCTTGAGTATAATTGTTGAAGGGAAAAAATCTTTCAAACATTTCTGCAGAAAAGAAATTTTTTGCTTCAATATTCTTCATTGTTCTCCAATAAGAAACAAAAATTAAGAGCATTTCTTTCCCCTCCGATGCATGAAAAAGGCATCTTTTAAATACAATTTTATAGAAAAAAAAAATTTCGAAAATTTTTGCAGAAAAGAAAACCGAATTGTTTTAATTTCTAAAGGAAAAATCTTTCTGCAAAAACTCTGCAACGTTCTGCGACAATGTCGCTGTGTCGCCACGATTCTGCCACAGGGGTGCTTTTTATTTCGCCAACGCGAGAAATTTTGGCTAATTTATCTATTATTTGTTTTGTTTTTTTAAAAAGTCACTTATAAATAATAAAAAAACAGTTGAATTTACTTGCACTCATTAAGTTTCGATTAGTCACTTTATCGGCAAAATGGAAAACTACCCTAATTTATTTAACAGCTAACTGAAATCAAAAAACCAATAACACAAACAATATATTCCAAAATTCCATGAAGTTAAGAACAAAGCAAAAAATTAAAAAACAGGAAAAGCAAATAGCTAGAAGAGCAAATTACACAATTCCTGCTCATCATAAACATCTATGAGGGTTTGTCTAGCATGAGCACTTCTTCAGGACATCTGGGGCAAAAGGTTAAACAATACTAGTTTCTCAAGACAGTGTTCCATCGAAAACGCCTATTGTTATGAGCTGCAGCAAAATTTGGTGTTTGAAATCGCGAGTGAGGGATAGCTAAAGCAGAGACAGATACTGCTCATTTTCGTCTCCCATTTTATGCAAATTGGAACAGAGTCCTATCGATATTGGTGGCTGTCATTGCTTACCTGTTACTAACAATATTAAAACTTAAATAAATTATTAAAAAATTATCATTAGCCACCTTTCATTTAATTTTTGTGGTCTCTAGGATATTTTTACTAAGTTTTGAAATTTTAATTTTTCTACTTTTTTTGATGAATTGTAATGAAACTTTTCATAAAGAATAATTGAATTAATTATTTAAAAAAATATCCATTAGTCATCAATTAAATTGTTTGGATCATCTTTCTGATATTTTTGTTTTTATTATTCTTTGGTTACAAGTTTGTTTAACTGAATTCTTACTAAAGAAACCTTTTTTTGTCTAACTTTTACTAGTAACATTTTAAAATTATGATTATAAAGTTTCACCAGGATAATCAAAAATTTGGTTTTTTATTTTAAGCACAAAAAATGCTCTTTTTTTTTAATGTATGAGTAAGAGTAATATAAGATATAATCTTAGTTATATATCTTTTGATATAAGAGTTATAATCCATTTCATGGGGCAAAAATACTGCTTATTGAATGGCGGAACATGCTTGAAACTCCAATAATCAGGATTACGTGTAAAAAGGAGGGTAATAACAAAAGATTAAAAAAATAGCGAAGCTTTTTCTATTTTAAGGAAAGAAGTAGCAAATTGAGTAGCTATTTCGATATAAACAACTTTGTATACTAATTTAATTTATAACTTATTTAATTATATAATTTATTAATTAATCATATAACAAATTTATATACTAAATAAAAACTATATTTTTATACATTAAATAGAGTTACTACTGTAACTGTCGATACAATTTCTTACAGTTCAACTCGAATGTATTATATTATTAAAAAATATTTGCGCTTGCATATTAGAAAAAATATATACAGATCTTTCCAATGCAATATTAGCTTTTTTAGAGTGCCTGTATTGAAAGTATGAGTATATTAAAGTGCGGCGTGCTCTCTGCTTTCGCTTATAGCACTGCGTTTCAATAGGTAAGGCTTAATTTAGCCTATCAAGATTTATATGAGCTCAGAGGCTCTTCTTCAAATTCAACATGCTTCCACCGAGTCCAACTAGGCACTCTAAGCTTTTTGTACACAAGTATTTGTTTACTACAATTTCTAAGTACTTTTTTTCCATGTTTTCATCTAATTCTCTATAATATTTGAATTTCAAAAGACTAAAATAGCCTTTACAGACAAGTAAGCTACAAGCTTAAAATTTATTTTTTCTTACAAGTGTACTAGATCAATATAAGCGAGCTATAAGCTGCAAACTGCAAAAAGCTTCACCAAAACAGATCGTCAGTCATCATCATCACTTCAGATCCCTGCTTCAGTTCAATAGTTCAGTTTGGAAAAAATAAATATGTATATATGACATTTTTGTAATAATATATATATTACGCAACTAAACTATATGTTTTTTTTTTAAAATCTGTTAGTTTCTTGCCCTGCTTCATTTTGTAGCAGTTAAAATCCATTCTTACTATTTAACTATTCTTCCAACAGTCTTATCCTACTTTCCCCTAATTGCCCAGCTGAGGCTAACTTTTAAAAATGTCTATCATTCTTGTTCTGTTGAATGTGCCTTGTAAATGAATTTTAAGGAACCTGTTGGAGTTAAATTGTAAGAATTTTTCTTCTAATTGTTCTGTTGAATGTGCCTTGTGAATGAATAGTTTTAAATTGTAAATAACCTGTTAGAGTTAACTTGTATGAATTTGTCTTCTAATTGTTCTGCTGAATGTGCCTTGTGAATGAAAAATTTTGCATGAATTGTAGTTGACTAAATGAGATTAACTTTTATGAATGTCTTTTAAGAATATTTGGTGAATGTGCCTTGCTCATGAATTGTAATTGAACTGTTGGAGTTAACTTGTGTAAATGTATCTCATAATTGTTCTGTTGGATGTGCCTTGTGAATGAATAGTTATGAATGAATTGCCTAAGTGAGGTTAAATTTTATAAATGTCTCTCATGCCTGTTCTGTTGGATGTGCCTTGTGAATGAATAGTTATGAATGAATTGCCTAAGTGAGGTTAAATTTTATAAATGTCTCTCATGCCTGTTCTGTTGGATGTGCCTTGTGAATGAATAGTTATGAATGAATTGCCTAAGTGAGTTTAAATTTTATAAATGTCTCTCATGCCTGTTCTGTTGGATGTGCCTTGTGAATGAATAGTTAGGAATGAATTGCCTAAGTGAGGTTGAATTTTATAAATGTCTCTCATGCCTGTTCTGTTGGATGTGCCTTGTGAATGAATAATTTTGAATGAATTGTAATTGCCTAGATGAGGTTAAATTTTGTAAATGTCTCTTTTATCTGTTCTGTTGAATGTGCCTTGTGAATGAATATTTATGAATGAATTGTAATTGCCTAGATAAAGTTCAATTTTAAGAATATCGCTTATGCCTGTTCTGTTGAATGTGCCTTGTGAATCAATAATTTTGAATGAATTGTAATTGCCTATATGAGGTTAAATTTTGTAAATGTCTCTTTTATCTGTTCTGTTGAATGTGCCTCGTGAATGAATATTTATGAATGAATTGTAATTGCCTTGATGAAGTTCAATTTTAAAAATATCGCTTATGCCTGTTCTGTTGAATGTGCCTTGTGAATGAATCATTTTAAATGAATTGTAATTGACCCATTGGAGTTTATAAATGTGTCTTACAATTGTTTTGTTGAATGTGCCTTGTGAATGAAATGTTTAATCTGAATTATTTAAAGTTTAATTTGTGTGCAATTAAGAAAATATGTCGGACAATGTGATTGAAATCTCTAGTGAAAGAAATAACTGTCAAAAAGAAAATCGACAATGAAATAAAGGTGTAAAATTCATACATGGATACGATCAGATTGAATATTATTTTTCTTGCCTTGTACTTTATAATGTGCTTGTACATTAATAAAATTTATCTTAGCAAAGAAAATATTCCCATATTGTGATCTGCTCAAAAATAGTTGTCACTGCTTAACAACTTACTGCTTAATCTAAAAAAAAATTATCCCCAAAGAATACCAACTAGAATGACATAACTAGTTGTTACGCGCAGGTAAACCTCTACATGATTTTTGTAAAAAAATGTAAATTTAAAATTGATTTGGCTCCTGTGCGATTGTGCTTGTCATGACAGATTACAATACGGAATCCCTTATCAAACGTGGTCAATTTGTAGAAACTTGTATCTATGTATTATATTTTTATTCTACTATGCATGTGTGGTAAAGCAGAGTTATCCCAAGGAATAAAAAAGAGCAGGGTACTTGCAGAAGAGGGAATGTACTTCCATTAAAATTGATCAAAATGTGCTATATTATGTATTAACTGAATTTGATCCTCAATTTTTTAATTACCCTCATATTATTGTATTGTTATTGTATTTGTATTGACATAGGCTTCTGAGGCTTGGACAATCACAAAACTGGAGGAAAATTGTATCGCAATATTTGTGAAAAAGATTTTCCTGAGTATAATTTCCTTAAAATATCTGTTGATGATTCTGTGCATATTCATACTTAATGGTCATTTAATATCATTGCAGTTTATAGAAATTCTGAAGTATGATGAAATTCAGTTCACTCTAATGCAATCTCTTTTTAACGATGATACAAATTGGAAGAATTTTTCTGTTATCATTTCTGCCCTCTCTCGATCTACTGAAGACAAATCAGCTCTGATTACAGGTTATTGAAAAAGTCATTATCTTTAATTGAAAAATATTTTTATTGTCAATCCATGTCATTTAATTTAATTTGATTTTTTTTTTTTTTTTTTTTTTTGTATATATATAATTTATTTCTTTCAATGCTAAATTATTCATAATTATTTCCTTATTGTTTGTTTTTCAACTGCAATTATTATTTTTCTTCTTACATTTTATTTTATTGTGTTTTAGTGATTGCATTGCACTAGCCCCAAATTTAATATAAATAATCACTTGGACGCAACCCTTTTGGCAGAATTATTTCGAGCTTCCTGCGACAATTCTCTCTAGTACTAATAACTTTCTGGGAGACATTTTTAATAGCAGCAAATATATATGTTACTATTTACAATTAAAGTAATAAAAGCTCTTTTGGTTTACAAAAAAAAAACAACTTCATATATAGAACAGAACTTTATACATATATTTTTTAATTATAAATGTAAGTATTTTTTTTTTAAATCTAAATATAAAAGAATACATATTCTAATATTATTGGCAATATTCTTCTGTTCTTAAAAAATATATAGATGGTTGAACTTTTTTAAATTTTTGCTATTTGGAAATTACTTTTTATAATATCAATCTGAAATTCTAGCTAAAGCCAATTATTGTAGAATTTTTTTATTCTTAGAAGAATGTTGGAAAAAAAAATCACGAGCATTTTGTTTCATCTCCGATATGGGAGGAAGGCATTTTTTGAATATGATTCTGCAGAAAAGGGAAACCTATGTAAATTGATCACTTATAAGGGTCAATTTTGACAATGATCAAGTTATGGAAAGGACGAGTCATTGCTTTTTTCTTATATCATGTTATTCTTGTATGAATAATGTATGTAATATGATGTTATGTAACTCATTAGTTTTCTTATTTTTTCAATTCATAAAGTGCTTTAAGTTAACCTTATTACCAATTCAATGAATTTCTGTTATTTACTATAATATTGAAAATTTCCTAGAAAGGTTTTTATCTTGTTGGTCAACTTATGAAGGTTTTACAATGTCATTCAATTATACTCTTTGACAAATTGGACTTAATTTTGTGGTCAACATACATAATAGATGATCTGGTTACGAAGGTTTTGCTGTATGCAGGGTATCCGTGCACCTGGAAGGTCACGGATTTTGGTATTGAACAAAATTTGTCATGATTTTAACTTTTTTTTTGAAAAAAAATCCTATAAGGCCATGGACTTAGGTTGCTGAAAAATCTAATTTTTAAAATGGAATTTCCAGTCCCAATTTCACAGTGTTTCGAATATCTGAATTTGTAAGAAAATCTCCTCTCATAGTTATATTTTATTAAAATATAAAATGTTTTTATCCTGTTCTTTAAAAATTATAGTGTTCTTTCAAAAAATGAAGGAAAGAACATCATTTCTAGAGCGAATTATCTTTTAGACTTGAGTAATTTCAGAATTATTTTTTTTTATCTCTTTATTATTTATTTTATCAATTTAAAATTCTAGTTTAGGCTTTTTATATTACTCTTAGAAAAAAAATAAAACAGGTTTAAATAATCTGACTGTATTTAGTTATTTGTATTTTTTTCCCCAGCTATTTTATTGCTTCTTTACTCTGTTTTTTAAGTTTAAATCAATAAATGTGAAGATGCAGAGTATAACAGTTTTGATTATACCTATCATTTCAATTAATGTTATTATAATGCTTTTTTTAAATTTATTGTTGAGTTTTTGTGGAGGAAATAGTAACTTCGGGTAAGTCATGAACATTCTTTGGAATTATTCATGAAAAGTCAGATGGTGAACTTACAAGAGGGATTAACTTGACAGCTTTAACAATATCAACATGCAATTAGGAATAGAACTGTAATTATGCACATATAATGTTATTGTAAATATTAACATCACTATAATTCTTATGGAATGTTGTATAATATCCAGGGATAAGCTTTTAACAAGCATTTTATATTCACAGAATTGATTGCAATTTTACTGAAAGATGGGTTTGAGCATATTCACCAAAAAAGCTTGCAGAGGGCTTTGCTGATTGGAAGATTAATCACATTAATTAAAAATGATTCTTTTGCTGCTTCTTATGTATCGTGGTTCCAGGTAGAATTATTTTGTTATTTTTTCTCCTTAATTTCTTTAATCATTTTAAAATTTCCTTAATTTCTTCATTCATTTCATTTCTTTTTCCTTAACCCAGGGTTGCCGCAGACTAATAAAATGAGACTATCTGCTACTATTTTCGGCCTTATGCGACTTTTTTGCCTGAAAAGGCTAAGAAAAGCAACTATTTTCAGGAATATGTGACTATTGGGAGACTTTTTTACTCTTAGCGAAGTTTTTTCACAAAAATGAACGTTATTTTTAAGTCCCCTCGCTAACACATAATGTAGTGCCTCCTACCATGTGTGTAGTGCTCAGTGCTGCATCACGCTAACAGCTGACAAGTTGTCAGAAGAAGCGAATGAAAGACTTAAAGAAGCCCTTAGGCTAAAGATATGCTAGGAATTAGACTTGCACAAGGCATGATTGAAGGCAGTCTGCAATCACAACAAAAAGAAAAAGAGCATGAAACAAATGAACAAAAAATAAACTAAATTGTTAATAAAGGAAAGCAAACTCTTATACAATCATTTATGTCCAAAAATTTAAATTTCCATTAGATTTAATAAAGTACTTGTTATTTTTTCTCTCTGAAGGGCAGTTTTGTTATTTCTAATTGTTTTTTCCTTCTATTAGCATTCACATTTTATTGTAATTTGACTTTTATTTAGTTACCTATTTTCTAATATGTATACCTTTTTCTAATATATATACCTTTTTATATAAACTTTTTTTTAATTGGAGCATAGTTAGGACTGGGCGATAAATTGATTTAACACATCACATATGTCGGTAGGCCGGTATAGTGACTTTCGTTTTAGGCGATGCTTCAGAAATCTGATTTAAGCCGCAGGTATAAGACTACAATCGCGGTTTAACGATTTAATATGCAAGGATCTGTGGCGTAACTACCACTACGAAAATTAAACATCAATTCACTGGTATATAAGACATGCTAACTTGAATCAATCATGAGGTACCTTTTGATAGATGACGGTTGGCGTGGTCGATAACTCCGCCCCCACATTGGTGAGCTCTGGGCGTGATTTGAACACACAGTGGCAGCCATGCGAATATATATCAGAAGAAGTTTATTTCTGCTTCATCTCTGTCAAACCCGAATCTATCTTGGGAAGTTATTTAGAACAATAGATGGCAGCACTTTACTGAAGGTTTCAAAAGATAGAAGTTTATGTGCACAGCATATTTTTTTTTGTTTTGTTAAATGGCGTGCAGTTTTTTGAAACATTATATAGGTGATTTATTTTTGTGAATAATGCTCCACGAGAAGCCAACTTTACCACTACCACCCTGAGTAGTAGCCGAATATCCAGTGACTGCAAAACCTTCAAATTTTTATTTTGTACTAAACTTGTTCTTTTATTTAGTACTTGTATATTTTATTTGATTTTTACAATAAAAATTTTACAATTTATGTACCCAAATCATCAAAATAGCTTGACAGTTAAGAGGTTAATTAAAAGAAAATTTCTACTAAATAAAACATCTAATATTTTTTTAAAAAATTTATTATTATTATTTTTTTTTTTTTCAGTTTAATGAATAAACAGCATTACCTGAACGAATTTTTAACTGCTCTTCTCAAGCCTAGGGTGGTATGAAAAGCTTTTTTGCCTTTTTATTAACCTCTTCCCTGATTATTCCGAGTTAACTCAGTTACATATTTATTGAAAATATTTGTCATCCTGAGAAAACTCGAGCTTAGCAGAATTTGTCAGTACATTTTATTTGATCAAGTTTTAACTCGGTCAGAAGCAAAGAAGGTAATCTGCTGTAATTAGAAGTTTGCCAAGTTTTATTTGGGAGTTTTGAAATGGGACTGCAAGCGTGTTTTATGCAATTGTATATACGATGGTTGCTGAATTTACATAGCAATAAGAGTTTTAAAAAATGGCGTATTCCGTCTCTGACGCTTAAAAAGAATCATTTTGTGTTGTTTTAAAAACTATCATACAAAGATTAATATTATATTTTTTCATTTGCCTGAGATAACTCAGGATAGTAAATTAAATGTTTCTTACACATAAAAAGAATTTCAACTTCTGTATTGTCTGTTGTTTCAGCTCCTTGTATTTATGAATAAAATTTAAAAAATATATGTTGATTTTTACATTTCAAAATGATTGGTAAGGGAAGTGGTTAATTTTCAAAATTTTGTAATAGCAAAAACTGCTTGTTTTCAGCAACATTCCCATGACTCTACAGATAGTTCTGAATATTTGGAATCAAACCAAGTACAGTCCATTATAACAAAGGAATTTTTTTATAGAAAATGAAATACTCGTTATAGTGAGCTTGTTGTTAGAAAATACATACTATTAAAATAGACTGAAAACTGAAATAGATATATTTACCTCTCTTAATTTTAAACTATTTTGATTTGAAAAACATGTCTAGAATAGATTGTTTTTGTCCACAGATTGTTGACTGAATGCGTAGCTCTGTTCTTTATCTAAGACAGAAATGTCTTTGCTTGAATAACAAGTTTCAAAATCGTAATATGTTTTTGAAATATTCAAGAAGAAAATTGAATGAAGTGCAATGTCATTTAGTATTATTAATAGCACATGATGCGTAGCATTTTTAAAAAAGCTTAAAGGTGCTATTTAATTTTTGTTTTTAAAAAGTGCTTAATTTTCCCTTCTCCAAAATGAGATGAGAAATGAAATTTTTTTTTATTTTTTTATGTCGACTTTAGCTGCCATGTTGATTTGTGCAAAAGCATGGTTTTCACATGGTTCTATTCAAAATTTTTACAATTCATTCAACCATAACCCATTTCAGCCTACCGACTGTCTGTATCGTATAAAAATGCTAATCATTTTACATGTTTGATGAAATATTTGCAAGTTTGCATGTGCATTCTGTGAGATTCTTGCACTCCCAAGTGCAACTCTGCTACATTTTTTAATACTGCTACATTTTAAGATATTCTCCATATCAGGCTATCATTTTCCACCTTCTGAAATCGAACCAAAAAATATTTCTATCTTTTTATGTTGTCTAATATAATCAAGAAGAATTATTTATCAGAAACTAGCTATTTTATTATGAGCATGTGAAGTCTTTGAAAATTATTTTACATTTTGTTAATATAGTGCTTAAAATATACTTAGAAGGTGCTTATTTTATGTTGGCTATGCACCTGTTCTAACAAAAGGAGGACATCTGAGGCGTCTTTTCATTACTCTAGAAGATTCCTAAAAACAGCAATGGTTGCCTGAAACATTTGCTCGATTTCAGGAATCTGGTTTAATGCTAATCTAATCCATGAGGATAAGTCCCACTCCTATGATGTTTATTTAAATACCAGTACTTTCAAACTATGTAGCTTGTGTATATATTAGAGTGAGTGACCAAAATCAAGAGAATGTTGACTTTCAACAGTGAATGTCAACAATCATAACAGTCCCTTTAGTGAATGTCTGAAATATTTGTTATATCTGATTTAATATTAATTTATTCCTTGGTGGGGCAGTGGCAATTGATCTTATAAAACATTGATGTAGGGAATACCGGGCAAATGTATATCGGGCAGTGGCACTTAACAATACCTAGTATATATTTCAGACATTTACCAAAGCAAATATGTGATTGCCAACATTCACTAGTGGAAGTCAACAACCACCAATTTCGATCATTCACAGTAACGTTTATAAACAATGAAGTAAGACTTATTCTGCTATAAGTAATTTGGAATAATTGATTATCTTTATATTTTCTGATCTAAATTCATTTATTCTTAATTAAATTTCAAACTGACAAATTTTCTCTTTGTCTTTACAAATTCAAAATTATGTTCACAGTTAAACTTTAATAAAAATAACAATGATTTTAAATTTTCAGTGATTAGGTTGTAATGCTTATATACAAAATAATTTTAATTAAATATTTAATTATTATATTGTTTTTAAATAATATTAAGCATTTCTAATACATTTTATCTGAGTTTTTATTAGTAAATATAAATGAAAATCAGATTTAAATTTAAAAAGTATGATTTAAATAAAATTAAAAAAACTGATTTTCATTCAAAAATTTACTCATACTCCACCTACTTTAAATTTCTTTCATTTCACATGTAAGGTAACTCTAAACGCAATTTAATATTTTGCGTTCTCAATTCTTTTTTTTTTTCTTTTTCCATTTCATTTTTTAATTGAATCTTCTAATACAGTGCCTAATATCTATTTATTCTGTTAAATATTTATTAATATTGTTTCTTAAATATTTTCTATTAATTTTTGCTGTGCAACTTTGATTCATTAACTTAGTTTTTTTTTCAGATTGCATCAGTCGCTGATGTAAGAGAAAGGTTTATTGATTTCCTCAACAAGTAAGTAGAAACTCTTATATAGATGATTTTTTATAGAAGAAGATGATAGAAGAAATTTTTTTCTACTATTAAGAGAACTGCTGATTTATTATGTGTGTAAAATGTATGCATGACTAAAGATATAAAATTTTCTAAATTGTATAGTTAATATTCTATTTTGTTGACATTTTTACAATTCCAAATATAATTTTCATACACAGGAACATGCGCCTTTGTCTGTAAACTCTTCGCGAACTCACATTTCAAAAGGCTTGACCTAACGTGTTATAAAACTGCTTTATTATTAATTTCTCTATTTCAAATTTTTTTTGTTCTTTTGATTTCTTTTATATTTAAAAAATTCTGTGTGATTGTAATTTACTAAAAATTATCGGAAAATATATAAAACTTGATTTTTTTATGGTTGAAGTTCTGCATTGTGATTGCATAGCTGCCAATTCTATTGGATTTTGCCAGTTTTTCCTGGTCTACTTACTGGTTTAATAAAAATTATCCTGATTTTTGTACATTTTTAGAAAATTCCCTAAAATTGAGTAAACTTTCTTAAAAAAATCCCTTTTGAAATAGCATTTTTTCCCAGATTATTGTTTGCTTGAATAATGAAGCGAGTCTCATTTACAGAAATCAGTTTAAAACTTTTTTTGTTCTAATTGTTCAGTTTTTTTATTCTGAACTCCCTTTTTTTAATTGCGATTTGTGTCTTTGTGTGTGTGTGTCTTTTAACTATCTTTGATGAATTAAATAACTATTACAATTCAAAATTATGAGTAAACAAAATAGATACATTTTGTCCAGAAACAGCCTTTCTCCGGAACACTGAAAGAAAGTGGGAAAAAAATTTTTTTAAACAACTGGTCAATGTGGAAGAAACTGGATGACATGTATAAAGAAAATAACTATTTTCAATATATTCATTTTAGCTTTGTGTAGAATTTTAAAATCATTTAGATTTCTAACAACTAGAATCTAAACAACTTTCAATTACAAAAATAAGTATGCTATTTCTAATTGTGAATAAATTTTGTTATTTGCAATAATATGCAAACTTTAGTGTGTGATTTGCTAATTTAAAAGCATTAAAAAAATTTATTATGATATTTTAACAGTTTATGGCATAAACTGTTTTAATATCTTAATAACTGCGTTTTTAAAAAAATACAAAAATGTATATTTTGTTTCTAACATTTACGTAAAATATTAAAGATCTACAATTACTTCTGTCTTCAGAAATGCATTCAATTGGTTTTTATTCCTAATTGCTGCTCTTTTATTATAATGATATATTAAACAGCTTGGAAATTAAAACTATTATTTAAACTCTATTGCAATTATAAACTGTTTAAAAAATTGTTTTTGAAAAAGAGTTTCTTCCATGAAGCATAATTTATTTCTTACTAAAGATAAAAACTTTAAACGACACTATTTCTTTATACATGTTAATTTTAAATTATTTTAAGCTCTATTAAGTTATACTTATTTAAAACTAGTATGAAAATTAAATTCTTCTATGTTTAATTCATTATATTTGTAAAAAAAATTACATTCAAAAAATAAATCGCAATTTTTTTTTCTTTTAGGTCTTGTAAAGTTCCAAACTACATTTATAAAAAATACAAGATGTCTTGCCATGAAGAAATGAAGAACAACAAAATCTTATTGCAGGTAACATTTAAATTGTTTTCTAATTGCACATTTTATATGTATAGGTTTTTTTTTTTTTTTTTTTTTTGGTTGTTTTATCAAAGTAATTGTTAATGATGTATTCATCTCTTAATGATTCATACTATAAACATATAAAGTTATATTAAGGGGTCACAGTACCCAAAAAATGACCACTTCAAACTATTTCAAATGCACTGAAAAATCATCTCTTAATCTACATTTCTAAAAAAGTTATGAATGATTTTAGATTGCCCTAATACAAAAACTTGCTCAGCAGACAGACTTTAAAGTGCTTTTTCTCCTAGATGATAATTTTGTGTTTTAATCTTAATTAAATCCCTAAGGAATTTTTGGATGAAGCTTTGAAGTAAACTTTTTTGTCTTAAATATTTAAAATTTGCATGGAATAAGCATTTTATGAGGTATTACAATTTTTACATCGTGTTATATATACCTAACAGGAGTTTTTAACCTTTTTTTTTCTACTTTTTTACAAAATCAGGGTTGCCATCCACCTTGAAAACTAGAATTATCAGGGAATTTTTTTTTTATACTGAAAAAAACATGGAAAAGTCAGGGAAATTTAGATAAAAACCTGGAAAAATCAGGGAATTTTAAAGAAAAGCTGGAATTTTTCTACAGATTTTCTTGCTTTAAATTATTTTATGATCCATTATACCCACTTTTTTTTTTACAGAAATTTATTACCATACAGTTGAAATATCAACTTATGCATGCGTCAGAATTTACTCCTTTAATCCCTGTTAAACTAGAATGCCACATAAAACCCATGATTGCTAAATGAATGAAGAAGCCTTTTTGGAGACAGTTTAGGAAAGGCAAAGATTGTGGTGGAGGTTGAAGAAGAAGTTAAGATATTGGCTTCGGTTTATAAAAGTAGTATTTCTTTCACTTATTTATTGTTTGTTCCGATGCTTTAAGTATTTTTCTTTCTTCTGACTGAATGATTAAGAATGCTTTAGTATTTTTATTTTCGTAAAACTCACGACAAAACAGCTGGTCATAATTTAATAGATTTTATGTTACACTTTTTTTTAAAAAGCTTTTGTACTCCCATCCAAATCGTATTATTTTTCTCAACAAAGTCAATAAATCAACATATTTTCTTACAACCGCTAGCAGCAATGTTTGTCAACAAATCGTTAAAATTTTTTAATTGATTCTCAACTTCATTTTAACCTTTTATAGCATATTTTAATTTTTTTTAAAAAAAGGTTCTTTTAAGGGCCAACCATATGTTAACATTTTGTTAGTAAATATTTGATTTTTGATTCAAAATTAAGACTTTTGATTTAAAATTTGATTCATAATGTCCCAATTCAAAATTTGACATTGTGTAGTAATAACAAATGTCGAAAGTTTGTTAATGTTACTCTTTTTCCAAAGATGATATGTCCGAAACTGTTTCTCCTTTTACCTTAAGAAACTTTTAAAAATTAGGGAATGTATGGGAAACATGTTAAATGTTGTATAAACATAGGATATAAAATTTTTTATTCATAATATGTGTTTATTAGGAAGAAGGAGAATAAAACTGTTTTGTTCTGCACTGTACAGGTTTCTAGTTGTGAAACCAAAACAATTAACTAATCTGAGCTAAAAAATCATTTAGTTAGATAGGAATTCTTTAAATATTTTAATTTCAAATTAGAAAAGAATAAAACATAAAGAATTTATCTAGTTTTTTTCTATAGGATATGCAATAAGAAATTTGACAATTTTGCATTTGTGACATTAATATTTTAATACTGCATATTGCTTAAGATAATAATGCTGCTTAAAAACATTATTTAAACATTTGACTTTAGATATTGGTTTAAAGAAAATATGATCAATGACTTTTACAAAGAGCACTGTTTGGATTAAATACAGTATAAAATGTAAAAAAATATAAAAAGTTATTGATGCATAATCGCCTGAAATTATTGTTTTTTATTAATTATTTTTTTGTTTAATGAAAATTAGGGATGCAGCAAATATTCGATTACTAATCGGCCAAGTATTTTTTGACAAAATTTTAATAGATTTATTATGCATTATCAGATATAGTCTTTAAACATCTTTGTTAAATTTTAATATTCATGTGCTTGCAAAATTATGCTGTGGAAGATAAATGGAAAAGCATAATTTGTGTTTTAAGAGTCTAGATTGTTTTCTTTTTTGTTTTTCTGATTTGATTATAGCACAGCATTTTATGATAGATTTTATTCTTTTCTTTTTTCTAATATGGTAAGACAGATAGATGGTAACAAAAAAATGATGTGATTTTTAACCTTAAAGTTATATTTTAAGAAATGAAAATGTTTTTTTTTTCTTTCTCCTTTTTGCCTTTTTTATTAACTTTTTATCAAAGTTTTTATTATGATGCAGAATTTTTTAAAGAGTGTTTCTAAAGAACGTTATTTTTGATTGCCACTACTTGAAAAAGCATTAAATTTTCTCTTAAAAATTGAGAAGAATTTTTGTTGTTGTTTCTATTTAGCTTTTTCTTTTTTAAAAAAACTTTGGTTTTTATTAAGAGTTTTATTATGGCGGAGCAGTTAAAAGAGTTTCTATTAGACTAATTTCTTTTTTTTTAACCTTTAAAAAAATACAGTATAATTGGATAACAGATAATATAATATGATAGTCCATCAGTTCAGTTTAATTATGATAGATTTTTATTTTTTATGTTTCGATTTGTGTATAATTTTTGTGTGCATTTATAAAAGCTTTTCTGATAGACTTTTTTTCTTTTAAAGTTTTACGTTTACTTTTTTTTTTCGGAAAATACAATTTTTAGCATTAAAGTTTTGTCTTAAAAATTAGGAAAATATTTTTTGCTATTTCTGTTTCTTTTTTATTCAACTGTACAACTTATTTATCTTAAATATTTCTAATCGATTTTCTCTTTAACCCACACCAATAATATATAAGTTTTGATTAATTTTCAATAATGACTAAACTTATTTATATATAAAAAAAATAATGTATATTAATGATTTTTTTTTTAGAAAAATGCTACTATTCAGCCACGAAAAAATTAGTGTTGTACCAAAACGTTAAAAATTTTAAAAAAATATAAAAAACAAAATCTTGCTAAGTTGTTAAAATAAATGTATTTTAATTATATTTTCAATGTGATATATTTAAAAACAATATTTTAAATAAAATAGTTTACAATATTGGTGCTTTTGTTGTATCCATCCTATACTTTATGAGGGAAAAAAAACACGTTAACCTGGAAATTTTAAGATTTTTACCTGGAAAACCTGGAAATATCAGGGAAATTTGAAATCTGATTTGAGTGGCCACCCTGAAAATAATCTATAAAAAAAAAATTTTTTTTTGATATATCAACAAATGAATGCACAAAATTGTTCAGATAAATATTGTAAGCACTAAGAAGAAAAAAATTTAAAATATGTTACAGTATAAAAGCCTTAAAAATTTTGAATTTGTTCAATAGTTTTTAAAATTTTTAAAAAAATTAAACAGTTTAATTATTTTTTGAAGATAAATTATTGATTATAAGTTAATGAGCATGTAAAGCATCTACAAAATGAATGATTATACCTTTATTTAAAAAAATTATTGCAAGGGTACTGTGACCACTTAAAAACTGCTTAACTGTTATTTTGGGAAATAAGGGCCCTTAAGTACTTAATTTTGGTACAAGATTTTTAAAAGTGCTTAATTTTTCATCATCACTCTAGTTGATAGGAACAATTCAGTTCAGTATTTTAAAACAAAAAGTAGTTTTCTAGAATTAGATCATGCCCCCAGAGTAAAGCATTTTAGAGAGAGACAAGAAGGGATGTGTGAGAGAAGGCAAGGAGAAGAAAGCATGTTCTTCTATTAATATTTCAGTTCTTTCATTAATATATTCTGCCTAGAATGATACTCTACGAGGAGAGTAACATTCTAAAAGAAAAGAAAAGAGGCTGGATAAGGGGGATACTGCACATGGAAGAGATGGTGCTTTTTTTGGGGAGGAGGGGACAGTTCTAATTTACTTAAGTAGAAGACCCACACTGACCTTCAAAATTGACAGATTTCAAGACATTCAGTTCTATTGGTAATGCATCTGCTCATTGGAACGAAGTCAATCCCTAAGAACAGAAGTATCAGAATTTTTTTTAAAACTGGAATCCATAACGAAAACCATTTTAAAAAATCTTTGAAGAATTAAATAAATTTGTATACCCTGAGGCAAAATTTTTTCGAGAATTTTTTCCAAAAATCTCTAGCACTAATATCTTTCTGCAAGATACTTTTAATAAACATATATGTTACTAATTTAAAATAACAAAAGCGCTGTGCTTAATAACAGTTACTATATATTTTTTATATAATTGAACATGTAATAATTTTTTATTCTAATTATGGAGCGAATGTTTTTTTTTTTGGGGGGGGGGGGGGAACGCACAAATTATTTTCTTCTTCTCATGTTGTAAATAATCATCACAATAAAAAATATAATTAAAAATCATGAAATCCGTTGTAGTAATTACTGGAAAAGAGATCGACGACAAAATGACTCGAATCTGGCTTCTCAAATGCGTGTTTCGTTTCGATATTACGTTGTTGTTATAAATAATTTCGCATAAGAAAATATCGGATTTATAAACTATAGAAAAATCGATAGCAATAACTGCCAAAAATTCGATAGAATTTTTACCTTTAAAAAGTAAGCAATTAGAATTTTGATCTTAAAAAGTAAATGCTCAAATGCACGATCGGAATTTTCCATATTGTTCGAAATATATCGGAATATTTAAAATCAATGTGAAAATCTATCACTGCTTAAAATACAATCGAAACTTCAGCTCTTCAAAAAGTGATTATCTAAATCAGTGATTCTCAACCCTTTTTTTGTGGCGGCACACTTTTAACGATTTCGAAATTTGACGGCACACAATTAAAAAAAATTGGTTTAAATGTTTTTTACTTACCTATAATACACTGTGTTAAATAGTTTGCGATAATAATTTTGAATGGGAAATAAAATAATATGTACAACAAAAGCACGTTTATTAAGGGATTGATTATTTCTTTCGACTAATTCTTTATTAGTTAGTAACAGTTATTTATTTTTTGCTAGTTATTAATTGTTCATTTGTTTTCTATAGTTATCTGTTTTATTTTTTACATTGTTATTTTTTTGTCATTTCTTATTAACTAGTTCTTCTGCTAATTATTAATTGTTAGCTTATGTTTTTGTTAGTTATCCTTTGCTAATTTGTTTTTATAACTATTAATTGCATATCTTACTTTAATGACTAGCTTACATTTCCGTTTGAAAGTTAATATTTAGTTTGTTTTCCTTTGTTAATAGTCATTAAATTTCCTACTTATTTCAACATTTTTTAAAATTGTGTGTCAAGGACAATTTAAACTTCCTTTTTATTTTAACTTATTTTAAGATTGTCAGAGACAAGGCAATCGCCGACAAAGATGTTCGCACGGTTAAAGCGGGGGGAAATTATAAAAAGTATATATATATATATATACTTTTCTTCAATTTAAACTTTACTCGTGATAAAAATAAAGCATTATAATTTTTATGGTATCATTTCTAATATTTGGCGGCACATTTTAAGAATTTGGCGGCACACAAAAGTGCCACGGCACAGTGGTTGAGAATCACTGATCTAAAGTTAATTAACTTTTATATTAGAATCAAACCTCTAATGATTGCTTTTATTGAGGCTTTTAAATTATTGTGCTGTGAGAATTGAATAGTCTCTCATTAAGAAAAGCTTCATAGTGATTACATTCTGATTTGCAACATTTTTGTCTAAAGTACAAATATCACAAAATAGAATTGTTTATATTTTATTTCATTAAAAACACTTGATACCAACATTCTTTCTTATTTTCCATTGAAGGAAATTTTTGAACGATTCTTCAGTACTTTAGTATTGCTATATTTCAAGCGTATGAATATAGACTACAGCTTTTCTTTCAGCCGCATTTTTTGTCGAAATGTGTACATTTAAAAATTTTATATATAACATGAGATATGTTATATTTCATGCATCAGGAGAAAAAAATGTTAGAAATTGAACTTTCTCAATAATCAAGCATGTTTTCTGTTGTAAACAAAGGTATAAAGGCAAAGTTAAGTCACACATGTGTTTAAAAAAGATGCTATAACTTGATTGCAGAGTTTTTTTATTCGGTTTTGGGGCCACTTTAGTTTCTATTTTAACTTTTATAAATGTATTTAAATAAATAAATTTTTTCACTTTCCAGGTATCAACATAGGAGATGACAATTTTGGATGATTATGTGATGACTACCAAATATTTAAATGTGATTAAAAATGTGCTATATTGAGTTACAAGTGTTAAAGTTGCATTTCCAAAACTAATGTCTGTTGTATTAATCAAATATTAATTTTAAATGATTTTTTTAAGTCTTAATGTTTTTTTTTCTTTATATATATTGGGAAGGGAGTTGTACTTCAAAATATCTCAGAAGGTACCTTGTTGGTAGGGCACTGGGCCTGTGTCCAAGAGTTCGTAGGTTCGATCCCAGCATTTGCCGAAGACTCCCTGCGTAGTGAATGGTGACTGATGTACGTTAAATCTGCAGAGTCGCAAAGTCCTACATGTTCCCATAACAAATCAATACCTGTGGCGGTACTGATCCAGAATTCCCTTGTCTTCTGGATTGGGTTCAAAATTAACAGGGCTACAGAGTTAAACATTGGTAGCCGTAAATTCAAAACTTGGGTTGGATGTTCAACGATGGTTATAAAATAAAATAGAAAACTAGGGATGCAGCAAAGGCCTTTTGCTGAATATTTGGTTGGTCAAGTATTCAGCAAAATATTAATTGGGGGAAAAAAAATTCAAATGTATTTTTTTTGGGGGGGGGATTTTAATAGATTTAACTTATGTTCTAAATAACACCAGGGGATGAACACAATAATGAAGAGCTGAAACTAAATTGCTTTATACTGAACTATAATTTTTAATGCTGATTTTTTTTTCTTTTTTTCATACTCAAAATAAATTTAATTAATAAATTAATATCATTCTTGCAGCACTTTTATGATTTAAAAATGTAGAACACTTTTTTTTTGTATAATTTTTGTTTCTTTTTCTGTTTTGACTAAAGCGAAACATGTTAACAGCATTTCCATTGGACTTAATTCTTTTATTGTAATTTTTTTCTTGTATCGTAAAACAGATAATTTTTAGCACAAAACCGTATTTCTCAACCCAAAATTATATTTCAGAACTAGGAACAATTCTTTTTCTGTTTCTCTCTTTTGATTTTTTTTGTTAACTTTTTTTTTTATATCAGCGTTCTTTAAAGAGCGTTTCTAATAAACATACATTCTTTTATGAATAATGTTTATGGATAATGTTCTAATAGACATTATTCTGTTTTCTAAAAATGCAGCAATGTGAAAAAGTTAGATTAAGATCTTTAGCATGAAATCTTTTGTTTAGAAATTAAGAAAATTTTTTGTTCCGGTTTCTATCTAGCCTTTTCTTTTTTTAAAAAACATGTTTTTATAGACGTTTTTTATTATGATGCAGCAATTAGGAGGGTTTCTTTTAGACTTTAATCTTTACTTTTTCTTGAAAATACTGTAATTGGAAAAATGAAATGTTTAGCTTAAAATTTTCTTTTCGAAATTAAAATCAATTTTTTCTTTTGTATTTTGTATATAAACCTTTGTTTTTTATTGGTGTTTTTATGATAGCACTATTTTTAAAAGTGTTTCGAATAGACATTATCTATTTTAATCAGGGTTGCGGTTTTGGATGTCGTAAACTGGTTTTGGTCAGGACACATGGGTTTTACTGTCTTAAACTGTCCTAAACTGGGTTAAACTGTCCTAAACTGGGTAAAACTATCCTAAACTGAGTAAAACTGTCTCAAAGTGTCCAAAACCTTGAACTTTGGTGAAAGATAAAAATTCTGTAGGTGTAACCATTGTACACATAATAATTACATGTATCAATAAATATTTGATATTTTTTATACAATTTACTTTAACTTATTAAAGGAAACAATACAATATAATAGGAAAAGGTTTATAATTTTTGAAGCTCCACAATTCATTGAAAAACAAAAGTGAACACCTAATCCTGTAAATATAAATATGCTTTTAATACTGATAAATAATGTTTTTGCATAAGGATAAATAATGCAATATTAAAAAAAATAATGATTTAAAAAAAAATACTAAATTTTTTAAAAATTAACCTTTTATTTTTCACATTATTTTTTTTAAAAAATTTTATAATTTCTGCATGATAAAAAAGACATCTATTTAAATTTTTTTTTTTAATATAAATATATTAGTTTAAATTGGAAATAAAAAATAACTGATAAATGTATTAACAGTTTTGAAGGGCATAACATCAGTTTCAGTTACTGACACTGGCGATATATCACTACTACGCTAAAAGAATTGAACACGAATGAAATAAAAGTATTCTTGAATAGTACTATAGATAAATAAGCCTGTTTATGACTAGCCAAACACTTAGTTCCTAATAGCTTAACCTGTATGGCAAGAGCAAACTTCTGTTATGTACTATTAAATGAGAGGATCAATTGAACTTGATTACTGATTAATCTTCCTTTGTTTAATGTTTAAATTGATGAGTCAAACAATATTAATAAAACATTATATTTTTAAAAAAAAAATATTTTCTAGTAGATTTAATTATTAATATGTTATTAGTTCTATGTTTATTTTACCTTTTAAATATTGTTCTGATTAAATTGTGACATAATTTGAGTAAAAGGGTTTTGGACAGGACGGTTTAAACCGTGGATTAATCCATTCTGTCCTAAACCTTGCCAACCCTGATTTTAATGTTTTAAGGATAATTATTTTTCCGAGAAATATTATTTTTAGCGATAATTTTTTGTTTTAGGAATTAAGATGCTTTATTATTTCTTTAACTTTCAAACTTTAGTTTGTTTTTTTAAAATGCTTTCGGTTTTTCTTTTATCTTAAATATTTCTAATTGCCTTCATATTTTTATTGTCTTAAATGTTTTTTTTTTAAAGTTTTTTTTCCTTTTATCCCAAACCATATAAGCAAAGTTTTGATTATCTTTCAATAGTGATGCAATTCATTTCTTTATAAAAAATGATTTTTTATTAATAATTTATATTTTTTAAAAAAATGTTGTTATTTAGCCAATTTTTTGTTTGTTACATCACTGTTTGTTACATCCCTAGTGCAAACACCATGTTGTTAAAATAAATATAGGCAATCTATGTGAGTTGAACTGTGGTGGCTGTGAGGATAGAGCGCTTGCCTCTAAATTAGTTGACACATGTTCGATCTCAGCGATGGCTAGTCATTTCAAATTCCGCCCCTGGCTCGCGCCAATCACAGTGGTGACGTGAAGTATCCCGCTGGAGTCCTCTTGTCGTCAGGCTATCCGTGGGAGGTCTTTCTCTCCATGTGTGGTTTAGTTTCATCAAAAAGTCCTCCATGAAGGCAAATTTCTCCATTACTTAATCCTGGAGCTCCCTTGTCTTCTGGATTGAGTTCAAAATTACAAGTCTATGGAGTTGAACATTAGTAGTCATAAGCCCAAAACTGGGTTCGCTGTTCAACAAGGGTTATAAAATAAAAATCTATGTGAACTCTTATTAATTCGTCATTATTTCACTTTTATAACTAATTAAAATTTAATTGAATAGTTTTATAAATTCATATTCTCAATAAGAAGTAAGTAATGTGTGAATTTAGCATTCAAAATTAATATTTTCTTTTGCTTACATATTTTTTCATAAATAGTGTGAAAAATCTAGATTACATTTCACCATGCAAGTTGTTCCGTAATTACCACACTTAGAATATTTAGAATTCTTGACAAAAATGAATCAGAAAAAGTTTTTCTATTAGAGTTCACAAATTAATAACCATTAAAAAAAAAGTACTATGTTCTGGAAAAGCTAGCAAATCGCTACTAAGGAAGATGAGACTGAAATCTCTTTCATTTCTGAAGAATACAGAAAGAAATTTAAAAGGGAATCCTTAGAAATACTCATGTTTAGTTTTGAATTTTTTCTTTCCAGTATTCCTCACTTGTCATATTGCAGATTTTATTTGCCTCTCTTAAATATTAATTTGAAAGCCGTAATGTTTAAAAATGTAGTGTACCAGAAAAAGAGAAACTCGTCATCACAATTAGCTGCAGCTTTGCCCTGCTGAAAACTAGCTGGGCATTAATTTTACTGATCCTATCAAAAAGGGGAAAGAAGGCAGAGTTATTTTAGACTCAATGCTTAAGAGCCCCCCCCCCCCCGACTATATTCATCAGTTAGCTCAGGGGGTAGAGCGTTCTCTTTCCATTAAAGACAACTGGGTTAAAATCCCCGCGATGGCTGGTCGATACGAATTCTGTACCCGGTTTTCACAGACCACCGTGATGACGTAAAATATCCTGGTGGTAAACGGATCAGGGGTTGGAGTCCCCTTGCCAGTAAAATCCTAGACTTGTCCACCTCTTGGCGACTTTTTGAAATCTCTCCCACTTGGCGATTATTACTGAGAGCAACGTTGCTTTTTGATTTTGCAAAAAACCATCTTCAATGCCATTTCCAACCGGTACTGCACACACACAAAAAAAAAAAATGAAATAATAACGGTAATAGATGAAATAACGGTTAAAAAATTAAATAAGGATTTTAACAGCAAGAGATCAGAAGCATAAATGGCGAAAAAAATAGACCATTTTACCTCTTTTCTAACGCAATCCAACTTTCGCGTAGATTTACATATCAAATAATCAATCAGGTTTAAGCTTAATCGCTATGGGGTGGCTATTCTAGGATCCACCCCCTTGTCAGGCTAACCATGGGGCGTTCTTGTGGTTTTGCTCTCCACGTAACGCAACTTCCAACAAAAGTCCTCCCTGAAGACGAATTTTGATATAGGAGTTCCCTTGTCTTCTGGATTGGACTCAAAATTACAAGACTACGGAATTGAACATTAATAGTCGTAAAACCAAAATTGGGTCGGCTGTTTAACGTCGGTTAGACAAAAAATAATCATCAGTCAAATAGGGGAATCTAAATATGGCACTAACAAATCATCTTTAATTTTCAAAATTAATCTGATGCTAGGGAGCCGCCACCCACCCACCAACCCTGATGATTACTTCACAAAAATGGAAGGAAAAAAATTTTAACCAACAATTTGACATAAAGCAATTTTTTTCTATAAAAGAAATAATTTGCTTAAAATGTATGTAAAAAAATGTTCTGTGTGCTTATGTTTGTGCTCCCATGTCCAAAAATATTTCTCTTATGATTCTATAAAGATCTATTAGTGAACATAAATAATTTTGTTTAGTAATAATTATTTTAGAATAACAATCAAAACTGGAGGTTATTATCAAATTAGGTGAGCTCACAGCCATAATTTAACATTTTCACTTACCAAACAGGCTGATATTTAAATTCAATTTGTGCAAAATCTATAATATAATATTAATGTAATTCACACCAAAAATAATTCTAAAATGGTTAATAATTTTAGAAACTGATTTAAATATGTTTGTCGTAAAACGTAGCAATCGAAAGTAATGTCTCAAAATAAAGAAACAACTCTTTAAGCTTTAGTCCCGCAGTGGACTGATCGTAAAGACACGGTTCCCAGTAGAACACCGAAGTCAAGCATCACTGGCTGCGGTCTGTAAGCGGTTGGGTGATCACTTTGATCTGCCTGCATAGGGACCGAGGGTCTGCGGTATCGGTCCTGGTTAAACTGTTCTACCATAAATTGCTCTACGTCAGGCTACTAAAGCAGGGGAGCCATTCCTTCTGCAGAGGATCAAAATTGCAATGTCATGTCATTGGATCATCCTCAGGGGGGGGGGGGGTTTCAGACCATCGCCAATAATCCATTGTGCAGTTCTAGTGCGACGTAAATAAAGTACCTGCCTACCTTAGAGCACGTTTTTTTGCAACCAATTTTAGTGTGTGGCTTTGTTGAAGGACTTGTGGGTTTGATATAGCTGAGCTTAATTGCAAAAGATTGGGAACAACGACGACAGGTTTTTATTTTATACAGAGATTTTCTTTTAAGACTGGATTGCCTAATTTTTTTTCTTTACAAGTGAAGTAAATTTTTTTTATTGTTAATATTTATTAATAACTTGTTATATAATTGTAAATCATTGTTTCTCAACGGGGGTGATACCGCCCCCTTGGGGGCATTGGGAGCATGCTGAGGGGCGGTGAACTTGTTTTGGGTGGTAGGGGGCGTTGGGTATGTTTTGGGTGGTAGGGGGGCGATGAGTATGTTTTGTCTTTGATAAAATTTAATTTCAAATTTTATGACAAAACACAAATAAAACAATACAACACTTAGAAATAAAGACTTACAAATAAAATTATTAAATTAAATTTATTTAATAAATAAAATTAATCTGAAATTAATATTAAAGAAGAAAAAAAGATTAAATTAAGATTACACCTTTTGTACCACCAAAAAAACAAACTTATAGGACACCTATTCTCCGATCCGAACCAACACAGCGCAGTAGTTTTTGCCTCTGATTCATTCAAGCTATTTCGCGCTCATTCAAGGCATTTTTCGGAAGTGCATGAGCTTTCGGTATGAAACCCCGTGTTTCTTATGATCGTTACCTTCCTTTCCCCCAGTTTTGATTCAATCTCATTGTTTATTTGGCCAGGTATAAGCGCCAATTCGTTCTTTACCATAAATTCTTTATTAATTTGGAGTTGTTTTTCTTTCATTGTTGGAGCATTTGTTATTCGGCCACCAACAATGCCGAATAACAAAAAGAAGTGTCATCAATACCGTACTTGAAGTTTGGATTTGTTCAATCGCTGTTGAACTGCCCATGTGCTTACTTTGTAACAAAGTTTTATAGAATGAGACAATGAAATCTTTCCATTAGCTGGAGCATTTGCAAAAAACTCATCCGGATAAACAAAATAAAGATTTGTCATTTTTCACAAACATCAAAGACAAGTTTCTGAAGGCACCTTCGGTCTCAGAGCAACCTTATCACAAAAATGCGACGATGGTTCGATAGCTTCTTATAATACATCAAAATTTATTGCTAATTCTGGGAAAGCTCATACTATCGGAGCAGAGTTGATACTGCCGGTTGTCAAGGAAGTTTTACACCACTCAGCCACATCCAATGCAATAAAAAAAAAATCCCTTTAAGCAACGATACAGTGCGTGGACAAAATGGTGAGATGGCTGAAGACGTTGAAGTTTCTTTATGCAAACTTTCTGTATCCAACGAATTTTCCCTTCAAGTTGATGAATCAACCTTGCCATATAATGGTAGGCGTAGGTCCGGTTTGTAAAGGTAGTATAAAGTCAGGGCTAAAGAGAATAGAAGGGCTAGTTCACTCCGCTCTTAGAGCTGAAGCTACGATTTCCCTCCTTATAACGTCACTGTGTCCACAGATCTCGGTGATCGCAAGCAAATATATTACGATAACTTTGCATCTTTCTCTTTGTAAAAATAAAGAACCAGAAAATGGTTATTAGCTTTCAAACTTTACGTAATTAACACATTATTTCCGTTCATAAACATAGTTCAAAAAAAAAAAACTTTCTTTGCCATTAGATTTTAAAAAAAATACCTCAGTGCCTGCCGTAAAAAAAAAAAAATAAAAAAAAACATTTTAAACTTATAAAAATATTTTACTAGTTGGCGAAAATGACACTATAAATCAGGGGTGGCCAAACTGCGGCTCTTTGAAGGATTATTTGTGGCTCTCGATAAATGTACCCGAGTTCCCTTTTCATTTTTGTGCTATTGTATTTTAAGAAAATATTATCGTTCCGTATGTGTTTCAAAATGCCTTTTAAATTACTGACAACAAATATGAAAGACTAAGTGCAACATAGTAACAAATTTCATTTCCGTCCAAGTTAAGAATGATATGACTCATCGAAAACTGCGTGAACGAACATGAACAGTGGCGTACCGACTCCAGACCGATTAACACGATCTGCCAATAATTTATTCTTTTTTTCTAAGAAAAAGTATGCTAAAAGTAATATTGACGGATTCCAAAATAGATTTCAAGACTTGAAATATTTTAAATCGTCTCTTGATTTTTTTTTTTTTTTTTTTTGGAATCAATTTGAAATTAACATAATTCAATGTGAGTTTTCCATTTCCAATATAATTATGACCCAAAATGCATCTGAAGAATTAGAATTATTAGAGATGCAAGAAGATCAAGCTCTACAATTAAAATATCAGTCGACGTCGATTACTGAATTTTGGAAATTTGTACCAGAATCGAAGTATCCTGAATTAAAAAAAGGCTGCTTGTCGAATTATTTCAAGATTCGGAAAAACGTACTTAAGTGAATAATCTTATTAAACTTTAAAATTCGTGAAATCCAAACACCGATCAGTATTAACTAACCAGCATCTCAAAGAACTACTGAGAAGTGTTATCACCAATTATTCACCAAACTTTAAAGAATTATCAAGAGAAGTAAAATAAAAGTGTTTAGTTTTTAAAATTTAAATTCAATACACATATTTTGTACTTTTATTTATATGTTTTCAATAAATATAATTTCTGTAAAAAAATATTTTATCACCTTATTTGCATACCTTTTAAATACGTATTTAATTGCGGCTCGCGACAAATTTCAAATTTTGAAAAATGGCTCGACTATCAAGGAGCTTGGCCACCCCTGCTATAAATACTTTATTTTAAAACGTTCAGTTTTAACTTTAATTATTAAGAAAAATGAAAGCATATATCGACACTTTTTTATCTACATATTCTTTTATAACAATCAGTTGAGTTAAATTTAGAATCCCTGATTTTAAAATATACCGTTAATAGCAATTTGTTCATACATAATCATTAGGAAACATCAGCCTTAAACGCTAAACAAAAAAATAATATAGGTTCCTAATGGCATTAGAAATTTTACAATTATTTATAGATATTAAAATTTAAGATGATATAATTTATAGATATTTAAATTTAAGAGAATATAATTTTTAAAAAAATCATAAATATTTAGAATAACTACATTAAAAAATATGTTTTGAAATTAGGAGAATTTCAACTATACGCTATATATTTTATTTATACTTTTTATTTACGCTTTAATTTTATTTGACTTAATTTTTTTCATCTGCCTTTCTTTTTGAAGTAACGAGGCGGTTTCTATTTATATAATGAATTTTTATAAAAGTTCTTAACGATGGAAAAAACGTATTGCCGTTTTATATTAACTGCGTCATTTCGGAATCCATTCTTCCCATAGTTGTTCATTTACTTTAGGGAACACGCGGAAAATTATATTTTTTCCTTTTGTTTTTCTATCAGAATTTTTGCAATCGCGCAAACTGGCATTCCGTTAATAGTTTTAAATTTTTTGTATATTCACTGCAAAAACTGAGGAAAGTCATTATAGAAAATAACAAATGTCTTAGAATATGTCACAAAAAGAAATGCTCCAATATTAGTTAGAGCTAGTAAGACCGAACGCTCTGTTCTTAAAGCATACCACACCAAAGCATAACTTAAACAAACATAATAAAACAAAGCATACCACCTTAAAGCATAGAAACTAAGAGCATACCACACATGAAAAGCAGCCTCTTCTTCAGCTTTGAATAGGACGCCGTAGAAGGCTGCAAAATTGAAAATTGTAGTTTAAATATCATATCGTTTTAATATCATATCGTTTTCAAAGAGAAACGAAAGTGGAGAAAAATTTGTTGTGTTCTGGTTAGTGATTATCAACGTGATTTATTTTAACCTACTTACAAATGAGTTACAAAGTTGTAAGAAGATGGTGCTGATCATTGAGAGTTTTGCAGCCAGCAGCGCCATCAGTTGACAATTTTCGAAACTAGGGGAGAACAAACTAACTGTCATCGTAATGCAGTACGCGTCATCATACGACGCTAAGGGTGCTTCCCCTATTATAAACTGTGCAGGTATTTTTATTTATCTAAATTATCTCAACTTTAATCTATTCTAATAGCTATAGTCTCGATGACTCTGGGGATAGAGCATTCACCTTCCAATGAGGTGAACCGGGTTCGAATCCCAGCGATACGAAATCCACATCTGGCTTACACCGACCACGGTGCTGACGTGAAATATCCTCAGTGGTAGACGGATGATGGGTTAGAGTCCCCTTGTCGTCATTCTAACCGTGGAAGGCTCTTGTGGTCTTCCTCTTCATGTAACGCAAAGGCTGGTTAGTTCCATCAAAAAGACAAATTTCTCCCCATACTTTATCCTTGCCTTCTGGATCGGGTTCAAAATGACACGGATTTCTTCAGAAGCACACAAAGTTAATAATTTTACGAACAATTGCAATTCTTAATAGTATAATTTGGTGGCGTACTGTGAAAATATTTCTCTTTTATTTTTGATTTTCGCCCTATATTTGACAGTTGAAAGCTGTTTTACAGTTTTTCACCCTAACCATAAACAAACTTTTAATTCAAAACTCTAGATTTTGCATACCGTACGATAACTTTACAGTTAACGAATATTTTTTGTTCTTACTATTCCTCAACTACATTATGGTTTTTAACATGAAATTGAAGATGAATATGTTTTCCCTCTCCGTTAATTTCTCTCCAAATATCTCCTTACGTAGGCTAATTTATCCAAATGCTCGATTCAGCCTGGTTGGTAGGGCACTGGACCCATGTCCAATAGTTCATGGGTTCGATCCCCGCTTGCCGAAGACTCCTTGTAGTAAACGGTGACTCATGCATGTTAAATCTGTCGAGTCGCAAAGTCCTCTATGTTCCCATAACAGATCAATACCTCTGGGGGTACTGATCCAGGAGTTTCCTTGTTTTCTGAATTGATACAAAAATTACAAATCTACGGAGTTGAACATTAGTAGTCGTAAACCCAAAAATTGAGTCGGCGGTTCAAGGACGGTTATAAAATAAAATGAAATCGAACATACCACGAAGTTGTGACCAGATGATTCCAATGTATGCTCCCCACATTCCACCGAATACGAAGAATATGTGTGTGTTGACGGAAGTGGGCTCCCACAGAAGAAGCAGAGCAATAGATGCGACATTCAAGCAGCCAATAGAGCAGCCAATGAGAATATCCACTCTCTCTCCATCACCTTCCACCATCCAACCAGACGTGGATGCGAACAGAGCGCAGAACAATCCGTAGCAGATAGAGACCAGTGATACGTGGTAAGTACCCCAAGCGCACACTATGTATGCCTAAAGGAGAAAAGTGATTAGTAAGCCACGAATGGATGTGGTTTTTGGTATTTCGTAATGACCTCCCTTAATAGGAACAGTGTATCTGCGCACCTGAAAAGTCATGAGAATTCATGGAAAGTCATGAATTTCGGTATTGAAAAATTTTTTTGTCATGAAATGTCACGATTTTAACTATTTTGTTAAAAAAAAAAATCATGGAAAGTCATGAATTTAGATCGCCGAAATTTTTAAAATGTATTTCAAGGTGTTCCGAATATCTTAATTTGTAACAAAATCCTTACTCACGGTCATATTTTATCAAAATATAAAATGTTTTTATCGTGCTCTTTTGAAATTAGGGTGTTCTTTCAAGAAATGAAGGAAAAAATATCATTTCTAGAGTGAATTACCTTTTAAACTTCGGTGATTTCAGAATTATTGTTATTATTTATTTATTTTATTTCATCAATTTAAAATTCTAGCTGAAGCAAGCCAGTCATTGGCGAATTTTTTTATATTCCGAAATGAGAACAGAAAAAATCAAGAGTATTTCTCTCCTTTCAGATGAACAAGAAAAGTATTTTTAGAATATAATTGTGCAGGAAGAGAGAAAGAAAAGAAAAATTATTTGCTTAAAGTAAATAATAAAAAAATTGTGAACGCCGAAAGGCGATCCCAGGTTACCCATTGGCAAAATAGTTGCTGTCTAATTTTTTTTTTACCCTCTTCATTTATGATATTTATTCCAACGAGTTTTGAAAACGATCCACTTTGAACTGTAGGTTAGAATTTTTGATTCTTAATTAAAGCAATAAAATCAAAAATATCGCTCAAATGAGGAAATTCTCTTTTATTCACAACTCAGGAAGTATTTATAGGATCTTTTTGGTCCCATGTCTCAAAAATAAACTCCCTAACTTAATGCATAACAAAATTAAAACTGAAAAAAAAGAATTCTAGAAAAATATATATAAAGCAGCAGCGGTCTTCATAGCAACGCACTGTTTACTATTACTCTTGATAATTGCAGTAAAAGTGAGGACACTATGAAATCTAAACCAAGACCCATTTTGCCAATCGGTAAAAATTACAAGAGCAATTTTTTGGTTCCTCAAACTTATTCATTTTTCCTAAATTTTCGGGTTTTTAAATTAAATTCCGGAACATTTCTTTAACTTTTCATCCCTGTTATGGGACAACCCTCTTCAAGTGTGATCAATGTAATATACCATATCTTACCTTTGTAAACTCTCCCGTGTAAAAACCTTGCACTTTTCCAATATAAAAAGATGATGGAATGAGTAAAATCTAATCAGTGCGTTTAGCCAGTTTATAGGTAGCCGTTAAGAATTTCAAATTGAATGACTCTGCCTCCGTTTTAGATTCCAAAGAGTCCACAAATAAAGCAACGGTCAAGGCAGCAACTATCGCCGGAGAAACACAAACACTCGACAAAAGGTTTCTTGTGTCGTTAGACACTTCTTCTACATTGTCTATGAAGGACGTGGATCGCCCATTGCAATAACGCGCACCACAACTTGCGGTGCTATTCAAATAGTTCTGAGGTGCTGAGAATTAAATAAGACAACAAATTGCCCGACAAATGGCAGACGAGGTAAGACATGCCATGTATGCCAAACACGCGAGCCGTGATGGTGTCGACTTTCCTTGACACCAGATTGTTGTGGGTATATGAGATCTCTCCCTGAGCAACTTATTTCTTTTCCAATAATTGTGCGGGTTCTTCGAAATGGCAGCGCTCTGGTGGTGAATCAAAATCGATTGATTTTCGTTTAGTTGACTTACTGGCCTCTGGAATAGCAACGACAGAAACATCGGTTAAATATTTTTCGATAAAGTTCGCTTCCCTCTCGTCGCTGTCCAATGAATATTTTTTATTGTTCAGATATACATCGCTTGAGATTTTAAAATCCGGCATAGAGTAACGAGGAAATAGGATGTTATTCGTACCTTTCACCATCACATCAAAGTAGCTGCCCATTTTGGAATGACTAATGGTAAAAATGCTCTGGACTTTTCCGATACACTAAGTTCGGATATGCTAAATGCGGCATACATGATGGCTTGGCTGGCCACACCGATTCCCTGTTCTTTGTTCATGGTACTTTGTAGCATGGTAGGTCAGTCATAGGCAGTGAAGAGAGTAAATACACCAGTGCATACCGCTGCTATGTTTTTTACGATCCGCTTTTTACTCATTACATGTGTGGTTTCCTCCTGGTACGTCGTCACCCCTTTACCATTGTTTTGTTCATTCATTAACGAATTCTTTATTACCTAAAACAGATATACAATTTAAGATATTTAAAAAAAATTGTCATCTGTACCACAAATATACAGTTCCCGGTCAAATTATTAGACGTACTATAAGATTCCATGTAAAATATTAATTATCAGGCGATGCTATGCAGCTTTATTGTTTTTACGCGACTGAAACCGGTTTGCACTTGTTTACGTTCGTGTATCAATTGGTTAACATTGTAGTGCAATACGTTAAAATACAAATAGGAAGTACATGAGAAATCTCCCGAATAAATCCCCATTACATATATGTTTATATATAAAAGTATAGCCTATAAATTCGTGCAAATTAGTAATCATTAAAAAACTACAGTGAGTCTAATAATTTAATCTAATTATTATAATATACTAAGATAATACCTGCCAATCGCCTAATTTAACCCATTAATACACGAACGTAAACAAGTGCACACCGCGTAAAAATAATAAAGCTGTATAGTATCACCTGATAATTAAGATTTCACATAGAATATTAGAGTATGTCTAATAATTTGGGCCAGGGACTGTAGAATTTAGATTTTTGCTAAATGAATGACTTATTCAGTACTTATCGGTGAAGCCAAGTTCGATACCAGATTCTTGTTTACACAGGCAACCGACAATAAAACGGCAATGTCACCATCCGTATTGATAACAAATACATATCATGATTATTATTGATAACTATAATTATTGAATAAGATAATCATTATCGCCAAAATTGGAATTATTTTGCGTATCAATAATTTCTCGAATAAATTATAATGAGTGTGTATTAATTTCATTTGGGAAACGAAAAAATACTGATCAATGGAAGAATGATGTAAGTTTGCTAAGTTGGAAAAATATAGCTCAATAATGGGAAATATCGATAATTCAGACATTAAATTTCGATATTAAAAGTTTTCGGTTAGAGTATTCGGAAATGCAGTCGCCATAACTTGGTGCCTATTGTTGACCAGAACTGTTTATTGCCGATTACACTTTCTTAGTTCAATTAACTCATTGATTTTACAAATTCGTTTTGTGAAGACACGGTTCCCAGCAGAAGTCAAGCATCACAGGCTGCGGTCAGTGTGCGGGTGGGTGAGTCTGCGTAGGGACCGAGGGTGTGTGGTATGGGTCCTCGTTAAACTGTTCTAGCGTAAAGTGCTCGACTTCGCGTGCAGGTCGTCGGGCTACCGAAGCGGGGGTGCCATTCTCTCTGTGATGGCATGTCTTCGGATTGTCCTCAGGAATGTTTGTCAGACCGTCGCCAATAGACCATTGTGCATCTCTAGTGCGACGTAAATGAACTAAAACAACAACAACTTATCAAAGATGCGGTCAAAAGGTATTTAAACAGATAAGTTATTAAAAACGTCCAAGATCAAAATTATTTAGAAATAAAAATTAAAACATCAGATTAAAAGTTACTCAATATAAAACTTAGTCAAAATTTTCTAGAAATTTAAAGTTTTTCGCTAAAAACGGGAAAGTCTGATTATCCGATTAAAAACTAGTCGGTTAAAAAAAAAAAAAATTCAACTCCGATCAGTAAATCAAAATTTATTCAAAGCGATATTTTTTCTAGTTTCTGTGGACAATAAATATAAATAAAATAGTTAAAAAAAACACTAATATAATGCACCTTACCCCTTATTTATGTGCTCTAAAGGTGATCAGAATGATTAAACTTTTTGCATATTGGTGTTTTGCGTGACAATCTCTTTTATACAAATCCTTGATATGGACAATGTATTACACTTTTTAGATAATTATGATCGTAAAATAATACGCGATGGCTAATGCTGTTTTTTTTTGTCTGCATTATCTTATTTTTATCATTCCATTTCCTTTTTTATGGTCATTCATTTCAATGCATTTGGCTTTTTATAGGCTTTGTTTTTTGATAAAAATGAAGTAGATTTTAAGAATATTCACCTTCATGGTTAAAGCGTGATTTTTTTAATTCACGCAAAGTAAAAAAATAGTCGTAAAAATTCCAAAACTATTAAAAACATTGTAAAATTCTTCATTTCGCACTTCCTATGCTATAAAAAAACAACAGCAGCAAATTAGGCATGGAGAGTCAGTCACCTTATCAACCTGCAACTAATTTATAGTGGTCAAAAAAATTCTTTTAAATGTATTTTCAATAAAATACACAGCCTGCGTTCTTTTGAACGAGCCCCATTGCTGAACGTATTATATTGATTAGTAAAATGATAAAAATAGAGAATTAATCAGTACATATTCTTGAAAGTTTACTTTAGATATTAATTAATTGTATAGCATAACGAATTAATAATATGAGTTGCAGGATTAAAATTCAAAACGATCTTTCTGAACCCTTTGTAACTGAAATAGGCTTGCGTCATTCCCTTGCTTTGGATAAGTGTATCCGAGATAGTGGATTGGACCGAAGAGGCACTCTCTGGAATAGGTCTCTTCAAGTTTTGGCCTACGCTGATGATATCGATTTATTGGAAGGTCAGAAAGAGACGTCAGAGAGGCCCCATTTCCACAAATATGGGCCACAAATATGTTGTTGTTGTAGTTCATTTACGTCGCTCTACGGCTGCACAATGGGCTGTTATCGATGGTCTGAGAAACATCCCTGAGGATCATCCGAAGATGCCATCACAATTTTTATCTTCTGTAGAGGGGATAGCACCCCCCACTTCTGTAGCCCGATGACCTGCTCTCAAAATCGAGCACTTTACGGTAGAACACTCTGTAGCCTTGTAATTTTGAACCCAATCCAGAAAACAAGAGAACTCCTGGTTCAAGTATTGGAAGAATATTGCCTGTATGGAGGATTTTTTGATGGAACTAACCAGTACATTTGCGTTACATGGAGAGGAAAACCTCCCACAGTTAGCCTGACTGCAAGGGGACTCTGACCCATGATCCGTCTACCACTGAGGATATTTTACGTCACCAAGCCGCATGCGGAATTCGTATTGATCAGCCATCAATGGGATTCGAACCCGGTTCACCTCATTGGAAGGCTCCATCCCCTGACCCATCACGGCTCAATTTAATTGAATTGTTTTAACGCTCGGCCTTCTATGGAATACTTTTTGGGAACCGGTGTTCTAGAGAAGCATTTTTACGACGAATTTTGACTACAATTTTAAGGAATCACCACAATTTGAAAATAGGGTACGACAATTTAGTTAATTTGAGTCGCTTACTGTGAATTTATTTTTTTCATCACGTTTTCCTTGCATTGAAGCAGAATAAATTTTTGAAGAATTAAGAAGTAGTTCGAGTTATTTAGTAAATTTAACGTCGATTTAAAAAATTTTTTCTTATAACATAAACTAATTTTTATATTGGAATTTTCACTTCGTGTTTTACAATGCAAAGTGATTCTTTATTTGTTCAAAACTTTTTAAATAACTTCAGAAAAATATTCTACTATTTATCGATTACTTTTGAAATTTTAACCACACTCGAATTAGATTTTTTTTCATACCCCTGTGGGGAAAATGTAATTATTTCCTCATCTGCATTGTTTAAAACAACCGATAGTTCAAATATTAATAGTTTTTCAGTGTTTAGTTTTTAATTTTACGCAATGTTTTTTTATTAATTTTTGAATACATTGTTCATTGAAATTCCTAAAGGCCTGGTTTCTTAGGACAGTTCGGCGTTCTAAAACGTCAGCTTGAAGCGAGCGCTAGCACCTGATTGGTCAACTTGTGAGTTCCACAGTATACGTCATCGAACGCTCAGCTCAGACAACTGATGTCCGAATAAACTGTTATATAGTTGGATTACTGTATATAGTTGGATTTTTATAGTTGGATTACAACGTAACGTTAACAACAGAAGCGGACAACATCCGACAGAGCATTGAAAGATTTTGATTATAATATTAAACATAGCTTCTTCTTCACTTATCTAATCTATAATGTGTTTTTTCTTGAACAAAGTCATTATTTGTTCTCTAAAGCACTAATCGACAGTAATAATATCAATACAAATTCAAAATAAATATTTGTTTATGTTATTAAAGCATGCACAATGCGAGAAAAGTCTGCGTTGGAACGACTGCTCACACTGAGCTTACAAAACAGTATTTTGTCGGTACGTCAATTTACCGCTGACGCCCAGAGAAGGAGCTAATCTTAAGAAATCAGCTTTAAGATCTGTAGTCGCAGCGCTGTACAAGAAAGAAAAAAAAACAGTGGTTATGTATAGAGTTTCCGCAACAGCCCGTAGTGGGTCATGGGGGATAAGACTGCACAATCTCGTGACCAACGGCAGGAATTTAGCAAAGTGGTAAGCACTGCGCACAGGCCACCTTTACTTTACACACCAACTGATACCTATCCACCTGAGGCTGAGTAGGCTTCTAACCGCCTCCGGGAATCGAATCCCAGCTCTTCTCAATGACAGCCTTAACTGAGCGATCACGACTCGAAACAGTGCTCGAAACAGACTCACCGTGTAGTAAATGGTGATTTGGTGTATGTTAAAGCTGTTGGATCACAAAGTCCTCCATGCTCCCATAACAAATCAGTACCTCTGGGAGCATTGAATTGGAGATGGATCGTTCTCCGGTTCAGGTCAAAATGACGATCTGTGGATGAATGAATGGATGTATGAATGGTTCCGCTCGATAATCGGGAGTGCCAGAAGTCAAATTCTGGACCATAGATGACGCCACTGGAAAACAAGAATAATCACACCCTCTCTGCCTTAATGGCCGATGACAACAGCAACAACAATACATAAATTGCACCATCAGAAAGGTTCCTAATTTTCTATATTTGGTATAAATTTAAAAGGATACAGAATTTATCATTAAAATCCACTGTATTCCTTTTAATTCTTTATTCAACGTTGGTATTAGGAAGAAAAAATTCAACTCTGCGTTTTAATTTTTAGAACATCATTTTACGTGACAATTTATTTTATTTCATGTAAAATTTATGAAGATTTAAAATTTATGAAGACTTAAACTTCTGATATTTAGTTTATCCGTTGATTCTTTTAAAAGTTTAATTTGTAATGTTTGATATTTTCTTTAAAAAAAAGATAAAATTGATAAAACTCAAAAATATTCCTTATTATATTATTTGCTTCAGAAGAATATTTTTTTGGAGGAATGAATTTTAATTGACACATTTAAAACATTAATATTTATTTTCAGCAATAAATTGTTCTAGATTTATAATTTCTCCCAAACCCAGGAGTTCGACAACAAAATTCTTTATCATTGCAAATGTGCTACATGGATCATGCCATCGCACAGTAGGCCAGAAGACCGTGATCTTTGGCCAAAAGTCAAAATTAAATTTTCAACTAAAATATGTGTAGACAGTTTTAATATCGCCCAAATTAAGTTTTCATAATCATTCCAAACATTATAATTTACTTTTTGGACCGACGAGGGTACAATGTAGTGAAAAATATGTTAATTTTTTTTTTTATTTTTTAAATGTAACTTTTAAATTTATATTTCAGAAATATATATGGGAATTTCACCTTTCTGTTATATTTTTATCAGAGTAATTAGTCTGAAATTATAGTACAATTTTTCAATTTGTTGAATTAGTTAATACTATTGACAAACTTACAGTTTAAATCTTATCATTTGACATTTTACAATGTTTGACTCACTTTCGAAACTTATCTCTAAATAGTTCCGCGAGGTAATTAGCTAAACTTTTTTTTTGTTGTCTTCTTTGATGTTTCTTCTTTCGAAAAAACTGCCCCATTTTGCCCATATTGCAAAGGTGAACTAAATATACCGAAAAACAAAAATTATGTTTTTTTTCCGCGTTATTTCGTAATTAATTCGCGCTATTTTGTAATATTATTTCGGAAATATAATTTGCTTTTCATTTTTAATATAAAATTACGAAAATTATTATATTTTCATTGCTATATTTTATTATTTAAACGTACTATATTATTTTTTTATATTTGTGCCCGCCATATTTCAGCCACCATTTTTTTTGTTGGAACTTTTAGTGTATTTGAAAATTTCAACTATGAATTCAATTTACCTGCACATGAAAACCCCCAAATTTTGAAGCAAATTTTATCGAAATACTAATTTTGGTCACGAAACCTTGGATACTGGCCCACTGTGCATCGGGCGAACCATAAAGGTTTTCTTTGATTTTCTTCATTGTTATGCTGATTACTGCCAATCTTCCATGAAAGCAGGTTGTAACGGTTACTTTTTTTTTCTTCATTGTGATCAAAATTAGAAAGCGTTAAACATTGCTTACCACGAATTTATGGTCTATTATCAACGCCGATGATAAAATAAATGGGACATAGCATTTTTACACACAATTTGAGTTAAATTCTAACACATAATATGCATTGCAATGTTCTATATTTCAATCAAAAATATAAAAAAATTAAAAAACTTTCTTTTTTATTAAAAGTGTAAGATTAATTGAAACCAGTGGGGAAATACATAGAAATTCTATCACCGTTGTTACTTGTAAATTTACATCAAAATCTATGCATTATTTACTTTTGTTTTAATCTTAAATAAGAATAAAACTTGCTAAGGTGCTAATTTTTCTGAAATTGGCGTAATTTGTTTAGTTTTTGGTAACCCTTTAAGATGACGTTGATTCTCGATCAAAACAAACTAATTCCAATTGGAAAGTTATCAAGTAAGTGTCCTTAAAACTCAAATTAATTGTATTTAATATTTTATTCTATATATTTAATAGTTTTTAATATATATTTATAATCCTATATATATATATATAATAGTATTTAATATTTTATCTTATATGCATTGAAATTTTTTCCCTGATTTAACATTTTTTCACACAGAATCAACAAGAATAATAATAGTCATCTGAAATATACGTATTAATTTAGTTAGCTAAATTGACACAATGAATTGAAGTATAGTTGGCCTGCTGAAATTAGCGCAAGTTGATATTGGATTTTTAATATCATGATATATATTCAGAAAAATAACACTATTTAACAATCACGTTATTTTCCTAATTTATCACGTTATTTTTCTAATTGAACTTATTTACATTATTTTGACATAACATAATATTCAAACTTCATATCCTAATTTTTGAAAATTTAGATTTCTCAAATCGGCAGGCCTCGCAATCAGCGAATTCAATTAACAAGCAATTAACTTCAAATTTAGAGTGTTTGTATAAAAATATATTTTTTAATAGGTGTTTACATTGAATTTTATTTTATGGTGATTATATTATTTAATTAGAAATTTTGGTTGTTTGTAGAAATTAAGAATTTTTTTTATCAAATATACAATGATATCAAATCAAATATGCAATAATCTGGCGAAAACAGATGAATTTAGAAAAATTCTATTTATAATTCTGAATTAATTTAATGAAAAGATTGATATATTTAAATTATGAAATTGTTCAAGGAGTATGAATAGACTGAAATGTAATAAAATTATGAGTGCATAGTAAAAATAGTTGTTCTAAAAGTCCTGATAGAAACGTAATCTACAATCTTGCATTTGGGAATTTTATTTTGACTTGAAAAATTTGATGAGAGATACTGATAATTGCATTTATTTTTTATTTACTTTAATCATTATATTAGATTATTTAAAAAAAAATAGATTATTTAAAAATTTTTTTTTATATGATTAATAGACTTTTATACAGCTTATTTCCTATAAACTTCCGAAATATTAAATAAATATGAATTATTAATTGAATTTAACTATAGCTGGATAAAAATAGCTAACATTATCTCTCAGACCCTTATAGAAAACTTTTTAGGCAATGCTGACCAAAAAATACTTCGCCCAAATGAAGTGGCTTAGCGAAATATTTTTTTTTTTTATTCATTATGTGTTAATAAAGATCCAAATTTCTTAATTTATTACAGGTGCATTTTTCTGCGTTAAGGGTAAAATCTTCCAAACACAGCTCATTTTCAAACAATTTTTCTTCTTAAAATTTGCAGTTATTTAGAGATCTAAGATAAACAGTTCTTCATCATTGAAATTTCTTCTATTTATAAAATCAGTTAATGATCAAAATTTAAATATGAATGAAAAAAATTTAAACTGCTTATTTTGGATTTTATACTTTAATACATATAAAATTTTATATTTTATAATTTTTTTTAATAATTTTTTTTAATAATTGACCCTCCAATGAAGGCAAATTTTTCCCAATATTTCATTCATTTTGATAACATGGAACATAATGCTGGATCTCAGCATAATCAAAACCTAATTAAACGAAACTGGCCAAGCCATGATGGCTCAAGGGATTGAGCGTTCGTCTTTTAATGAGGTGAACCGGGTTCGAATCAACACAAATGTTAGTTCCATCAAAAAGTCCTATACGAAGGAAAATTTCTCCCAATCTTTGATCAAGGAGTTCCCTTGTTTTCTGGATTGGGTTCAAAATTAAAAGTTGAGCATAGGTAGTCATAGGCCCGGAATCGGGCCGGCTGTTCAACGACAGTTATAAAATAAAATTAAAAAAAAAAAAAAAAGAAAAAAAAACATTTCAAAAGAAGCACAATTAGTTAAAAACGTTGGAATGAACTGCAGCCATAGAACTTATTTTTGAAACTCAAAAAATTAAGTTAGATATTCCTTTTTAGAAGCACGTTTAATTTAAAACTGTATTAAATCTGTTAAGTTTTTCAATTTGGTATAGAATAAGCATAAAACTTAAACGTATTTTATTTTACAACAGCTGTTTGATACGAATTCCGCATCTGGCTTGCACCGACCTCAGTGCTGACATAAAAATAACCTCAGTGGTAGACGGATCATGGGTTAGAGTCCCTTTGCCGTCGGGTTAAACCGTGGGTGGTTTCCATGTATTTATTCTCCCTGTGACGCAAATGAGGGTTAATTCCATCATAAAGTGCTCCAAAAGGCAAATTTCTTCCAATACTTGATCCAGACGTTCCCTCATCTTCTGATTTAGGTCCTAAATTACACGGTTGTAGGGTTGAACATTACTAGTCGTAAACACAAAATTGAGTCAGCTATTCAAATGACGGTTTTAAAATACCACAATTAAATAGCAGTAGAAAGACTACACATTGCTGTATATCTAGAAAGTGTGAAGGTTATAAAGTGTCTACCACTAAAATTTTTCAACTCAAATTCAACAGTATATAAGGCGTGACTCTATGTTGAGGTACCATCAGATAAACTACGGTTGACAAGGTGGATTATATTTTCCCTTACATTGGTGACTTTTGGACACGGTCTGACCACGCCTACCTAGACAGAAACATCTACTTCGATAGATGGTCCATATTAGACAGTTATATGCCATTTGCCACCGTCGCGTTGTCCCTATCAAGCTGTTGATACTCAGTCTCGATCGCATATAAGGTCAGCCTGTATACATTCGACTACTAATAGCAACACGGAAGGGACTTCGACCGTCATGAACTTAATACAGCTCTCATAAGAGTCCTTAAAGTTTGGTGATCTTAATACAACTCTCCCAGTTTCTCACATTCAATTCAATTCCCAGTTTCTCACAGAACATCAATGCGTCATCCAGAGATTCTTTGATTTATATTCCAGATAAAATTCTGTTGGGGAGTACTACACTACAATTAATCAACTCATATTCTCTTGTATATATATAAGGCATGTTAACTCGACTCTATGTCGAGGTACCTTTTTCATAGATGAAGTTTGACATTGTCGAAAACACTTTTCCCACACTGTGTCACTTTAAGAGTAGATAAATTAGATTATCGAAATAGTTCTACGAATTTAATTAGAGTCATTAAAATGCTATTGTGTTTCATTAGTTTTGTTGAGTGAAAATATTTGATCAAACTGACTTAGTTTCTTAACGGAACATAAGTTTCGCAGATAACTGAGTTTTTTTTCCTCTGTAAACAATATAGAAGATGGGTTAAAATACTCTTTTTTTATATGAATGTTTTATATGCAGTTAATGTTTATTTAGTTCAATTTATGCCCAATGCAACTCTTTTTAATTATAATGATTTTTAGTGAACATATGTTTAATACTTTTTCAAGAAACTTTTCCGATTTGACTCTTTTTAAGTATTCTTTTTTTTTCTTTGTTTCATCGCAAAACAGCACTTTTTGAAATCGCGATCTACATCCTGATTTGTTAAAAGCATAAATTTTAATGTAAAATTTGATGGAAGTCTGGCTATGTTGAATATCATATTTTTTAACCAGTATATTCCATTTTATGCAAAATGCCTTTTTTTTACATCAATAAATATTTTAAAATCCAGCGTAAATTTTTTTTAATCTGTTTCAGTATTCTCAACTGTTTCATTTAAGTTTTTAAGTTTTTTTTTCAAAATTAAGATCCGGATTTGGAAGACCGCACCAAATGCAAACAAATATTAAGAGGGACAGATTTTTACAAATGGAATTCTTTAAGATTTTAAGAACATCTCACGTTTAAGATTTGACAGTTTAGTTATGTTAGGCATTACGTTATATGTATAATTTTGTTATGAATGACCTGATTTCTTTTCGGATAAAAGTTAAAATAAAATAAATTTAAAAAGACTGTTTTTACGATATGGGCCCACTGAGCAAAGTGATCATAACTTGAATTAAAAGCCTAGACTAATTTATTCTATTATTATTTTTATTATTAATGCATTTCGTGACCATTATAATTTCATAAGATTTTCCTCTATTTTTCCACCACAGGAATAATTCTAAAAAGTTAAATTAAACATAACTTAACTTAAAATAATTTCTAACTAATAAAAATCGTGGAATTAAATATATTTAGGGTTAAAACAATTATAAATTATAATGCAGAAGAAACCTAAATTTGATGGATAAAATTTAAAAAATATCTTCGCAATTGTAAATTTATAGTAATTTTTTTCACTATTTTCTAATAATAAAATAAACTCTTATTATGCTTAAATCCGTAGTATTTCTCTATAGCGAACAATTAGTAGTTAGGTTTTCTACTTGAAAGATATTCTTAGGAATCAAATTTACTGTATTTTGCGAACATTCTTTTAGAAGCCTTCGGAATCAAATTGCAATTTCTTTGTATTTTTATTATTCTATTATTGTTATAAATTTGAGCCCTTCTAAATGAGAAACTGCCCACTGACTATAAATAGTGATATTTTAAGCCAAAATGAAGCATTTTAAGTGAAATGAAATTGAATTTCGGAAAAGTCAAATAAAACTGAAATCGCATTTGATGTGAAAATTTCGATAACTATAATCGGGATTTCGTAACTGAAGAAAATTGCTAAGTGTCTATCAATATTATAAGAAAAAACTTTTTTTTTTCCGGCCTTTTATCATGGAAACTGCGGTTTATTTTATGTGGAGACCAGTAAAAATTCCTTACATTATTATTATTTTTTTAATAAAATAACTAAAAACATTTTTGATATAAAGATCCGCATACAGTGCGAATTATAAATATTTTTATTAAATGCTGCAGATGCCATATAAGATATAAGCGTTAAACATTGATTGTCTATTCAACGCCAACGATAAAATAAAATAAAATGGATGAAAGAATAATAAGGATATAAGACATCACATTTTTACATATGGTTTGAGTTAAATTCTAATACATAATATAAATTGCAATCATCAATATTATAATCAAAATTGATAAAAATAATTTTTAAAAAACTTTCCTTTCTTCTTGTGTTAAAAGTGTAAATTTAATTGACGCAAGTGGGGAAATACACAGAACTTCTATCACCGTTGTAACGTGTAAAGTTACAACAAAATTTATGCATGATTTTTCCGTAAAAAATAAGTAAAACTTGCTCAGGCGCTAATTTTTATTGAATTGGCGTAATTTGTGAAATTTTTGGTTACCTTTAAGATGAAGTTGAATCCCGTTCAAAACAAACTAATTCCAATTGGAAAACTATCAAGTAAGTGTCCTTCTAACTCAAATTTATTGTATTTAATATTTTATTCTAGACATTTAATGTGTTCAAATTTTATTGAATTTATAATTATTTCACATAGCATCTTTATTATTCTTTTTTTTAATGGCGGGCACTTGGAACTATTGTCCATTGGCCACAGGAAGTGCCAGAACTGCTCTCTTTTCGTTACCCTGTGGGCATCTGTGGCGAAGCCACGGCGGCGGAGCAGCGTCGCCCACGTCACACTACCACAACCCGTTCATCTAAAATATTCATATACTAAATATGATCAATTAATATACTTAACACGTTGAATGCAACGGGGATCACCGGTGACCGGCACTGAGTTTGATCGTAGCGTCATGAAGGCTACCGGTGACCGGAGAAATCAAGATTATTAGAAAAACATAATTCAAGCAACTTTTTAATACTTTTAATTTTTTTATATTATTATCGTTACTAAAATGGTTTGAAGAAATTAATGCAATATAAACACACAAAAATCATTTTGGCCAGACGGGTAAGCCATGTAAAATTAGCGAGGCATTCAATTTGTTAATTAAATTAACACAATGATTTAAAGTGTAGTTTGCCTGTAGAAGTTATTGCAGGTTGATATCTGAATTTTAATATAGTGATATATATTTAGAAAAATATCACTTTCTGATAATGTATCACGTTATTTTTCTAAATTAACTTTTTTACATTATTTTTACATAACATAATATTCAAGCCGCATATCCTCAATTTCTAAAAAGCTAGCTTTCTGAAATCGTCAGACCTCGCAATTTCGCGAGTAAATTTTGAGCAATTAACTTCAAACTTGAAGTGCTTGTTTAAAATTATATTTCTTAACTTCGTATAAATTTTATTTTACTATACGGTGCTCTTATTATTTAATTTGAAATTTTGGTTGAGTGTTTGTAGAAATTGGGAATTTTTTTTTCAAGAAATCAAATATACAATATTCTGACAAAAACAGGTACATTTAGAAAAATTCTATTCATAAATCTGAATGAATTGAAATGTTTTAAATTAAAAAATAGTTCATGGTGTATGAATATACTAAAATATAACAAAATTATGGTCTCGAAGGAAAAACAATTGCTCTAAAAGTTGAGAATAGTTATGATAGAAAGATAGTTGAGCATTTGAGAATTTTCTTTTGACTTGAAAAACTGAGAAATACTAATAAATACATATTTTTTTTTTATTTAATCATTAGACTTTCTTTCATCATAATCTTTGATCATTAGACTTTTATATAATTTATTTCCAATAAACTTCCGAAACATTAAATAAATTATAGCTGGATAAAAATAATTAACATTATCAATCGAACCCTTGCTGAGAATACATTTTAAGTGCTGCTGACCTAAGGAATACTTCGCCCAACTTAAGTGACTCAGCAAAATGTGGGTCAGAAGTTTTTGATGAACAGAATTTTATTAAACATATTTTTCATACTTTCTTTCATCATTTTGTATTAATTTAGTTCAAAATGGGGGGAAAATATGTTTACCATGAAACTATGGTATCTTTTTTTCAGCGTTAAAGGTAAAATCTTCCAAACACGGCTAAGTTCTAAACAATATTTTTTTTCAAATTTGCACTTAATTAGATATAAAAGAAACAGTTATTCATCATTGAAATGGCTTTAACTTACAAAATCAGTTATTTTTTGAATAATGAGTGAAAAAATTAGAACTACATATTTTGGGTTTTATACTTTAATACAAATATAATTCCATAATCTACATATTTTTTAGTAACTACAATATAAGACTATTTTTTTAAAAATAAAAAACGTTAACTATTTTGTAATAGTATGCATGCCAAAAAAGGGAACAACCTGAATAACTTTTGATTAAATGATCGGATTTACACTTTCCAGGAAGTCAATCTTAAAGATTTGAGAGCCTAATCTTAAATATACAATAAAAGCAGATTATATTTTACTTTACTAAGGAATACACAAGAATGCATTACTTTCTTTCAATAAACGAACTTATCGACGGGCTTTTTGACCTCAATATATGGGAAGTTAGACAGAATCTGGAAAATAAGATTCTACTATTTTCGGCAGGAAGTTAGTTTTTAATGTTAAATTTACTTTTTGACGTCTTTTACAAGATCATGTATCCGAAAAAAATTCTTTGTTAAAAAACTTTTTAATAACAGGTTGTTATTATGCAGTTTATTCAATTATGGTCAAAAAGTTTTAAACTGTAATGCATATTAATTTTTATGCCTTTTTGCACTTTGTAAGTAAAAATGACAAAGTTCAAGTTTGACAATTTGAGCATAAAGAGTTGCATAGTTTTCAAAAAAGAAAAGTTTATAAGCACTATATATGCATTTTTTGTCTGCGTTTGATAGTGCAGGTTTTCCGGTTTTGCAACTAAAAATATAAACTGTGCAAATCAATTTTTCACTTAGGGTTATGCCCTGGAATCATTAAGATTGTGCTCGAGTAGATGAAACTCGGATTATCGTATCAAAAGTTATTTAAAGTGTGTCTTCCCCAATCTCGAAAGACCATTTTTGTGTTAATTCTTTTGTGCTATAATTTTTTTTTACGGATGTTGTAAACATTTAAAGTTAAATTCTTCAAAGTAAAAGTAAAGCAGCTACAATAAAGAAGAAGCAAAGATAATATATATATTTTAATAAAGTATTCCTGGAATTTAATAAAAAATGGTTTATTAATAGAATTCTATCAAACAAAAGAAATCCTGATTAAACATTTTAAAACAAAATATTCAAAGAAAAAGGTGAAATTATTAATGATGATATTCCCCCCCCCCCCAAAAAAAAAAAAAATTATGCAACAGCTGTGCAACTTATTACAATTGCATCCAAGTAATATAAAATATGTTGGTTTTTTTTTCCTTCATGAACTAAGAGTAAAAATTTTAAATCTATTTAATATGAACTGAAAAAAAAAACTATTCTGAAGAATTTATAAAGCATTGAGATTTAAGCTGAACACGTTGATTAAAATTTGCCGCTCTCATTTTTTCTGTCTTCTTTTTTATGTACATCCCATCCCATCAGCCTCGGTTAAAGCCCAAATTAAGTATTTCACATTTAAGTTAAAAAGACTAATGACGTTTTTCTATGCCATTGCCCAAATAGTATATTCATCCTCCAGGATGGCAAATTTCTTCCAATACTTGATCCAGGAGTTCCTTTGCCTTCTGGATTAGGTTCAAAATTATATGGTTACGGAGTTGAACATTCGTAGTCGTTAACACAAAATTGGGTAGGCTGTTCAATGACGGTTATAAAATACTTAAATAAAAGGGCATTATAAAGACTGAACATTTCTGTATACCTGGAAAGTCTGATGGTTGTAGCGTGTCTACCACTACAATTATTCAACTCAAATTCATCAGTATATAATACATTTTAACTCTAGTCTATGTTGAGATTCCCTTAGATAGACGACGTTTGTCATGGTGGATCCATATTGGTGACCTTCTGACGTGATCTGACCGCGCCTACTTTGACAGAAACGCCTACTTCGATACATGGTCCACATTGAACTGTTATTTGCTATTTGTCACTGCGATATCGCCCCCAAAAAGTTGTTAATAATCAGTCTCGAACACACGCAACGTCAGCTTGTATACACTCGACTACTAATGTCAACACATGATGGACAACAACCGTCGTGATCGTAATACAGCTCTCCCGGTTTCTCACATAATAACAATGAATTCAACTGGTGGTTCATCGAATTCTATCACAGCTTAAAATTCTGGTGGGATAGTACTGTAGTGTGGTTAAAACTACAGTTAATCAACTTAAATTCAAAAAATTATGTAAGACGTGATCTCAACTCTATGTCGAGGTATCTTTTCATGCATTGTCTATGAACACTTTCCCCACAAGGGGTGGCCAGTTTGTCAATTCCCCGATTGTACATGAATTAGATAACCGAAATCTTTCTAAGAATTTAATTAGAGACTTTGTCATTGAAATTTTATGGTGTTTTATTGGATTTGATGTACGAAAATATTTGTTTAAACAGAACACACTTAGTTTCTTGACGGAACTGTAGTTTCTCAGATAATTGTGTTTTCTTTTCCCTGTAAATAATATTGAATGTGAATTGAAATACTTTAAAAAAAATCTGTATCTTATACCTAAGAAAGGTTATAAAAATATCTAAACCTACTTGTAACAAAGTAACTACAAAGTAACTAATGTTGCCCCTTCCCTCTTTCTAAGTATAAGGTTCTGTAAATACGATATGTACATTCTTATAAGTTAACACTTTGGTCATATTATGAAGAGTCAGCAATACTTTCAGCAAATTAATTTCTTGAAATGTAAAATAAAAAAATAAATAAAATAATTAATTGCTAAAAGATGCCAGAATGCTTTTCCTCAGAACGATCTTTTTCAGAATTACCTTTTTCAGAATTTTGATTCTTACTGAAACTTATTTTCCAAATATTGTTGCCTAAATCCTTAGGATAATTTAAATATAAGGGTGTAATTAAGCATCTTGAGAGTTTGTATTTCGGAGGGTGGATTCTTGCGATCGGAACTTCAATCAGCTTCAGCTCTCAAACTTGGTGCTAAAAGTTCCGTGTGTAATGACATTTCAATTATTTTCAAGTCGATTTGAGCGTGATGCTATCACGAAATACATTTAAATCATTAACCAAAATTTCAACCAGTTCCCAATTAACTAGCGTGCTCAAATTTCAATAACAGTTTTGTGACTGGAGTTTTTAAATTTTAAATAGAATCTGATTATAACATTCGTTTCACGATGGTCACTAGTAAAATGCATCATTCTTAAAAAATAGAATTTATGTTCAATCGGAAATTCGATCTTTTTCCAATTAACTGGAGTATTGCTCTTGTTGACAATGCAACCAACAATCATTGCTTCAAACAAAGTTTATTTTCAATCGATATTTTGAACACTTACAATGTAGCCAGAATGCTCAGATTTCAACTGGCCTGATGACTGCATAAATAATATTTATTTCCGAATTCTTAGGGGCAAAATATATCGTCTGTCGAAATTACTAATATTTTATGACGTAAAAAAGATAGTATACACAAAAAAGTAAGTATAAACAAAATTTGAACCCAGAGAAAAATTAAAATAATTAAAAGATTTTAAAAACTATCCTTTCTACTTAAAACGTAGGTTGCAAAGAATCACCATCAAAAATTCCATCATCGTATTCAAAATGTTTATTTATTTATTTTTTTACGTTTATCTTCAGTTTTATTCATTACAAATATATAAATAATATAAAATTATTTGAAATAAAGTGTGATTTAAATGCAGTAGATTGAAGTTTGTAAAAAATTTCTGAACTATAAATTTAAAAAAAAAAAAACTGAAGTCGTTTCCTTCACTCACAAAATGTACCACCAAATTAAATTTATTTTCAACCAAATTCCGACTAGCTAGAGAGAGCGAATCTCAATAGGAACTGATAATACGAGTACAAGTTTCAAACGTCTCCTTATCGTAGGTGTCAAATTTTATCTTCAACTAAAATTTTGTCTTCTCGTCTACTTAGCATAAGTGTAGCATTGGAGTGCTACGTGAATCCAAAAATTTCTGATTTTTTTCTTTTAATGAATTTTTTTTTTTTGAATAAGGCAAAATTAATATTCTTAAACAGTTCATATATAATTTGTCCAAACAATTCTATGATTATAAATATTCAGTAATTAGTATCTTCAACAATATTTGATGAATTTTATTTTTAAAAAATAATTAAAATTTAAACTTAATTTCAATGAGACAAAATTTTTACCTAGCAGTTAGTAATTATTTAGTCTAATTTAAACCCAATGCAATTTATCTTAATTACGATCATTTTTTGTGAGCGTAAGTTTGACACTTTTCAATGTAACTTTTTGGATTGGTCAAGTATTCTTTTTTTTCTCCTTAAAAAGCATGTTTTGAAATCGTAACTAACATTCTAATCTACTTAAAGCATAAATTTGATGGAAATCAATCGTGTTAGGTATTATATTTTTTATCCAATATTTTCCGTTTCATGCAAAATATCCTATTTTTTTTCATTTATTATTTTTAAATCCAGGGTGAGATATTTTTTCGATCATGTTTCAGTAGAATCTATTCTAAACTGTTTCTTTTAAATTTTTAAAAAACTTTTCAAAATTAAGATCTAGACTTGGAAGATTGCCCCATAAAAATATTGAAAGGGACAGATTTTTACAAATGCTAAGAATGGATTCTTTTACATTTTAAGAGATTTTGATTTTTTCTCACTTTTAATATTTGAAGCTTTAATTATCACAGGAGTATGTTATGATGAATTCGATTTTTTTTTCTGGTTAAAAGTTAAAACTCAATAAATGTGAAAAAAACAGGTTTTATGATTTCGACAATCCGAGCAAAGGCATATCTGAAATTACAAGCCTAAACTAATTTATTTTATTAGTTCTTTTCATTATTAATGTATATCATGACCATTAAAATTTTCTACAATTTTTTTATACAGGATTCTAAAAGGTAAAATTAAACATAATTTAACTAAAAATAATTTAACTAAAAATAATTTCTAAGTAATAAAAATTGTGGAATTAAAAAATATTTAAAGTTAAAAGAATTATAAATGATGATTCAGAAGTAACCTAAATTTGAAAGATAAAATTTAAAAGATATCCTCGCAATCATAATTTCATAAGAAAAAATTAGTGAGAATTTTTTCCACTTTTCTTAAGATTCAAATTTAATGTATTTTGCAAACATTCTTTTAAAAGCCTTTGGAACCTAATTGCTCGGCGCCGGGATAGCCTGATTGGAAGGATGTTCGAATCAGAAGACTACCCGTGTAGTGAATGGTGACAGATGCACGTTAAATCTGTCGGGTCACAAAGCCCTCCATGTTTCTATAACAAATCAATACCTCTTGGGGTACTGAATTGAAGACTGACCGTTCTCTGGTTCAGGTCAAAATTACGATCTGTGGATGAATGAATGGATGTATGAATGGGTCCGCCCTATAAACGGGTGCAACGCATGAGTGTGGCAGAAGTCCAATTCTTGGTCATAGATGCCACCAGTGGAAAACGAGAACAATCGCACCAAAATGCCTTAATGGCCTATGAAAACAGCAACAACCTAACTGATCTTGCTATATTTGTTTTGTTCCTTTTAAATATTTTATTTTTGTTATAAATTTGAGTGTTTATAAAGGAGAAACTATCCACTTAATATGAATACTATAAGACAAAATAAAGTATTTTAAATAAAATGAAATTGAATTCCTGAAAAGTTTAATAAAACTGAAATCTCTTTTAAAAGTAAAAACGTCGATAACTATTATGGCTTTCTCTTATAAAAACGTCTTTGTACTCGTATAGATGTCACAGCTATGCTTGAAGTGATCTAGAAACGATTGAAAATTCGATCTTCTGTTGAGATTTCGATACTCTTGCTAACAAATTCTGAAGCAAACGCTCTTTATAAGCTGCCTATTTATTACAATATTTAAAATAATTCTTCTGAGATTTAGAGCCATCCATAAAAATTGTATCCATTTATGAGTTTAGAAAATTGTATGACTATTTCAAAAAGGTTCAATAGGAATAAAATTTGAATTGAATGCTTTTTCTTTCCTTCCTTTTCCAGAACAAAGTGAAATATGTCTAAAGTGGGTGATAAGAGAAGTCGGGTAAGTTTTGGTACAATTTTATCTTTGTTATAATAGTAAATTCTACGCTTTCTTTTTCTTCTAAAAACTGTATTTTATTTGTAAACTTAATATTCAAATCGTTTATAGTTCGATTCCAGTTGTTTTTAATGATTTTGAAAATAATGCAGAAAAATTGATAGAATAAAGGTGCATGTTATAAAAAATATAGCTCCTACTTTATTTTTTTTAATTATGAGCTTTAAAAAGGCAAAGAACCAAGTGAAATTATGGATAAATATAAATCCGCGTGCAAAATTTAAAATCATGTGCAAAAATATCGCTAAGAATCTCCCAAATAAGACGAAATAAGCAAAAACAAAAATTAACATGAAGGGGACCGAACTCCTGAACTTTTGGGTCCCTATTTTCCAGAACTCCCTTCCCGTATTTTGATAATCTATCCAAAACATAGTCTGTTTATTTGTATCTGATTCCTTAAATTAATAGTAAATACAAAAGCATATTTGAGGCCAACCTTTTAAACCACTAATTTTGGTTTTTACTTGTTGACATTTCGATCAAGTTGTTCATAATGTTTATATTTATTTTTTTTTCTTTCTACTAACAGGATGAAGAAGGGGATGAAAGTTCTGATGGGAGAGGCGGATCCAAGTAAGTAAACTTTCTCTCAACTTAATTCACTGTCTCGACACTCAGTCTTTCATTACATGTACAAAGATTCCGCAATTTCATATGAAAAATTTTTCTACTAAGGTGAAATGCTGCATAAAAACTTTATAGTAAAATATTATAACTTATAATTGTTTTTCGTGAACTAATATCATAGTTTAAATAATATTTATTCTTCTTGCTGCTTTGGATATATTTAGGCATTTAACCGTTAGAGTAATTCGAAAGTTTAGGCTTCTTAATGTTGATTTAACTTCGAACGTATTTCACCATATTTCCAAACTTTTTGAAGTGCACCAAATCAGTTGTACACTCATTAATAAAATTCATTTTTCCAAGTAAAAATTACTCATTATTTTTGTATTTAATTTTTTTGTAATAGTTGAAATTTTTTTGAACTTAGAGGCATAGAAATTTTTGCACCGTCTCAAACTGTGTGATGTAAATTTAAAACTAATCGAATTGTTTTTAAGAAATGAATATTTAAAAACATTATTTTTCATATTTTATTAATTAGAAGCTATTTAAACAATTGTGTCCAAAGTTTGTAATTCATCATTTAAAATCACAATGTTTAAAACTATTTTTATCAATCTGATTTTCCAATAAATTCCTTTAATACCTATCTTCATATAGTTTTTAAATCGATCTCTACCTACTAGTATTAAGAGTTTTAATTGTATCTATTTTAACATGTTTGGTCTAGAGATGTTTCTGTATTTCAACAGGTTCAGTCTTTGCAAGCAATTTCTATGCATATAAATAAGTGTGCACATACATGAGTACAAATAACTATACGTTTATTTTATTAAAAATTAGTTACTAAAATCTTGTGGCTTTTGTATAATCATGGGTACTGACACACATTAAGCTATGCTGCTGAATGGCATGCACGATTCTTATGTTAGTATTTTTATTGTTTTAGTATCCGTCCAGTTGGAAAAGCGGTCCGTGCGCTACGTTCTTCTAGCGACGAAGAGACTCCCTCCGAAACGGTGAGTTAATTTTTCTAAATCATAATCAATTACTTTCTGTTCTGTCAACCATCTTCTTTTTTTGTATTTATGTATTTGTAATCCCTCGAACAGTGAAACCCAACTCATTCTAAATCCTTTTCATTGTTTATTTATTCCCTACGCCGAAAAATATCATATCTAATAAATATAATTCTCAGTGGCTGGGTGGCGCAGTTGGTTTGTCGTCGGCCTTCTGAGCCCAAGTCTGCGGGTTCGAACCCCGGCCAAGACACCTGATTTTCGGGATGCAGAAAATGCATGAGGGAAAACTGGATCCTACCACGTGATTTCCCGACCAATAAAAATGCGCCGACAACAATGGAAAACGGTGTCAGACCATTATGATTTTATGTTATATAGAGATAATTCCTTGTTATTGCCCAAGGAAGTCATTTTAACTACTTTTTAATTTCAATTAAAAAAACAATGATGCATATAATGACACAATTTCTTCGAATTTTGTGACATTTTGAACACCATATAATTTTTTTATTGTTAATATTTACTAATAACTTGTTATATAACTGTAAATAATATAAAAAATATTAAAAAATAATTTTAACCAAGTTTCTTTACTCATTAGTTATTCTTTCACTATCCAGTCATTTTGACCACTTTTGGGCAATATAGGTATATACTAAGTTTCAGTCTTTCCATAGTGTTAAAAATAGTTCTTATTTACTATTACGAGTCAATTTTTTTTTTAAAAATTAATAAATTTTTACGTAAAAATTCCTTGCATTTATTAACATGTTAATTATTTTGACTTTTGTTTGATTTCAATTCTATTGAACGTACAACATTACATAAGATACAATGCCTCATTTTTTTAAAATAGCAATATCAATTGCTTCATAAGAACAAAATTGACTTTTCGTATAAAAAAACTCAGTACGAGGGTTGTATTTAGATAGTTTTGACAGAAGAGATATTTTTAATGCTCAGTTTAAATCATTTAATTTCTGCAACGCAAAGCAAAATAATTATGGGAATTTTTATTAGTTTTTGGATATTTTAACTGAAAGAGTTATAGCAGAACCTCCTGTGTTTACGAGATTACTGTCTAAATTGGAAGTTCCTACAGATCTCAGATAACCCAGGATGAAATTTGATTTTTTTTTTAAAAAATCAATAATCTGGGATTGATTACCACAAAGGATGACTAGGCTTGAGGCCTCTCAATTCAAGGAACCTAAAAGTACTTAAAATCGGGAAAAATTAAGGCACATTGTTAAAAATATTTTTCAACATTTAATATTTTTAAATTGAATAAAGGTATGAAAGGATAAAGTGTTAATAATTATAAATTCACGTGTTTTTTCTTTCTTTTTTTTTTTTTTTTTGCATTTTTCTGTGCGTAATTTTTTAAAAGAATATTACATATGATATTCTTGCAAATCCTAAACGCGAAAACTTGTTTATAGGAAATTTTCATTTTCGTTCAAATTTTTATAAAAAAAACTCTTTGCATATTTGAAAAGTGTTAAAAAAAAATGTAATATACATAATTGCTTTATAAATAACGCTTTTTTTCTTCTTTAAAATGTTTCTTTTTCTGCGTAATATTCTTAACAACTTAATTATCATCTTCAATTGTTTAATTATATTTAATTTAAGTAATAAAAATGTCGCTTTAAATAAAATAAAGCTTAATATAAAATAAACATAAGAATCACATTTAAGTTGATTGAAAGAGTTTGAAAAGAGGATCCCAATTTATCGCTCGTTCTGTTACTCTGTTCTTAAATGCAATCAAGTTAGACATAACGACAACAAAGTCGTTTTCGTGGTATTACTCTTTTTATCTTTTTCTTTCGCATTAGGTTCAAAATTTCAATGCTACGGAGTTAAAACTGGTAGCCGTAAACTCAAAATTGGGTTCGCTGTTCGACGACGATTATGAAATAGAATAAAATATGAAACTACAATTCAAAAAAAAAAAAAAAAAAAAAAAAAACTTTTTCTTATTTCTCATATTCACCAGTTTTGTTTCTCTTACAACTGAGACAAGTATTCTTTTTACAGAAAAAAGGTTTGAGGAATGAAGGAAATTTTTTTATTATCCTATATGAAGATCAAGTGGGAAGAATGGTCTATATACCCATTATCTTACAAAAATAACGCGTTGAACGCCAATTGTTGCATTTCGAGGATTGATAAATTTTAAACAAATCTATAACGAGGAAAATTGGTTCTCTTCGAGAGTTATTACTCCGATGATGGCCGTGTTAAGGTTTGGCTTATCGTTGAATCAACTTTCATGCACTCAAATCAGGAACAAGTTTTGTATTTTGTCATATAAAATTACACATTTTAAAATTATGAAAATAATTCTATACTTAACAATTCAAAATTTTTCGATTATTGATTAAAATAGTAAAGAAAATATTTACTAAAATTTATTTTTTAGATAAATGAATTTCATATACAAATATCTCTCAATTCGCTTAAAAAATTCTCGAGATAATACTAACATTACCATTAAGGGGCTCACGCTTTGGATCGCTCTCCTGATCAAACTATTGGAAACATGTTTTTCAGATTATTTTTTAGGAGTCAGAAATCGAATTTATCGAAAGAAAGACATGTTTATTCAGAGGAATTTAGTTTTTGCGTCGGATTTCGTAAATTTAAATATCGTCTAAGCTAGTTAATTGACATGTTTGAGGTCAACCCTCGACTCATTAAGAATGAGTACCAGAATGTGTGAAAATCCAATCAATAGATCAAAAATTATTCTGAGTGGTTCATTTTTTTTTTGCTCTGAACAGTGAGCAGAGAAAAAAAGATATTTCCCTGAATAACTTTCGTTCTAATGTTCAGGTTTTCACGTAATTAAGAGTCAATCTTAATGGTTTCTGGTGTTGACTTCAAATATACTAATTGATTAGTGCTAACAATTAATTAATTATATTTTTGTGAAATCAGACACGAAAACGCTCTTTTTCTGAATAAACATATATATTTCTTTTTTTAGTCATTAGTCATTCTTTTTTTAGTCACCAAGCTGAGAGAGTAAAAAAGAATGAAATGAAAACTGAAACTATTCTTCGTTTGTGTGTTAACTCAGGTCAGAGGGGCTTTTTAAAAATTGTTTATATGAAAATATCTTGAAATCTCTTGGCAACAGTTTTATTTTTTGTTGCCAAAAAACCCAAAGACAGCTTTCGTTTTTATCTTTTTTAAAAATAAAATTTGAATCGATTTATAAATTAGTTATAATTTCACTGATTTTAGTATATGAACAAAAAATTTTAATAAGGCATTTTTATTTAAGTTTTTTTTTTAACTTCCTCAAAGATAAAGATTATATATACCAAACCAAATTTGCATTATTTTAATTATATTCAGTGTTACGAGGCAAATTACGAAAAGAATCCCGTAAGAATTTTAAAATTTCTGGAAGAAATTATAACGCATATTCAGAAGGTTTTATATAAATATTTCTTTTGCTTCTTTTTTTCGATATTTCTTTTATTTCTTTACTGCGTTATTTCTTTTTTTGTTATAATTAAAGAAGTTAGTGAATGTCAGGTGACATTTTAAAAAGATTGAAAAATGTATGTTTAAGAATATTGTATAATTCATTTTTTAAAAATCGTTTCATTCTATCGAATATGGGTTGAACGTGACTTCCTTTTGAAAATAGCATCCTGATCTTTTTATACAATCTGAAACAGATTTTCTTAAAATGTCGCTCAACATGTTGACCAGTTACGATCACCAAATATTGTTACTATAATTTAATTGCTTAATTCCTTTATTAACTTCAATTAAGAAAATAAGCCCTATTGAATAAAGCTCAACTCCTTTATTAACTATTCAAAACTTATTTTACGATTCTTACCGTCATTACATACATTTATCTGAGACGATAGTCTCCTTTTAAACAGGATTCGTGAGGTCCTCAAGAAACTACAATTAGTGGCATCAAAGCTAAGAAGATAAATGTTTTTCATTACCGTTGTATGCACCACAGTATTTAATAACCTATTTGAATATATAAAATTTCAGATATCTGGTACCAAAATCTTTAGTTTTGAAACTTAAATTTCAAAGTTAATAACTTTTTTATTTCAATATAGGTGTCGCAGTTTTTTTAAATGCTTTACGGATCGCATGAACCAGGTTTAAATAATAATTTAAAAATGTTTACTCTTTTCAATATAAGATTCTGATCGAAATAATGATCAAGAAAGATCCGTTATAATAAAAACTTCACTTCCGGGAAATGAATATCATATAAATAATATAAATTAATATAAATATAAATTATATAAATAATATAAATGTATATAATAATATAAATGTATGAAATGCATATAAATGTATTTTCATGTTCCATGGATGGATGGTGTAAGATTAATAGAGTTAACAAGATAATCTGCATTCATATGAAAAAAATAAGATTCCCGTGTATCAAGTTGAGCAGATGTGGCTGAGGGGGTTAGAATTTTGGTATTATCGAGATTAAATTTATTCTCATGATGCAAAGAATTTGTGGCAATAGAATTATCGTATTCTTGAAAATGGACTACCGTGTTCCTTTAGTTTAAATGACTCCTTTAGTCCTAGGTAGAACGCGCTAAAAATTTCCTTCAAACGTTGCCATTCTTAGGGCTCGCTAGACAATAATGACTCGCAACATGAATATTTGAGGGCTCAAAACAGGTCGACTTTTATTTATATTTTCATATTTTTGAAGATGATGCAATTTTTATCTTCCCGCTTTATTTTTGGGGATTATTCATCTATGGGCACAATATATTAAATTAAAATATGTAATGTGATATTAAAATTAGTTTTACGTAAGATAATGGACGCAATAATAATTTATCAAACTTTCTAAAAAATTCAGTGCATTTATATTTATTTATTTATTTTATTTTATTTCATTTATTTATATACTTATTGACTGCTGCTCTGAAAAACATTTTGTAGTATGTTAAACAATTCCGTCTAGTAGTTCCGTAAAATTTTAAAAGTCGTATGAATTATAGGAATGATCCTTCACCCCTGGAATCGACGTTTAAGTAGTTACAAATCAATTATTTCGAACAAGTTAATGTCTTCGCCTAATTCAAAGTTCTTGAAAAATATATTTTTCATTTATCGATCCAAATTCTATCTTGCATATGCTCTTAAGAATATATTTCAATAGAATTTATATTTTGACCTTTATTTATTTATTTTTTTGTTTAACAACTCAAGTTAAATGATTAAATACATGAATAGTAAGTATGATGGTAAAAGGGGTACTTTTCCTCTTTTTTTCCTCCAGCTCACAACAAAATTATAAAATAAGTTTAATTTCTAATAATTTAATAAATTTAATTGTTTCTAACTGTTTCAAGCAATTAAATGTTATGTTCAAACAATTCTGGGGTTTATTAAATCATTGCCATGTTTAAATTGAGTATAAGAGAAACATAAACATTAATGTTTTTTTACGGCGAAATAAAAGAAAAATTTATATTTATAATTTCTAAAAAAAAAGTTTATTCAAACTAATTGCTAAACATATTAATTACATCTACAAAATAGATTCTTATTTAAAAATCTTTTAATATATCTAATTCCAGCATTAAGGAAATTTTAAACATGGAAAAAAAACAATTTTTTGAGATGATTCTAAGAATAGCATGGTTTTGGAATCTTTTTATAATTCTCAAATTTTATTATTTGCTGCTTAACAAAATAAGACAAATTGTGCATTTTCCTGATACAGCAATATTTTTTGGAATTTTGCAAAAATTAAGAAATAATATTAACTACTTTTTAAGCAAATTTTTTTTATATCATTATCCCTTTGAAAAGTGAGACTTACTTAAAGTTAGCGGGCGGGAATAAGTTTGAACGACAAAATAAAATTGCATGTCTATAATTTTTTTGTTTATTTAAAAAACAAAGCGAGATGTTGTATTTTTTGCTGTGCCCACATACGCATTTGTTTTTCTATTTACTTATTACTCGAATTCTTACTTAAGTAAATGAGAAACAATAAAAAAGACAATCGGTTTATCTCCCTTTTTCGAAAAAATAGTATGCTTCGAAAATAGTCAGCTGTTTTGCATAGAATAAATTTAATCAGCAGAATATTTTTAATTTCTTAACAAGATTTAATTCTCGGCTAGATGGCAAGAATTCCAAGTTTTCTTTTAATAAAAATTTCATAACAATTTAAAAAGGAATTTACTTTAAAGGAGAATTTAAAGTGCTAAAAAAATTCATTAGTATATTAATGGAAAATTTATATACGCAGTAGCGTGAAAAATTATAAGAAATGTTAAAGATTATAAGAAATGTTAAAATTTAATTTAATAGTTGGTAAAATATTTCTGCGAAAAACGTGCGGTCAGGTTATTAACAAATTTATTTTAAAATTAAGAATTAAGGAATAATTTAGACGACTACGAAAGAAACATCGTATTTTATAATTAAATAAAAGGATGAACAATCTGTTATTATATTTCTGTAAATTTGGTTAAAATTGGTGATCGGAAGGTACAAGCGCGTTAGTTTCTCATAAGTTATCTTCATTTAAATATTAATTGCAGCATTTAAATATTTCTTTATTGTCCCCAAATTATTTTTCAAAAATGATTAATTACAATTTTTCTCGGCTTCTACTAAATATAGCTCTGGAACCTTCAGATTTTGCAATAGAAAAATACATAGATTAATATTTTATAACAAATGTATACCTCAGAATTCAAAAAAATTTTTTTTTTATCCACAATTAAATTAATAAAAAAATAATTATTATCAATTGTTTTTGCATGGCAATATCTTTGGGCAAACTGGTTTTGTGGTTGCAATTTTTTTTAATTTGCTTAATTAGTTTTAAAAATATGACTTAAAACACAGCAAAAGAAATTAACATTAAGGTGTCCGAAACTTTGGATCACCCTCCTGACCAAACTATGGCAACCATATTTCCCAGATTGCTGCTACCTCCTATACTTTGAAGGTTAAGAATCCAAATATGTAAAAGAAATGTTTGTTTGTTTAAAGAAAGTACGTTTTTGTGCCCGATTTCTTAAATTAACTAATAGGTAGCACTATATAATTAGCAAATTTAAAGTCACCCCCGGGAACCATTAAGATTGTCACTTAGTTCGTAAAAATTCGATCATTAGAACAAAAGTGTTAAACTGGGTGATTTCTTTTTTTTTGGGGGGGGGGTTTACTGTCCATAAGCCGTTCTTCTTCTTAATCATCATATATATTTATAATTCCTGTTTAATTAACTAATTCAAACAAAAGTAATTTTATATGTTGTTGCAACAACTGAATAAAATTGACTAAATTTATCTAAAGATATGTTTAATTTTCTTTTTCCATTTTTAGTAGTGAAAAATGATTTATTAAAAAATTTGCTTAATTATCTAATAATTTAAATTCTATTTCAGGAGAGACGAGTCAAGCGTTTCAAGAAGAATGTTACGTACGGGTAAGTAATCATCTGATTTATTATTAGTATTATCACCGTTCGTTTAATTTCACCAAGTTTATAATCCAGCTTCGTTATGCATGACTTTTTTTTAAATGTTATTAATAATTGAATTGTCACAATCCTGACCATGTATTTTAACAGAATGTAATTTCTTTTCAGAGGCCAACCCCCCAGTTCAGAGTCCTCTTCGGATTCCCATGTCGATGTTCAATTGCTTGCTGCTCAAACAGCAACAATTGATCATGCTGTTCTCCGGCGAGCGGCAGCGAAGCGGAGAGCAGAAGGAGTAAGTTTTTTTAGAACTTTATCTCTTAAAACAATTCATGGGCCACGGCTAAATGAATGTAAAGTTTTGAGTACAAAATTATAAGACTAATTTAACCAAAAATCCACGTAATTCTTAATCTTTATTATAAGATTTAATAATAAAAATAATAATTTTGAATTCTAAGGCACAGATATTTTTCTGCACTTTAATTTGCAAAATTTAAAATATGGACGCAGAACTTAATATAATAAATATGTAGATTTTGTAGTACTAGTAGAATATTTACAGTATGTAGAGTTTTATATAACAAATATTTCCCTTATTAACTATTATGTATTTTTTTGAAAAACATGATTTCTTTTTCAGGCGGCCTCAAACTCCGGAGCTGGCCCCTCGGGAGCTGGCCCCTCGGGAGCTGGCCCCTCGGGAGCTGGCCCCTCGGGAGCTGGCCCTTCTGGAGCTGGCCCCTTGGGAGCTGGCCCTTCAGGGGAGCTGGTACACATGAGGGATATCTCGCAGAGGAGCTCCATCACTCCCGCTCATGGCGGTGGACAAAGGGCATCCCTCTTGCGGACCCCGCAGAGGTTGTCTCTGCCTCTTGCAGACAGGGGGAATCTTTGTGATGTCTGCAGAGTGGACCTTTCCGCCATACGGGAGCTTGATGAGAGTCTTTCTCCTGGACGACATGCGTCTCTTGATGACCTGCGCGAGAGGCTAGTCACCTCTCGTCGTAACGAGGCAGCTGCCCTAGAACGAGCAGAGAGGGCAGAGCGGGAAGTCGAGTTCTTGAGAAACCAGCTGGCTCTGGGTGTGGGAGGAGTCGGAGTAGATATTGGTGCAGCGAATGTAGACGATGGACCTGGTGGGAGAAGTGGTCAAGATGAAGTGAGGCAGGTGAGCGAACCTGATTCAGTTCATGGTTCAAATCCCAGCCCCTCATCTTCTCCATCTTCACCTGCCAGCAGTTCATCCAGCAGAAGATCTAGCAGTTCATCTTCTGCATCTGCACCTGTCGCTCCTCGAACTCCAACACCACCTCGAAATAGACGTCCTAGAAATCCTAGGGGTACCCAGTTAGCCATGCTGTACGATTTTTCGTACTCGGCACCCCCGTCTCAAGGACAGATAGACGATGCACGTCCAGTGTCTTCGAGACTGCGACCACCAAATCCCTCGGTGACTTACCGTGAGCCAAGGCTGCGCCCGCTCCGCCGCCGGCTCAGGTAAGTTATTTTATTTATATTTATATTTCTTATACTTATACTTATATTTCTAAAAACTCCAAATAGCTAACTTTTTAAGTAAACTTTTTTTAATGAGGGTGCTGATTTCATAAATTACTTACATTTTAATTACTTAAATTGACTATTTTGATTAAAACTATTTTTTTTCTTTCCATTTTTACCTTTGTCAAAATTCTAAAACTTTTTTTTAATCAAATGCACATTTTTTAATTGATTTGTAAAGAACCTGGCAGTGATTAAATGTCACCTCTGGCGCGGTGTAAAAACCCGTAAGTGACCAAATCTAGACCTCTGGCGTGGCCTAAAAACCCGCAAGTCTGAATGAAAGGGCAACTTCTGGAGCGGCGTAAGAACCCGTAAGTTTAATGATGTATGTTTGGGGTGTGAATGGTGTCAGGGGATTAAACTATTTTTTTTTTTAAATTTATAATTAATCATAGCATTTATGTAACATAGCTAATTAGATTAATTAGTTTTCACTAAAATATTAATTTTTAAATCAATTCAAAATAGACTCAAATAAGTTTAAAATTCACCTCATTAATTTAGATATTTTTTCGAACTCTTTAAAAAACATTCCTGTTGGTAATTTAATTAATTTGATAGCCTCTTTATAAAAAAAAATTTTTTTACATCGAAATGTAATTTTTTGAGTAATTAAAATGTAAGTAAATTTATTGAAATAAGCTTTCTTACTTTTGAATCAAAATGTTTCAATTTGATTTTTCCTACTTGTTTCACTCAACATGAGTTTTACTTTTTTTTAGTCAGTATCAGTAATATAAAAAATTACTTTCTTCCAAATTAAAATTTTTTTCCTGTTTCAATAGTAGAAATTTTATCAAAATTGAAAAAAAAAAACTAATTATGAATAAGTAAATATTGCTAGGTGACTTTTTCCATGCAGTGTATTTAAAAGGTGCTTAATCTTCTCTTCTCGAAAATGTGTTTTTTTTTAACCATGTTAACTGTCGCCACAGATTATACAAAAGGATGCTTTTCATATTGTTCTATTCAACGTTTTCACAATTCATCCAACTACAATTCCTTTTGACGTACCGTTGGTCCAACGCTTATGAATGCGCCAATAATTTTTCATTTTTAATGAAGTATATGAGAGTCCGCACGTGTATCTACTGACCTGAGTTCGGTGGGATTCTTGTACTCTCATGTGATGTATTTTGCACGATATACTCAATTGAAAGCTTCAGTTTCCTCCCTCTGATCATTTTATAAAGGCTAATATAATCAAGAAAAGAGTCTTCTTTGTCAAAACAAATTTTTTTATTATAATTAAGGTAAGTCTTTTTGAAATTTTTTTTTGCCTTATGTTAAAGTACATAGTGCATAAAAATATTTTTTGAGTACTTGAAAAGTGCTTATTTTATGTTGAAAGATTTTGCTACGCACCCTGTAAAAATAAATTTAGGGCAATATTTGTTTTAACAAAATTTTAAAAACTTGGTGAATTTTTTAAAATTTCTTGATCTTGAGCAGTTAACAAATAAGCCTTTCGAAGATGCTGTTATTATTAAAGTAAAAAATATATTGTCTTTATAGAATTGTCTCCATCTGATATATGTCGCATTTACGTCATAAGCTGCTAATTTTTCTAAAATCGCTAATTCGTATTGAGCAAAAATGATTCAAGTACGTTCCTTTTTAAAAAAATATTTGAACCTAAAGGAAATTGAAAATAAATTTCTGTGAGCTATTTTTGTCCGTAAGAAATTTCTCTTGTTGCATTAATTTAATTTAATCCAAATAAAGAAATACTAACTTATAGACTTTAAGAAAACTAATAATAACGAATCTAGAGAGTTTATTTATGAAAGCTTTCAAATTATGACAATTTTAGTAAAAAAGATATAAATGAATATCAAATTTGTAGGAGTAAATAATCTAGGGACGCAGGATTTCCACTCCACAGGGGAAAACCTGGAATATACAGGAAATTTTAAAATCACCTAAAATAACAGGGAAAATGCAATGAATTTTAAGTTTTTCCTTACAAACTGAGAAAATACAGAGAATTTTATTTCTTACTTTCATATATTAAGAGTGGTGACCACTCAAAGCTCAATATATGGGTTTTTTTAAAAATGATATTTCAGCTATGCTAAACTATTTCATTTACTGTAGCATTATTTGTTTAAAATATGTTCAGCTGTTTTCCTTAAATTTTTTAGCAATTAAAACTACTACAGCTAGACTAATAATAGGGCACTCAATAGCTTCCTCTGTTTCATTATTGTGTACAAGGAAAACACAGGGAATTTTTTTTCTCCAGATTTGAGCCATGATAGACTGATTAAATACGCGTGCGTAGCAGTGCCTATAATTAATGGGTGTAAGAATTTCTTTGTAGGAAATTGAAGAATAAATAAATAAAATAAATATTATGCAAGCAGTTTCTTTTAACTGCTTTTACTTTCGATAATTTATGTGAAAAAACATGTTTCCCCCATTGTTATTTCCCGAATAGACTATTTCATAAAATAAAATGTTTCAAGATAATGTCAAATTGCCTAAAAATTGAAAAGAAAAAAAAACTTGGTACAGAGATTTTGGTTTTCGTTTGCATCTTTTTGTAATAGTTGTTATACATGAGAAAGAAAGGACTTGTTTTTGTTTCCTATTTATATGAAAGCATGATGTTTAAATGCTGTTGCCCTTAAAGAGAGTGAAAAACAAAGTTTTTAACGTAAGACATTCATAGCGGCTTTTAATGTGTCTACACCAAAAAATTTAAAAGTCCAGATGATTATTAAAACCGATAAGAGTACGGTTTCATAAAACAAGACGTATTAGCTAAATAGATTCTCCTGCTTTCTATTGGCATTCTAATTTTCAATTTTGTATCACAAAAATATTCGCCAAACTTTGTTAATTCATAATTGCAATCAATTATTTGATTCTAAATTTCGTTTCTCAAATTACTTTTAATAAATGTTACCCATTCTTAATAAATGAAAAAGTACTTCATAAATTTATTTTTTTAAACTTTTGATAGTTTAATATTTTTGAATGTATTTCAACCATTTAAATTATTTTAAAACAATTTAAATTTCATTTTATTTTGAAAACTGGTATAATCACATGCTATATTTTAGTTATTTCTGGAGAAAAAAAACATTAGATGAAAGTTACATCACTACGTATTTAATTACTAATTCTTCATTTTATTTACGAGCTAAGAGTGTCTCTTTAAAGCATTATAATGGCATGTAAACTCTATTAAAAATGCATTCATATAATGCCCAATAATACGCTGCAAATCTTGGCAGAATAAAGTATGGCAGGCTCTTTATTTGACACTGATTTTCAAATTATATGAAGTTGGACATTGAATGAATGGTTCTTTTGAACTTAATAAAATTTTCTATTCAGTTGCGTCAAACTTTAAATATGAGAACAGTGACTGTGTTAAGGTTAAGTACCGTTATAATTTAGCATTCATATTTATAAGAGTATTCTAAGATATATTTCTAATATTTCACTGTATGTTGAAGAATCGTATTGACAAACTGTTACGAAGGCAAATATAAAACTTAAACTATTATTTTAACCACACACATCTGTGAGTTAATAAAAATTCAGAATATATTTCAGTACATCTTAAAGTTCTTTTCAAAAATATTAATGTAAATTAACACATTCATTTTAATTGTAAAATAAAATAATGCATTGCATTGCATTAGAAAGAAAATGAGCTGAATTAAACAAAAAAAAAGTTACACTCAATAAAAAGAAAAAAACTTAAATTTTTTTTAATAATATAATGCTTTGTTATCCCCTCCTTTAAAAAAAAACTTTATTTGGAGGACTATCCTTTAAATAATGTATCTCTTTATCAATTTTATTACAAAAATTCTTAAGCGAAAGACCTTATCGATGAATGTGATAATTTCATAAAAAATGAACTAGAATTTTTAAAATTATTTTTTCTTTACCTAAATTTTAAACTTTTTTCTGAATTTTTTTTTATTCAGCTTCAGGAGATAAATTCTCTATACACTGCATATTTTTACAAAAAAAGAAAAAAAAAATGACTTGCAAACAAATTAGAAAAGCATACAGCCTTATTTTTAAATATTGTGATGATATTTAACTCTGATATTTTTAAGAGCACAAAATGTAAATTGTTTTTATTGTGCATATTTTTAAAATGTTTCTTTATATGATATATTTACCATTTCTGCTATCCTTAAGAATGATTAGTGTAACTTAATTACTCAATTAATCCTTAAGAATGACTAGTGTAATCCTGTCTCGAACTATAGTGACAAGTTTGACGGAGAAATATGAAAGTATCATTGACTATTGGTCTTCGATTTTGAAAGTTTTGTGAAAGTGAGAAGGAAAATAAAATCGCAAATTTTTTTAACAGTAATCTCTCCTACAAATTTGAAAGAGCCAACCAAATCATTAGCACCATAAGTAGTTAGACAAAGAGTAAAGAATATGGCACTGAACCATAGAGATACTGCTGGCGATGACCTTCTTACTTTCTCAGAAATAGCAACCCAGATTAGGCAAGATATTGTTTCCTGTTGAAAGAAAGCTCCTGTGCATGACTAGTATGGGAGAGACCGGTCTGGTCTTGCTCTGATCAGGGCAAGCAATAGACGTGCCCAAACGGTACTTGCCAGACTTAAAAGCGGACACACTCGATCCCAACGTCACGTTGCAGGCCTTAAAGTCTACCCAGCCTGCCCTAAGTGCAATGTGAACCAGTCTCCTCCTGCCTACATCCTATTGTCTATTGGCTGCCAGAAGATCCACCTGGTCTCCAACCCTGCTGCAATAGTACATGGCTTTGGGAACTTTTTGGATGAGTTCATGGACTTGATCTAATGCTTCTGTTGGTCAAGTGGGCATAAGCAACAACAACAACAGAATATGGCACTAAAGAAAAGGGTAGTTCAGCCGTTAGGTGGCTGTACAATGGAGAAAAATATCACAGTGATCTTAAATGGAAAAACTGTGGCCATGAATATACAGATTGTGGCCATGATTAGAAAAACCTTGCCCTCTTCTAGGATGTAGTGCAAAGACTCTAATTGGACGACCAGTCATTAGATGGTTGTACAGTGTAGAAAGAGATATTTGTATGGAAGAGCTGTGGCCATGAATGGACAGATATGGAAAAGCCTGGCTCTCTTCTAGGATGTAGTGCAAAGACTCTAATTGGACGACCAGCCATTAGCTGGCTGTACAGTGTAGAAAGAGATATTTGTACGGGAGAGCTGTGGCCATGAATGGACAGATCTGGAAAAGCCTGGCTCTCTTCTAGGATGTAGTGCAAAGACTCTAATTGGACGACCAGCCATTAGATGGTTGTACAGTGTAGAAAGAGATATTAGTACGGAAGAGCTGTGGCCATGAATGGACAGATATGGAAAAGCCTGGCTCCATTCTTGGCTGTGGTGTCAAAGACTCTAATTGGACGACCAGTCATTAGATGGTTGTACAGTGTAGAAAGAGATATTTGTATGGAAGAGCTGTGGCCATGAATGGACAGATATGGAAAAGCCTGGCTCTCTTCTAGAATGTAGAGCAAAGACTCTAATTGGACGACCAGCCATTAGCTGGCTGTACAGTGTAGAAAGAGATATTTGTACGGAAGAGCTGTGGCCATGAATGGACAGATCTGGAAAAGCCTGGCTCTCTTCTAGGATGTAGTGCAAAGACTCTAATTGGACGACCAGCCATTAGATGGTTGTACAGTGTAGAAAGAGATATTTGTACGGAAGAGCTGTGGCCATGAATGGACAGATATGGAAAAGCCTGGCTCCATTCTTGGCTGTGGTGTCAAAGACTCTAATTGGACGACCAGCCATTAGATGGTTGTACAGTGTAGAAAGAGATATTTGTATGGAAGAGCTTTGGCCATGAATGGACAGATATGGAAAAGCCTGGCTCTCTTCTAGGATGTAGTGCAAAGACTCTAATTGGACGACCAGCCATTAGATGGTTGTACAGTGCAGAAAGAGATATTTGTATGGAAGAGCTGTGGCCATGAATGGACAGATATGGAAAAGCCTTGCCCTCTTCTTGGCTGTGGTGTCAAAGAAAGAAAAAATAATCTTGTGTAGCTCTTTAATTCTTTTTCGATTGCCATTTCGAAGTTTCACGAAATAGCCCAGGTTCATTCCTGTAGAATAAAGATTTTGAACTTGAGAGGACCAGGAGAACCACTGACCTCTTATGGGTTCTGATCTATGTAGAGTAATATGAAGGATATCTGAGTAATATAAAGGATGACAAAATCGCCAAGACGCAACAAAGGTGCTGAATAAAATCCTTGACTCGGTCTGTTGGAGTTACTGACTTTGATTGGCAATGCTTCTCACATTATATTGAATTGGAGCGTCCCCAGAGGAAAGAGACCATTATTTCCTGGAATTTTTATTTCCATGAACTTAATAACAATTCTATGAACTCTTTGACTTTTATATTTCTTCGTTATTTTATATCTCGAATTTTTAAACTTCTATTGATAGATAGAAATTTATTGTTTTATTGTACAGCTACTCAATATGAATTTATACTTTTTATTACATATTCTTTGTTAAATAGAATAAACAGTTTGCATAAAAAATTTAAAAAAAAGAAAAGACTGAAAAAAAGAAAAGAAAGAAAAGAAGAAAAAAAAAAGTTTAAAAAAAAAAAAAAAAAAAAAAGTATTTTAAAAAAAAAAAAAAAAAAAAAAAAAAAATTTGAAAAAAAAAAAATAAAAAAAAAAAATAAAAAAAAAAAAATTATGGAAACAAAATTTAAAAAATTGAAAAAAAAATGATGCAAACTGAATATAATTGTTTTTCTTTTCATAAATCTGTTACTAATTAATTATATTTCATAATACCTGAAAGTTTCTCATTGTTCAGTTGTTTTGTATGTATAAGTTCAAATGTTTTCAGAAATTTTTTTTGTTTGCAAGTCATTGATAGCATTGTCATTTTTTTTACTCTCAATTTAAATGCATTTATTCAAATTTCAGTCAAATGCATTTATTTAATTAATTTAACTCATATAAAATATAAGAAAAACATGTTCATAGGTTGTTAGAAAATAATTAATAAAAAAACTTTTACATACGAAGAGAGAAATAAGGAATAAAAAAAACTTTTTTCATTTTCCATTATCATTAAATTGTGAATTTTAATTTCTATAAACGTTCAATTTTTTCATAAAAAATATAAATTATTTTATATATCTTCAACTTTAAATATTACAAATAAACATAGTGAAATTTATTTTATTTTATTACTAATTATTGTAGTGATTAATTGAAATATTAATTACGAAAATTATTATCTAATTAATTAAAAAAAATTACAAATTTTCAGAATTTTTTCTTGCTGAATCATGAATTTCCAATTTATCATATTAAATCTCTTAAACTTGTACTGAAATATATTCTTGGAAAAATATATTTTAACATATAAAGTTTAGGTACGTGAATGCTAAAAAAATGTTTATGGATCGTATACGATCTATAAATAGACAAAAAATTATACAAATTATTAAAAGAGTAATTACTAATGTAATTGCTGTAAAAGCTTTTAACTTTCATTGTTAAGTTTAGAAAATAAGTACTTAACCTTTTGAAATTTAATTGTTTGCTTTTTCTAAAAAATGTTCAACTTCAAAGTTTGGAAATTAATGTCTAGCATTCATTAAAACGTATTAGGAAAATTCAGTAATTAAATTATGTTGAATTTTAATTATTCTAAAACTAAAATACTTGTCAGATATTAAAATTTGTTAAAATTTTTTTTTTTTTGCTTTTTTTTTTTTTTTTTTTGCATTTTATAAGTGTTTATGAAGGCGTCTTCACAGGTATCATATTAACTTATATATGTTAACATCATACCTGTAATAAATTTTGATTTTTATAAGTATGGTTTTGGTTGAAATACGAAATAAAAATATTAAATTCTTCATGCATAATTTAAATTCTTGGAATCCAATAGTTGTTCTATCATTGATTTGAATCAGACTGCAGTAAACAGTCATTAAGTTGAATTGATTCCAGTAAAATTATTATTTTGATATTGAACTTTATTTATTTACTCTACTTATGAATCAAATATTTGATTGTGAAAGTGAAAATAGATCAAGAGTATTTCTCATGGCTAAGATAATAAAATCCTATTCAATAACGCAAGCCAGTAACGTTGAAGAAAAAGAAAATACTTAAGTGGCAATTTTTTTCTGGACTCAAGATTTTGAATAAAAGATAGATAGCGTCGTAAATCTTTGACTAAGAATTTTTACGAGTTTTAAATTTTTTGTGATAAATTTTTGTTCTAGTGCATAGCATTTATCAAACGCATCACTCATTTTTTCTAATTCAAGTGGCCATGTTCTATATGCTCATATAAAATATTCTTCATCTATACTTACTTCTTTTTGAGCTATTAGATAATCTTCTAGGGATAGATAACCTTGTAATTTAAACAAATGGAAAAAACAATTTGGAAACAAATTTTTTTACATAAAACAAATAATTATGAAGTATGATTTATGCATCCAAAATAAGCATCCACGATTTAAGCATCCAAACTTTTACTAAGGTAAACGATATCAATTCAGTATCGAAGGATAATTTCTTTCAAGAGAAATATCCTTTCAAAGTAAATAAAAGCTATATTTCAGCTAAATGAAATATTAATAAATATTGTAACTAGCGAAACATCTAATGAATCTAATTTGTAGAATATTTCAATGCTAAAATCATCACACGGAGAAAGATTTTCAAATGTAAGTCGAATAAGCCACTTAAAAGTTAAGGTTAAAATTTTTGCAAATTAAAAGAAGATTTTGGAAACATAAATATTGAGATCCCAATCTTTTGTTAACTAATCCTTCTCAACGCGTTGTCCACATTTAAGAGAATGTTAAACATCCTTCATTTGGATTTATTATTGATAATTTCATTTTGAAAACTTCTTTTTTTTCGAAAGAAAACTTCTTTTTTTCAATTTTTCACATTGAAAAAAGTAACGAATCAGTATTTCTTGAAGAGCTGTGTATCAAACCCAATGTTGTTAATCTTAGTTCATTTAATCCTTTATACAGGGTATCTGAGCTCCTGGAATGTCATAAATTTCGGCATTGAACAAAATTTGCAAGGAAATGTCATTATTTTAACTATTTTTTTTAAAAATAATAATGGATTGTCATGTATTTCGGTCGCGGAAAAATCTAATTTTTAAAATGGACTTCCCCCCCTCCTCTATTTTATGGTGTTCCGAATATCTGAATTTGTAGCCAAATCCCCACTCACAGTCCTAGTTTATTAAAATATAAAATGTTTTTATCATGTTCTTTAAAAAGTATGGTGTTATTTCAAAAAATGAAAGAAAAAACATTATTTCTAGAAATAATTATCTTTTAAACTTCTGTGATTTCAGAATTTTTGTAATTTTTTTTTTATTTTATCAATTTAAAGTTCTGGCTGAAGCAAGCCTATAATTTGCGAATTTGTTTTATTCCGAAATGAGAACAGAAAAATCAGGAGTATTTCTTTCCCTTCTGATGAACTATAAAAGAATATAATTCTGCAGAAAAAAAAACCTTCCTTATTATAAATACTTAATTTCTTTTAAAATCTCTCTTGATTCTAAGAATTTATTGTTTACGTTCAATACAAAATTTGAAAAAGAAAATCTGAATTTCTAACAATATTATTTATTTTATTTAAGTAAATATCTAAATATATGTTTCTAATATTTGACAATTTCTATGTAAAATGTCCAGCTATGTTTTTTAATAATATAAAACTCAACAAGTTTAATATCTTCTGATGAACATGTATTATTTTTTTTTTCTGCGATGGAGACAATTGCATTTTGTTTAGAAATTATATGATACATTTTGTTATGGTTATTAAACAAAAACTAGAGCATTGATTCCAAGTAATCAATTTGCTTTAATCATTTTATTATGAAGCTTCAAAGCTTCAGTTTTGCTAAATTTTTAATTTAATACTTATATCTAAATGAATTTTTTTAAAATAAATTCAATAGTAATATTGTTCATTACAGGGTGCGTAGCGTTTTTAAAAAGTGCCTCTAGGTGCTTATTTTCGATTTTCGTTTTTTAAAAGCCCTTGCAGGAGTTTTTAAAAAGTGCTTTTTTTTTACAAGTACTTTATTATCGCTATAAGAAAATGAGATTTTTATTACCACGTTGATTTTTACCACGCATTAGGCAAAAAGACATTGTCCTATTCAACGTTTTCACCATTAGTTAAACCCTAATTTATTTCGGAGTACTGTCTGTCAGTAGTGTATGAAAACACAATTCGTTTTACTTGTTTGATGAAATACCTGCGAGTCCGCATTTGCCTATACTGAGTTGGATTCAGTGAGAAGGATTTTTGACCTCTCATGCAACTGCATTTTGCCACAGATTCTCAAACTTCTATTTTTCGCCCTTTGGAATTAAAACCAAAAAATCTCTTGAGTTTCTGTTGATTACGGGAACCAACTAAACATTGTCAAATTTGTTTTTTTCTCTAATTGCGTCAGAATAGCGTTATTTCTCTAGTTTATTTCATCGTTGGTGGACGAGACATTGTCTTTTTCACTGGCAAGCAAATGAAACCAGATAAAACTACCAATTGTTAAAAATTTGCCAGCCTTGTCTAATTATAATATTTTTTTAAAGTGCTCAAATTTTTTTGAGTGCTTGATAAGATCTTAAGAGGTACTTATGTTTTGTTGAAGAATTTGGCTATGCACCTTGGTAACGAATTAAAATTTAAATTATTGATTTTTGGGCTATTTGGAGTTTTTAGAGTACATTTATTTTCCTATTTATATTTGCAGGGTTGCCACAGGTGACTAAAATACGACTATATGCATCTGTTTTCAATCTGAGGCAACTTTTTTTTTCTCTTAAAAAGTTTAATAAAGCAACTATTTTCAGGAAAAGACGGAGACTTGGGAGACTTTTCTGCGCTCCTAATGATTTTTTTAAGCATAAATTAGGTTGATAACCCTGAACAAAACGAATTTTTTTTCTTAAAAAAAAAAAATAAAAAATTTTGAAAATTTTAAATTGCAAATTTGAGTTATCACTTTTTAATGCTCTCAATTTGAACAGATTCCATAGTTAGTCTATTTTGTAACTCGATCACCTTTTCAATGGTTATTGCTACAAAATTCTGCAGGATTAAAAAAAAAAAAAAAAAAAAAAAAATTAAAATAAAAAAAAAATTTAATGCGAATGTTGGATGTGTGTTTTTCAAATTTGATAAATCACTTTTCACATATGTACATATATTTGCTAAATCAATTATTGATAAAAGGGAAAATTATTTAGAAAAAGTATGTTTTTTTAAATAAAGTATTTTTTGATGGAATTCTAGTAATTGAAATATTTAATTTTCTTTAAATATACAAATTTTTTTTAATTAAAAAATTATTGCTAGAACAATAACCCTTATAGAAGAATTTTCATATTTGGAACAAACTTGACTAAATGGATCAGGTTATATGACAACTAAGTCATTTATTAAAATTTTACTAATATTATTGAAAAAATTTTGTTATTTAGGCAACTAATAGACATGCTTTAGGCTACTAAGAACTATTTTGTTCATTTTTTTTTCTGTGGCAACCCTGTGTTTGTTGTAAATATATTTCTCATTGATAGTTTGTATTTTTTAAGTAATTTGTATATATATTTCATAAAAGATTTAAATCTGCAGATTAACTTTATGGTATTCAAGCAACTTTTCCAAAATGATTTTCTGATAAATATTGAGCGTGAATAATGAGAATTTCATGAAATTCTTCTCTCTAATCTATGTTTTACTTCAAAATAATTATTGTGTGCTTTGAAGATTAGATATTGGTGTAATAGATAATGTTTAGTCATCAATATCGTAGTAGACAGTGAATATTAAGGATTCACAGATGTGAAGTTAACCTCTATGCAGAAATGGATATTATACTCATTATTAAATATAGAGTTTGCAATTGAAATTTCGAGGATTTTCAATTCAATACTCTTTACTTTTAATAAATATGATATAAGGAAATGAAATGTTTTTTCTGAAAAAAAATTGCTTAAAAACTTGTACTTTGAATGCATGCATACTCCATGCAACGAGTACTGTAAGATTAGTGCTGTACAACACCGAAAAGTAAATACACCTGGTAAAAAAAATAAAGAGAGTTTGTCAACATTACAGTAAGTCTCTTAATCGCCACCCTAATTAGTTGATAATTTTGAAATTTCTAGCGGATATCGGAAAATTCACAAATTATAGTATAATATTTGGAATAACTACAGGTTAGTTAATGGCTAGGGTGGGTTAAATCCACCCTAAAAATTCCTTGACTAACCCTGGAAAAGTTTGATTTCAAAAATTTTATCTTTATATAATTTTTAGAAGAAAATAAATCTCTTCTAGCCCATCTAAGAAAATCTCAATTTTCCCCTTTGCCACTAGTGACTCCTTTCTTATTTCCACAGAAGATTTTTTTTTTCTCGCATGTTTATTCCCGGAGCTGGGAATGAAAGCTAAAGCATGCATTGCAAATTTAAAATTATCTTCATATTCTCCACTTTCAAACAAGCAATTTGGTTTTAACCTCGAAAATTTGCATTTTCCTAGAATTTACATCTTTTCATTGTTTTCGTCCCAGAATCCATAATGTGGATTGTTTATTGGCTTGAAATCTCGTATTTTGGGCTTAAAGTTTTTCTTAAACTATATTTAAAATCTTTTTATTTAAATTAATATCATAAGAATGGATTTTACATTTTGTGTGAACTAAAGAAAATATAATTTTACAATAAATAAATAATGAAACTATCTGAATGAAATTTAATTTTATTTTATCTCTAATAATGTGGCTTCCAAAAAAATTTTATTTAAAGAAATTAATTTTTAAATACTGTATTTAAAACCCAGATTTATACTTTTATAAACTAGAGAGCACCAAGTCCTGCTCGCTACTAGTCGTCGATCTCGGAACTGCTTTCGTAGCTTAGCTTGCTTTCCTTTGTTAAGTGCCTTAGAATTTATTCTTCCATATTTTGATATCATTACAAAGCTACTACCGATAAAGAGACTTAAAGTCAAGATGTTAGATTGAATTGATAAGGGTTCATAAATATGTGTGACTTTACAATTTATCTTCTCCTAAATTAGGTTGAATTTTAAATAAAGTTTATGTTCAAAAGTAAGATTCCGTAGCTGCAAAAGATTATATTTCTATTTCCTATAAATTACAATTATAAAATTTTTTTTTTAAAGAAATAATCAGTTTTGGCGTAATATTAATATTATTAACTAATTTTCTCTTATTTAACGTATATTGAATGTTACGCTCCCTGCTCGCTATCACTAATCAACAGCTTGAGCAACTTATGTTAAGAAATTTAAAACAAAAATATTATATGCAAGCGTTTAGCAATTAAACATTGAAATTCACCTAAAAAAGGGACTATTTTGATATCTTGTTCATTTATTTATTCTTTTACTTTTTTTGGTTTAACTTTAAATTTAAAGTTTAAATTTTTAAAAGGCTGGGATAGCCTGGTTGGTAGGGTCTTGTCCAAGAGGATTAAATGTGATTTTATCATTTGTCTAGTTTGCATAAAAAATTTAAAAAGAAAAGATTGAAAAAAAGTTTTAAAAAAAAATTAAAGAAAAAGACTAACTGTAGAAACTAACTGTGGAAACAATTTTTATAGTGAAATTTTTTTATATTTTATTATTAATTATTATTGTAATGATTAATAGCAAAATTAATTACGTAAATCATCATTATTACCTAATTAATTAAAAAGAAGAAGAAGAAGTTATAAAATGATTTTTACTACCATATTAAAGGCTGATTTCCCATGCCGCTTATAGGTTCGCTAAATTCATTTGACGTCTGAAATTTATTCATTTAATATTTTGTTCATTTTATATCTACTTATTAAAAAAATTAATTACAAATTTTCATAATTTTTTTGCTGAACTATGAGTTTCAAATTTATAATTTTAAATCACAAAAACTTGTACTGAAATATATTCTCTGAAAAATATATTTTAACATATAAAGTTTAGGTACGTGAATGCTAAAAAAATGTTTATGGATCGTATACGATCTATAAATAAGAAAATGTATACAAATTAGTAAAATTTTTGAATAAATTTAAAAAAAAAATTTCGTTTGGTCGTGAAAATTTAAATAAATGACTTATTTAATAATAAGTATTTAATAATGTAATTGCTATAAAAGCTTTTAACTTTCATGGTTTTGTTTAAAAAATGAGTACTTAACCTTTTTTTAATTTAATTGTTTGCTTTTTTCTAAAAAATTTTCAATTTCAAAGTTTGAAAATTAACGACAATGATTCATTGAAATGTGTTAGAAAAATTTAGTAATTACATTATATTGAATTTAAATTATCTAAAACTAAAATACTCGTCACACATTTTAATTTTTTTTAAAACTTTTTTTATAAGTGTTTGAAAATTATGAAGTCGTTTTCATAGGTATCATATTAACTTGTATATGTTTTGAATAAATTTTGAATTTTATTAGTATGGTTTTGGTTGAAATACAAAATATTAAATTCTATATGCATAATTGAAATTCTTGGAATCTACATTCCGATAGTTATTTTATCATTGATTTGAATCAGACTACAGTAAACGCTGATTCCAGTAAAACGATTATTTTGATATTAAACTTGTTTATTTACTCTACTTATGAATCAAATTTTTGTTCCTGAAAGCGAAAATGGATCACGAGTAGTTCTCATGGCTAAGATAATAATATCCGATCCAATAACGCAAGTCAGTTATGTTGAAGAAAATACTTATGTGGCAATTTCCTTCATTTGGAAATTCATATTGGAAATCAAAGAAAACTTCTTTTTTTCGATTGTTACATTAAAAAAAAGGAACGAATCAATATTTCTTGAATAGCTGTGTATCAAACCAAATGATGTTAAATTTAGTTAATTAAATCATTTATACAGGGTATCTGCGCACCTGGAAAGTCATGAGAAATCATGATAAGTCATGAATTTCGGTATTGAACAAAATTTTTCATGATTTTAACTATTTAACTATTTTTAAAAATAAAAAAATCATGGAAAGTCATGGATTTAGTTCTCTGAAAAAAAAAATTTCTCTCGCGGAATTTAGTTCTCTCGCCGAAAAATCTAAGTTTTAAAATGGAATTTACCCCCCCCCCCCTTTTTCCTGGTGTTCCGAATGTCTGAATTTGTAGCAAAATTCCTACTCAGAGTCATATTTTATTAAAATATAAAATGTTTTTATCATGTTCTTTAAAAATAATGGTCTGATTTACTTGTTAAAATCTTTTCTTTAAATAATGCTGATATTTTGCTTATTTAAACTATGAGATTTATGACCACTTATTTTTAATAATGCTACATTACAGCCTATTTCTTAATAATAATAAATAATATAATAATAATAATAACTTACTAATAATAAAAATCAGCCACAGATTGGATAGAAATTCATATAAATATAGTGTGGATGATTTTATTCCCAAATGAAATCTCCCTCTTCTGTTTCACCAATCGTTAATTTGATTTGGCGAAAGCCATACGGATATCAGGAAATTTTTTGTGATATAATTATGAAATTAATGCTAAGGCCTCTGAGCCTAATTTGAAACTCCCCACTCCTGATAAACATTGGAATGTTATCAAATTTTCGACGAAAAATAATACTCCGTGGGAAAAATGATTTTAGTTACGGTGGATACTCTCAAAGATCTTAATAAACCGGGGTTTAACGTGAAACAAATAAACAGAATGAAGAATCTATTTACTAGTAGAGATCTTATTCATATTTTTCTACCACCCAATTACAATTAAGAATCCATTTATAAAATCTTGCTTTGTGGATATTAACTTTGAACATAATAGGGACAACTGAATGGTTGACCAACGTTACAACTGCCAAAGATTTGGTCATTCGGCCAAAAAATATAGAATGTTATGTTTAAGTGACAGATTTTCATAAACAGATTCTAGGCCGGGATAGCATGGCTAATTTGATCCCCGGTGGCCTAAGACTCCACGTGCATTAAATTGTGACTGATGCACGTTAAATCTGTCGAGTCGCAAAGTCCTCCATGTTCCCATAACAAATCAAAACCTCTGGGGGTACTGGATTGGAGATTAATCGTTCTCTGTTTCAGATCAAAATCACGATTTGTGGATGACTGAATGAGTCCGCCCTATAAACGGGTGTGACGTATGGATGTGACAGAAGTAGGCCATAGATGGATGGCATCACTGGAAAAAGAGAACAATCGCTCCTTAACAGGCATACGAGAGGGAAAAATATTTTACTTACTTGTTCTATTAAATACTCAAGAAAACTTCTCTTTTCTGCAAATGTAGGTTATTATGCTTACATATCTTAAGTCTATTCTTGTCAATTTAATTAAAATTTCTGGTTATTAAGACCAATATTTCTGGTTATTAAGGCCAAACACTTTTTAAAATGCGATCGATGAAGGCACACGACCTTCAAATCCGCGTTTTAAGAAGACAAGTTTTAGAATAAGTAAAGGGACAAACTCACATTCGTGGAGAACTCAACCTCATTTGCGTTACACGTTGAAGAAAAGCACGAAAATCTATCTTGGTATAATTGATACAAAGAGAATGAAATTCGTTATCTGTCTACCACTGAGACTTTATCAGAGTGATCAGGACTAGTGCCCATCATCTATCGTTGTGATTTCATCATGGGTCGCCTCATAGGGATTCTTTATTCCCTGACTTATCCGGCAACGTTTTGAACTCGCTTGTCATTTTAGAGGTGTCACACAAAAAGATGAAATAATTACTTCCTGAAAGAAAAGGCATAAAAAAGAAGCACGTGCTTTCGCTGGTAAATTTAATTTTGTAACATTTATTTTTAGAACCAGCGTCGAACAGCCGACCAAAGTTTTGCATCGTTGGCTCAAAGTTCAACTCCTTAGCATTGTAATTTTGAGCCCAACGCAGAAGACTAGAGAGAACTCTTGGATCAAGCATTAGGATAAATCAACTTTCATGGCAGAATTTTCGTTGGCTTTTAGCCGCATTTGCGTTTTATGAAGAGGAATACGATGAAAATCATCCACCGTTACCCAGACGGGGATTCTGCTGTTTACCACTGCACTGTGATAGTGTATAGTCTGCCAGCCGCGATCACTGGGTTTCGAACCTGAGTCAACGTATTTTCATCAACTGATAAGCTGTATCTCCTGATTTACACATAGCTCCGAGCAAACTAATCATAACAAACAAACATCCATGCAAGCTTACCAGCTTTTTTCGTGCCATCCATAGTTTATGTCATCATTTGATTTCGCTGATTTAAGTATTTGTGAAAACATTTGTATTTATCGCAGTATAATTGCTTCTGACACTTTTAGCATTAAATTCTAAATTCAACCAACCTGTTTTTTGATATGAGTAAAAGATTTTATTATATTAAATAAATCTTGCATAATGTTTAGTAAGTTAATCATGAGCTGTTCATCACCGGATGATTATGCAAGGTGTTTAATAAGGAACCATCTTTGCATATTTTTTTGGAAAACTTATCAAAAACAAAGTAAAAAATTTGCACGTTTGTTTTAAAATGCAAAATAATAAAGCGAATCATATACACATACATTGTCGAAATCTAAAGAATCACCAGTGATGAAAGTGAGACGTGTAGAGTTGTTTGACAACCTGATGAGGACTTCATGTATCATTCAAATGAAACCCGGTGTAAAGTAACGGTTTGATAACTCACAAATACTCACAAAAAACTTGTTGGCACATTTATCCCATTGCGACACTAGCCGCTCTATTCCATTTTTGAAGAAGCTAGTAGGCTACTGTCGGATCCAGTCCTGGACCCAGTCACACACGTCGTCATCCGCGAATAGCTTGTTTTAGAGGTCCGAAAACATAAAAGTCCCCCGGTGAAAGGTCTGGCCTGTACGGTGGATGTTCCAGCGTTTCCCACTGAAACTCGTTGTTCCTGCTTACGCGCCTGCTTGTTCCTTAGTGGACGATAACTTGCTTGACCACCTTCTCTTCAACGTGCCACAACACTGTCACTCTGCAATGTCGAACGTTGCTCGTGCGTCAGTCTCTCTACTAATGGATGGTGCCATCATGCAGTTGCGTACATAAAAAAATATTTAACTTTCTTAGTTTTTCTGTATCACAATAAGTTTTTACATTTCAATAAAATATAAGTACTCAAAATTGACATGAGAATATAAAAAAATGCTTGCTATGTCATAAAGAATTATTTTCTTTAAAAAGTAGCCAACTATTTCGCCGGGTTCAAATTTCAAGTAGATCTAGTTAACAAAATTTGTTTCAGACTTTTATTTGATCTCACGTGATGTCTAATATTGGCATTGTAGCATTTCTGTGATGATTCATGCCAAATAAAGTAATCTCTCAGTTTCCAAGTTAGCATTTGTTACACTTAGAGATCAATAGATCAATTCTTCTTGGACTGAAACAATGCTCTTAACTATAAACCTTTTTACTATTTCTGTATTCATTTCAATTAATTTTTGTCAACTTTATTATACGTCTATTTGTTATTTGTAACTAATATGAATGTATTTTTCCATGTTAAAGCTAATATTAGAAATTAGCGGAAAATGAACTTAAAATTAATGTATATATGAGCAATTGACTAATCATTTAACCATGATAAAAAAAACAAAAAAAACAAAGAGATATATTTCAATTAATATATTAGTCCCGCAGTAGACTGATCGTTAAGACACGATTCTCAGCAGACCACCGAAGTCAAGCATCACTGGTTGTGGTCAGTGTGCGGATAGGTGACCACTTAGATTAGTCTGTGTAGGTCCGATGGTGTGCGGTATTGGACTGTTCCAACGTAAAGTGCTCGGCTTAGCGTGCAGGGCGTCCCTTCTGCAGAGGATCAAAATTGCGATGGCAAATCTTTGGATCATCCTGAAATGTTTCCCAGACCGTCGCCAATAGCCCATTGTGCATCTCTAGTGTGACATAAATGAACTGCGACTACAAGAACAATTAGTATTTTAACAGGGTGCGTAGCGTTTTCAAAAAGTGTTTAAAGGTGATTATTTTCGATTTTCGTTTTTTAAAAGCCCTTTGATGTTTCTAAAAAGTGCTCAATTTTCCTTTTTCGAAAATGAGATTTTTTTTCCTTTACCATATCGATTTTCGGCCCGTATTGTGCAAAAACATGTTTTTCACATTGTTCAATTCAACGTTTGTACAATTCATTCAACCACGTTATTCCATTTCGGCGTGCCGTCGGTGCGTAAAGTGTGACAACGCCAATCATGTTACATGTTTGATGAAATACTTGGGGGTGACTGAGCTGAATTCGGTGAGATTCTTGCACTCTTATGTGCAACTCTGCTGCATTCTCAATTTCAGGTTTCATTATCACCTCATCTGTAAAGGTAGAGGCATAGGAAAACGCATTGGGCGGTGTAAGATGTTGTCCCCCGTCATACCTGTGGAGGCTTAGGGGAAGCCCATGTGTGCTGCAGGCAGTAAAGATTTCTTCTCATACTATTTCTCCCCCTTTATTAACCCCTTTGAATATTTTATTTCATGTTCTAATAGCATTCCAACTAATATCCCCTTTCCACTATAACGGCTGAAAGAGTCACGCTGGAGTGAGGACTGAATTACTGACGAAAGGATCATCTTCTATAAGGACAAAACTGTAAAGGCAGACAAATTATCTTATTTTAAAGAAAATGTATTATTTTACAGATTATCCTAGCTAATGTAAATAAAATGTATTGCGCGTGTGTGTGTTTCTTCCTTTATCCCTAACACATGAATTAAGGTGATAAAGAATATTTTCACAAATATTTTATTTTTGGAAACAAAAATTGAAAATGTACAGTCCCTGTCTAAATTATTTGACGCATTATAAGATTCTATCCAAAATCTTAATTGTCAGGTGATACTAAGCAACATTATTGTTTTTACGTGACGTAAAACCGGTATGCAATTGTTTACGTTTGTGTAATAATTGTTTAACATTATAATGTAATACATTAAAAATAAATACATATAGAAGGTAAGCAAATATCTGAATAAAGACTCGTTACATGTATGTTTAAATAAATATACAAGTTTTGCATATAAACTAGCGCAAAACATGTAATTATTATATAACTATAGTGCGTCAAATAATTCGGTCAATTTATTATAATATGCTATTATAACACCTGATACATAAATACAGAGTATTTATGTAATATATCGATAAATTCATCTAATTGTCCAATTTACATAAATAGTCAAATTTGACTATAAGATACACGAACGTAACCGGTTGCAGTCACGTAAAAACAATAAATCAGTAAAGTATCATCTGATAATTAAGGTTTTACAGTGCGTCTAATAATTTGGCCATGAACTGTGTTTTTAATTGGTTTATATTTACAAAAGTATCTCATTTTTGACTTACATTTTTTTGAGAAGATTGAAAAGCTTCAATTTAAAACGTAGACACAAATTTTTACTCAAAATTTCAGCCAAAATTATGAAGTGAATTAATAAAAAGTCCTGTAACGCAAATGTAATATAAATGCGCAAAAGAAATTCAAACATAGAAAATATAACGAATTAGAATAAATATAACGAGTAATTACAATAAATGCGTAACAGCTACGCATAAAACCTAAAATATACTTCGTATAGAAATGCTTAAGAAAAATAAACGCGTAAAATAACTCTTATGAATAGTGAAAGTAACACGTTAAAATATAACAATTTCTAAAAGTAAGAAATTCATAAATTACTAATGCTTTAAAGCTATAGTGAAAGTTTAAGATAAATGAAAAAGAATTGAACTACTATTTGCATAAATATTCTATAACAGTCGTATAATAACTAATATAAGGAAATAGTTGCAAGCATTAAAGTAACTCATAAAGACTGTTAAAGTTCAAAATATAAAGTTACAAATGTGTAAAGAAAAGTAAACGAATAAAAGTAACGTGTAAAAAAATGTACCGGGTAAAAAATTTTAACTTGAAAAATTTAAAAATGCTTAAATGTATAGTGTTTATTAGCGCGTAAATAGAAGCAAATGCGTAAGGAATTGTAATTCTTACAAATAACGCATAAGCAAAGTAATTCGTATGTAATACTCTTAATAATGTAGTAAAGTAATACTTTCCTGATTCGTTGCTAAAATAAACGTTTATTTTAATTGTTGAACTTAAAGAGTAGAAAACAGCAACGCATACAAATAACTCACATTAAACACTGTATACTCAATATCTTTTCATCAGTACTCGATCTCACACCTTTTGTTTTCAAACATTACACATATTTTGTTTTATCCGTTCTTGAACCCGCAATCATTTGATTGGTGAACAAAATCCCCTCTTTGACCAATACTCAAACATATCGTTAAGTAGTTTCTTGAAACTACTCTCATTATTTCGGCATTCGAACCCACTATTACTTTATCGATATTAGATCAAAAATCAATTGAACAATACTAGATTGCTGTGACCAATACTCGAACCCAATATCGTTTGAGAACATTTCAAACCTCATTTTAATAACGAGTGAACTTGTTATCATTCAATGCTCGAGCCAAATAAATATTTTTTAAACAGTAAACGAACAGACTTTATCGTTCCATTAATTCTATTTTTATAGGAACACCCCATGAATTGATCTACACATGTTCTTACAACCACTTGATTGTTGCACGAATTTATTCTCTTTTAATCGGTACTCGAACTCACACAATTATGATCAGTACTTTCTTTAAAACGAGAAATTTATTTTAAGTGTGAACCAAATGAATATAAATCCGAATTTTTATCCTTGTCCAAAACTTTTGTGTAACCTTTCTAAATTTTTCTCAATCCTGTGTACCACTTATAGAAAATTAAATGTATTTTTTTTAAAAATATATTTATTTTTCTTTTTTGGTACAAAGTTTTGTAGATACAAACCAGAGATCCATATTCTATGTTAAAGATAAAAATTATACTTTAGAAAAAAAATCAAAATAAGTAGAATTTATTACAAAGCTTTACTATAAAAAAATTGCAACAAAATTAAAAATTAAAACTGACTCTTGACAACACTAATTATTAACAGTTAACAACACTAATTATTAACAGTTATTAGTCCCGCAGTGGACTGATCGTTAAGACACGGTTCCCAGCAGATCACCGAAGTCAAGCATCACTGGCTGCGGTCAGTGTGCGGGTGGGTCACCACTTGGATCAGTCTGCGTAGGGACCGAGGGTGTGCGGTATTGGTCCTCGTTAAACTGTGCTACCGTAAAGTGCTCGACTTCGCGTGCAGGTCGTTGGGCTACCAAAGCAGGGGTGCCATCCCTTCTGCAGAGGATCAAAATTGTGATGGCATGTCTTCGGATCTTCCTCAGGGATGTTTCCCAGACCGTCGCCAATAGCCCATTGTGCAGCTCTAGTGCGACGTAAATAAACTACAACAACATTAACAGTTATTAACAAAAAATAGCCAAAAGAATACTAAATTTCCACGGATAGCTTTGTTTTTAAATTAAATTTCGTTGTATATAAATGTTTGCATGATATTTCACACATGAACACGACCCCAATAAACTGTTCCCGCACCCCTGGGTGTACGCGAACCAAGCTTTGGGAAACACTCCCCTAAACTGTCAGCACAGGTGTCGCTCAATTCAATCGTGTTGCAAATATAATATGAATAGGACTGAGAAAATTCTTTTTGGCCTACTTTTAAAGTACACTATTGTCCAATTCAGTTTTAAGCATTGCTCTCCTTTGTTTTCTAATAAATAATAAGTACTGCATTTGAGGGGGTCATTCGGCGGACACTTTAATGATATTTTATATTTTTTTAGTTTGTGATAGAACTTTCGTAGTAATTTCAAGTCATTGCAGAGGTGTCAAAATTTCTAAAAATATATACATAATCTGAAAAATATTTAATAAACATCTTTAAAAAAATTCTTATTTTGTCCGTGTCACCCAAGATTATTAGCACACGTGTCGCTAAAAGCCAATAGTGACGCAATTATGATATGAGAAGGGGTAGGGAAATTCTTTTTGGCCTACTTTAAAATACACTATTGTCCATTTCAGTTATAAGCATTGTTCTCCCATACTTTCTAATTAAAATTATATACTGCATTTGAGGAATTCATTCGGCGGACACTTTAATGATTTTTTATATTTTTTTAGTTCGTAATAGAACTTTCGTAGTAATTTCAAGTCATTGCAGAGGTGTCAAAATTTCTAAAAAAATATATACATAATCTGAAAAATATTTAATAAACATCTTTAAAAAAATTCTTATTTTGTCCGTGTCACCCAAGATTATAAGCACAGGTGTCGCTAAAAGCAAATAGTGACGCAATTATGATATGAGAAGGGGTAGGGAAATTCTTTTTGGCCTACTTTAAAATACACTATTGTCCATTACAGTTATAAGCATTGTTCTCCCATACTTTCTAATTAATATTATATACTGCATTTGAGGAATTCATTCGGCGGACACTTTAATGATTTTTTATATTTTTCTAGTTCCTAATAGAACTTTCGTAGTAATTTCAAGTCATTGCAGAGGTGTCAAAATTTCTAAAAATATATACATAATCTGAAAAATATTTAATGAACATCTTTAAAAAAATTCTTATTTTGTCCGTGTCACCCAAGATTATAAGCACAGGTGTCGCTAAAAGCCAATAGTGACGCAATTCTGATATGAGAAGGGGTAGGGAAATTCTTTTTGGCCTACTTTAAAATACACTATTGTCCATTACAGTTATAAGCATTGTTCTCCCATACTTTCTAATTAATATTATATACTGCATTTGAGGAATTCAATCGGCGGACCCTTTAATGATTTTTTATATTTTTTTAGTTCGTAATAGAACTTTCGTAGTAATTTCAAGTCATTGCAGAGGTGTCAAAATTTCTAAAAATATATACATAATCTGAAAAATATTTAATAAACATCTTTAAAAAAATTCTTATTTTGTCCGTGTCACCCAAGATTATAAGCACAGGTGTCGCTAAAAGCCAATAGTGACGCAATTATGATATGAGAAGGGGTAGGGAAATTCTTTTTGGCCTACTTTAAAATACACAATTGTCCATTACAGTTATAAGCATTGTTCTCCCATACTTTCTAATTAATATTATATACTGCATTTGAGGAATTCATTCGGCGGACACTTTAATGATTTTTCATATTTTTTTAGTTCGTAATAGAACTTTCGTAGTAATTTCAAGTCATTGCAGAGGTGTCAAAATTTCTAAAAATATATACATAATCTGAAAAATATTTAATAAACATCTTTAAAGAAATTCTTATTTTGTCCGTGTCACCCAAGATTATAAGCACAGGTGTCGCTAAAAGCCAATAGTGACGCAATTATGATATGAGAGGGGTAGGGAAATTCTTTTTGGCCTACTTTAAAATACACTATTGTCCATTTCAGTTATAAGCATTGTTCTCCCTTACTTTCTAATTAATATTAAATACTGCTTTTGAGGAATTCATTCGGCGGACACTTTAATGATTTTTTATATTTTTTTAGTTCATAATAGAACTTTCGTAGTAATTTCAAGTCATTGCAGAGGTGTCAAAATTTCTAAAAATATATACATAATCTGAAAAATATTTAATAAACATCTTTAAAAAAATTCTTATTTTGTCCGTGTCACCCAAGATTATAAGCACAGGTGTCGCTAAAAGCCAATAGTGACGCAATTATGATATGAGAAGGGGTAGGGAAATTCTTTTTGGCCTACTTTAAAATACACTATTGTCCATTACAGTTATAAGCATTGTTCTCCCATACTTTCTAATTAATATTATATACTGCATTTGAGGAATTCATTCGGCGGACACTTTAATGATTTTTTATATTTTTTTAGTTCGTAATAGAACTTTCGTAGTAATTTCAAGTCATTGCAGAGGTGTCAAAATTTCTAAAAATATATACATAATCTGAAAAATATTTAATAAACATCTTTAAAAAAAATTCTTATTTTGTCCGTGTCACCCAAGATTATAAGCACAGGTGTCGCTAAAAGCCAATAGTGACGCAATTATGATATGAGAAGGGGTAGGGAAATTCTTTTTGGCCTACTTTAAAATACACAATTGTCCATTACAGTTATAAGCATTGTTCTCCCATACTTTCTAATTAATATTATATACTGCATTTGAGGAATTCATTCGGCGGACACTTTAATGATTTTTCATATTTTTTTAGTTCGTAATAGAACTTTCGTAGTAATTTCAAGTCATTGCAGAGGTGTCAAAATTTCTAAAAATATATACATAATCTGAAAAATATTTAATAAACATCTTTAAAGAAATTCTTATTTTGTCCGTGTCACCCAAGATTATAAGCACAGGTGTCGCTAAAAGCCAATAGTGACGCAATTATGATATGAGAGGGGTAGGGAAATTCTTTTTGGCCTACTTTAAAATACACTATTGTCCATTTCAGTTATAAGCATTGTTCTCCCTTACTTTCTAATTAATATTAAATACTGCTTTTGAGGAATTCATTCGGCGGACACTTTAATGATTTTTTATATTTTTTTAGTTCATAATAGAACTTTCGTAGTAATTTCAAGTCATTGCAGAGGTGTCAAAATTTCTAAAAATATATACATAATCTGAAAAATATTTAATAAACATCTTTAAAAAAATTCTTATTTTGTCCGTGTCACCCAAGATTATAAGCACAGGTGTCGCTAAAAGCCAATAGTGACGCAATTCTGATTTGAGAAGGGGTAGGGAAATTCTTTTTGGCCTACTTTAAAATACACTATTGTCCATTTCAGTTATAAGCATTGTTCTCCCTTACTTTCTAATTAATATTAAATACTGCTTTTGAGGAATTCATTTGGCGGACACTTTAATGATTTTTTATATTTTTTTAGTTCGTAATAGAACTTTCGTAGTAATTTCAAGTCATTGCAGAGGTGTCAAAATTTCTAAAAATATATACATAATCTGAAAAATATTTAATAAACATCTTTAAAAAAATTCTTTATTTGTCCGTGTCACCCAAGATTATAAGCACAGGTGTCGCTAAAAGCCAATAGTGACGCAATTATCATATGAGAAGGGGTAGGGAAATTCTTTTTGGCTTACTTTAAAATACACTATTGTCCATTTCAGTTATAAGCATTGTTCTCCCTTACTTTCTAATTCATATTAAATACTGCTTTTGAGGAATTCATTCGGCGGACACTTTAATGATTTTTTATATTTTTTTAGTTCGTAATAGAACTTTCGTAGTAATTTCAAGTCATTGCAGAGGTGTCAAAATTTCTAAAAATATATACATAATCTGAAAAATATTTAATAAACATTTTTAAAAAAATTCTTATTTTGTCCGTGTCACCCAAGATTATAAGCACAGGTGTCGCTAAAAGCCAATAGTGACGCAATTATGATATGAGAAGGGGTAGGGAAATTCTTTTTGGCCTACTTTAAAATACACTATTGTCCATTACAGTTATAAGCATTGTTCTCCCATACTTTCTAATTAATATTATATACTGCATTTGAGGAATTCATTCGGCGGACACTTTAATGATTTTTTATATTTTTTTAGTTCGTAATAGAACTTTCGTAGTAATTTCAAGTCATTGCAGAGGTGTCAAAATTTCTAAAAATATATACATAATCTGAAAAATATTTAATAAACATCTTTAAAAAAATTCTTATTTTGTCCGTGTCACCCAAGATTATAAGCACAGGTGTCGCTAAAAGCCAATAGTGACGCAATTATGATATGAGAAGGGGTAGGGAAATTCTTTTTGGCCTACTTTAAAATACACTATTGTCCATTACAGTTATAAGCATTGTTCTCCCATACTTTCTAATTAATATTTTATACTGCATTTGAGGAATTCATTCGGCGGACACTTTAATGATTTTTTATATTTTTTTTAGTTCGTAATAGAACTTTCGTAGTAATTTCAAGTCATTGCAGAGGTGTCAAAATTGCTAAAAATATGTACATAATCTGAAAAATATTTAATAAACATCTTTAATAAAATTCTTATTTTGTCCATGTCACCGAAGATTATAAGCACAGGTGTCGCTAAAAGCCAATAGTGACGCAATTATGATATGAGAAGGGGTAGGGAAATTCTTTTTGGCCTACTTTAAAATACACTATTGTCCATTACAGTTATAAGCATTGTTCTCCCATACTTTCTAATTAATATTATATACTGCATTTGAGGAATTCATTCGGCGGACACTTTAATGATTATTTATATTTTTTTAGTTCGTAATAGAACTTTCGTAGTAATTTCAAGTCATTGCAGAGGTGTCAAAATTTCTAAAAATATATACATAATCTGAAAAATATTTAATAAACTTCTTTAAAAAAATTCTTATTTTGTCCGTGTCACCCAAGATTACAAGCACAGGTGTCGCTAAAAGCCAATAGTGACGCAATTCTGATATGAGAAGGGGTAGGGAAATTCTTTTTGGCCTACTTTAAAATACACTATTGTCCATTACAGTTATAAGCATTGTTCTCCCATACTTTCTAATTAATATTATATACTGCATTTGAGGAATTCAATCGGCGGACCCTTTAATGATTTTTTATATTTTTTTAGTTCGTAATAGAACTTTCGTAGTAATTTCAAGTCATTGCAGAGGTGTCAAAATTTCTAAAAATATATACATAATCTGAAAAATATTTAATAAACATCTTTAAAAAAAATTCTTATTTTGTCCGTGTCACCCAAGATTATAAGCACAGGTGTCGCTAAAAGCCAATAGTGACGCAATTATGATATGAGAAGGGGTAGGGAAATTCTTTTTGGCCTACTTTAAAATACACAATTGTCCATTACAGTTATAAGCATTGTTCTCCCATACTTTCTAATTAATATTATATACTGCATTTGAGGAATTCATTCGGCGGACACTTTAATGATTTTTCATATTTTTTTAGTTCGTAATAGAACTTTCGTAGTAATTTCAAGTCATTGCAGAGGTGTCAAAATTTCTAAAAATATATACATAATCTGAAAAATATTTAATAAACATCTTTAAAGAAATTCTTATTTTGTCCGTGTCACCCAAGATTATAAGCACAGGTGTCGCTAAAAGCCAATAGTGACGCAATTATGATATGAGAGGGGTAGGGAAATTCTTTTTGGCCTACTTTAAAATACACTATTGTCCATTTCAGTTATAAGCATTGTTCTCCCTTACTTTCTAATTAATATTAAATACTGCTTTTGAGGAATTCATTCGGCGGACACTTTAATGATTTTTTATATTTTTTTAGTTCATAATAGAACTTTCGTAGTAATTTCAAGTCATTGCAGAGGTGTCAAAATTTCTAAAAATATATACATAATCTGAAAAATATTTAATAAACATCTTTAAAAAAATTCTTATTTTGTCCGTGTCACCCAAGATTATAAGCACAGGTGTCGCTAAAAGCCAATAGTGACGCAATTATGATATGAGAAGGGGTAGGGAAATTCTTTTTGGCCTACTTTAAAATACACTATTGTCCATTACAGTTATAAGCATTGTTCTCCCATACTTTCTAATTAATATTATATACTGCATTTGAGGAATTCATTCGGCGGACACTTTAATGATTTTTTATATTTTTTTAGTTCGTAATAGAACTTTCGTAGTAATTTCAAGTCATTGCAGAGGTGTCAAAATTTCTAAAAATATATACATAATCTGAAAAATATTTAATAAACATCTTTAAAAAAAATTCTTATTTTGTCCGTGTCACCCAAGATTATAAGCACAGGTGTCGCTAAAAGCCAATAGTGACGCAATTATGATATGAGAAGGGGTAGGGAAATTCTTTTTGGCCTACTTTAAAATACACAATTGTCCATTACAGTTATAAGCATTGTTCTCCCATACTTTCTAATTAATATTATATACTGCATTTGAGGAATTCATTCGGCGGACACTTTAATGATTTTTCATATTTTTTTAGTTCGTAATAGAACTTTCGTAGTAATTTCAAGTCATTGCAGAGGTGTCAAAATTTCTAAAAATATATACATAATCTGAAAAATATTTAATAAACATCTTTAAAGAAATTCTTATTTTGTCCGTGTCACCCAAGATTATAAGCACAGGTGTCGCTAAAAGCCAATAGTGACGCAATTATGATATGAGAGGGGTAGGGAAATTCTTTTTGGCCTACTTTAAAATACACTATTGTCCATTTCAGTTATAAGCATTGTTCTCCCTTACTTTCTAATTAATATTAAATACTGCTTTTGAGGAATTCATTCGGCGGACACTTTAATGATTTTTTATATTTTTTTAGTTCATAATAGAACTTTCGTAGTAATTTCAAGTCATTGCAGAGGTGTCAAAATTTCTAAAAATATATACATAATCTGAAAAATATTTAATAAACATCTTTAAAAAAATTCTTATTTTGTCCGTGTCACCCAAGATTATAAGCACAGGTGTCGTTAAAAGCCAATAGTGACGCAATTCTGATTTGAGAAGGGGTAGGGAAATTCTTTTTGGCCTACTTTAAAATACACTATTGTCCATTTCAGTTATAAGCATTGTTCTCCCTTACTTTCTAATTAATATTAAATACTGCTTTTGAGGAATTCATTTGGCGGACACTTTAATGATTTTTTATATTTTTTTAGTTCGTAATAGAACTTTCGTAGTAATTTCAAGTCATTGCAGAGGTGTCAAAATTTCTAAAAATATATACATAATCTGAAAAATATTTAATAAACATCTTTAAAAAAATTCTTATTTTGTCCGTGTCACCCAAGATTATAAGCACAGGTGTCGCTAAAAGCCAATAGTGACGCAATTATGATATGAGAAGGGGTAGGGAAATTCTTTTTGGCCTACTTTAAAATACACTATTGTCCATTACAGTTATAAGCATTGTTCTCCCATACATTCTAATTAATATTATATACTGCATTTGAGGAATTCATTCGGCGGACACTTTAATGATTTTTTATATTTTTTTTAGTTCGTAATAGAACTTTCGTAGTAATTTCAAGTCATTGCAGAGGTGTCAAAATTTCTAAAAATATGTACATAATCTGAAAAATATTTAATAAACATCTTTAAAAAAATTCTTATTTTGTCCGTGTCACCCAAGATTATAAGCACAGGTGTCGCTAAAAGCCAATAGTGACGCAATTCTGATTTGAGAAGGGGTAGGGAAATTCTTTTTGGCCTACTTTAAAATACACTATTGTCCATTTCAGTTATAAGCACTGTTCTCCCTTACTTTCTAATTAATATTAAATACTGCTTTTGAGGAATTCATTTGGCGGACACTTTAATGATTTTTTATATTTTTTTAGTTCGTAATAGAACTTTCGTAGTAATTTCAAGTCATTGCAGAGGTGTCAAAATTTCTAAAAATATATACATAATCTGAAAAATATTTAATAAACATCTTTAAAAAAATTCTTATTTTGTCCGTGTAACCCAAGATTATAAGCACAGGTGTCGCTAAAAGCCAATAGTGACGCAATTATGATATGAGAAGGGGTAGGGAAATTCTTTTTGGCCTACTTTAAAATACACTATTGTCCATTTCAGTTATAAGCATTGTTCTCCCTTACTTTCTAATTAATATTAAATACTGCATTTGAGGAATTCATTCGGCGGACACTTTAATGATTTTTTATATTTTTTTAGTTCGTAATAGAACTTTCGTAGTAATTTCAAGTCATTGCAGAGGTGTCAAAATTTCTAAAAATATATACATAATCTGAAAAATATTTAATAAACATCTTTAAAAAAATTCTTATTTTGTCCGTGTCACCCAAGATTATAAGCACAGGTGTCGCTAAAAGCCAATAGTGACGCAATTATGATATGAGAAGGGGTAGGGAAATTCTTTTTGGCCTACTTTAAAATACACTATTGTCCATTACAGTTATAAGCATTGTTCTCCCATACTTTCTAATTAATATTTTATACTGCATTTGAGGAATTCATTCGGCGGACACTTTAATGATTTTTTATATTTTTTTTAGTTCGTAATAGAACTTTCGTAGTAATTTCAAGTCATTGCAGAGGTGTCAAAATTGCTAAAAATATGTACATAATCTGAAAAATATTTAATAAACATCTTTAATAAAATTCTTATTTTGTCCATGTCACCGAAGATTATAAGCACAGGTGTCGCTAAAAGCCAATAGTGACGCAATTATGATATGAGAAGGGGTAGGGAAATTCTTTTTGGCCTACTTTAAAATACACTATTGTCCATTACAGTTATAAGCATTGTTCTCCCATACTTTCTAATTAATATTATATACTGCATTTGAGGAATTCATTCGGCGGACACTTTAATGATTATTTATATTTTTTTAGTTCGTAATAGAACTTTCGTAGTAATTTCAAGTCATTGCAGAGGTGTCAAAATTTCTAAAAATATATACATAATCTGAAAAATATTTAATAAACATCTTTAAAAAAATTCTTATTTTGTCCGTGTCACCCAAGATTACAAGCACAGGTGTCGCTAAAAGCCAATAGTGACGCAATTCTGATATGAGAAGGGGTAGGGAAATTCTTTTTGGCCTATTTTAAAATACACTATTGTCCATTACAGTTATAAGCATTGTTCTCCCATACTTTCTAATTAATATTATATACTGCATTTGAGGAATTCATTCGGCGGACACTTTAATGATTTTTCATATTTTTTTAGTTCGTAATAGAACTTTCGTAGTAATTTCAAGTCATTGCAGAGGTGTCAAAATTTCTAAAAATATATACATAATCAGAAAAATATTTAATAAACAACTTTAAAAAAATTCTTATTTTGTCCGTGTAACCCAAGATTATAAGCACAGGTGTCGCTAAAAGCCAATAATGACGCAATTATGATATGAGAAGGGATAGGGAAATTCTTTTTGGCCTACTTTAAAATACACTATTGTCCATTACAGTTATAAGCATTGTTCTCCCATACTTTCTAATTAATATTAAATACTGCATTTGAGGAATTCATTCGGCGGACACTTTAATGATTTTTTATATTTTTTTAGTTCGTAATAGAACTTTCGTAGTAATTTCAAGTCGTTGCAGAGGTGTCAAAATTTCTAAAAATATATACATAATCTGAAAAATATTTAATAAATATCTTTAAAAAAATTCTTATTTTGTCCGTGTCACCCAAGATTATAAGCACAGGTGTCGCTAAAAGCCAATAGTGACGCAATTCTGATTTGAGAAGGGGTAGGGAAATTCTTTTTGGCCTACTTTAAAATACACTATTGTCCATTTCAGTTATAAGCATTGTTCTCCCTTACTTTCTAATTAATATTAAATACTGCTTTTGAGGAATTCATTCGGCGGACACTTTAATGATTTTTTATATTTTTTTAGTTCGTAATAGAACATTCGTAGTAATTTCAAGTCATTGCAGAGGTGTCAAAATTTCTAAAAATATATACATAATCTGAAAAATATTTAATAAACATCTTTAAAAAAATTCTTATTTTGTCCGTGTCACCCAAGATTATAAGCACAGGTGTCGCTAAAAGCCAATAGTGACGCAATTATGATATGAGAAGGGGTAGGGAAATTCTTTTTGGCCTACTTTAAAATACACTATTGTCCATTTCAGTTATAAGCATTGTTCTCCCTTACTTTCTAATTAATATTAAATACTGCTTTTGAGGAATTCATTCGGCGGACACTTTAATGATTTTTTATATTTTTTTAGTTCGTAATAGAACTTTCGTAGTAATTTCAAGTCATTGCAGAGGTGTCAAAATTTCTAAAAATATATACATAATCTGAAAAATATTTAATAAACATTTTTAAAAAAATTCTTATTTTGTCCGTGTCACCCAAGATTATAAGCACAGGTGTCGCTAAAAGCCAATAGTGACGCAATTATGATATGAGAAGGGGTAGGGAAATTCTTTTTTGCCTACTTTAAAATACACTATTGTCCATTACAGTTATAAGCATTGTTCTCCCATACTTTCTAATAAATATTATATACTGCATTTGAGGAATTCATTCGGCGGACACTTTAATGATTTTTTATATTTTTTTAGTTCGTAATAGAACTTTCGTAGTAATTTCAAGTCATTGCAGAGGTGTCAAAATTTCTAAAAATATATACATAATCTGAAAAATATTTAATAAACATCTTTAAAAAAATTCTTATTTTGTCCGTGTCACCCAAGATTATAAGCACAGGTGTCGCTAAAAGCCAATAGTGACGCAATTATGATATGAGAAGGGGTAGGGAAATTCTTTTTGGCCTACTTTAAAATACACTATTGTCCATTACAGTTATAAGCATTGTTCTCCCATACATTCTAATTAATATTATATACTGCATTTGAGGAATTCATTCGGCGGACACTTTAATGATTTTTTATATTTTTTTTAGTTCGTAATAGAACTTTCGTAGTAATTTCAAGTCATTGCAGAGGTGTCAAAATTTCTAAAAATATGTACATAATCTGAAAAATATTTAATAAACATCTTTAAAAAAATTCTTATTTTGTCCGTGTCACCCAAGATTATAAGCACAGGTGTCGCTAAAAGCCAATAGTGACGCAATTCTGATTTGAGAAGGGGTAGGGAAATTCTTTTTGGCCTACTTTAAAATACACTATTGTCCATTTCAGTTATAAGCACTGTTCTCCCTTACTTTCTAATTAATATTAAATACTGCTTTTGAGGAATTCATTTGGCGGACACTTTAATGATTTTTTATATTTTTTTAGTTCGTAATAGAACTTTCGTAGTAATTTCAAGTCATTGCAGAGGTGTCAAAATTTCTAAAAATATATACATAATCTGAAAAATATTTAATAAACATCTTTAAAAAAATTCTTATTTTGTCCGTGTAACCCAAGATTATAAGCACAGGTGTCGCTAAAAGCCAATAGTGACGCAATTATGATATGAGAAGGGGTAGGGAAATTCTTTTTGGCCTACTTTAAAATACACTATTGTCCATTTCAGTTATAAGCATTGTTCTCCCTTACTTTCTAATTAATATTAAATACTGCTTTTGAGGAATTCATTCGGCGGACACTTTAATGATTTTTTATATTTTTTTAGTTCGTAATAGAACTTTCGTAGTAATTTCAAGTCATTGCAGAGGTGTCAAAATTTCTAAAAATATATACATAATCTGAAAAATATTTAATAAATATCTTTAAAAAAATTCTTATTTTGTCCGTGTCACCCAAGATTATAAGCACAGGTGTCGCTAAAAGCCAATAGTGACGCAATTCTGATATGAGAAGGGGTAGGGAAATTCTTTTTGGCCTACTTTAAAATACACTATTGTCCATTTCAGTTATAAGCATAGTTCTCCCATACTTTCTAATTAATATTATATACTGCATTTGAGGAATTCATTCGGCGGACACTTTAATGATTTTTTATATTTTTTTAGTTCGTAATAGAACTTTCGTAGTAATTTCAAGTCATTGCAGAAGTTTCAAAATTTCTAAAAATATATACATAATCTGAAAAATATTTAATAAACATCTTTAAAAAAATTCTTATTTTGTCCGTGTCACCCAAGATTATAAGCACAGGTGTCGCTAAAAGCCAATAGTGACGCAATTATGATATGAGAAGGGGTAGGGAAATTCTTTTTGGCCTACTTTAAAATACACTATTGTCCATTACAGTTATAAGCATTGTTCTCCCATACTTTCTAATTAATATTGTATACTGCATTTGAGGAATTCATTCGGCGGACACTTTAATGATTTTTTATATTTTTTTAGTTCGTAATAGAACTTTCGTAGTAATTTCAAGTCATTGCAGAAGTTTCAAAATTTCTAAAAATATATACATAATCTGAAAAATATTTAATAAACATCTTTAAAAAAATTCCTATTTTGTCCGTGTCAACCAAGATTATAAGCACAGGTGTCGCTAAAAGCCAAAAGTGACGCAATTATGATATGAGAAGGGGTAGGGAAATTCTTTTTGGCCTACTTTAAAATACACTATTGTCCATTTCAGTTATAAGCATTGTTCTCCCTTACTTTCTAATTAATATTAAATACTGCTTTTGAGGAATTCATTCGGCGGACACTTTAATGATTTTTTATATTTTTTTAGTTCGTAATAGAACTTTCGTAGTAATTTCAAGTCATTGCAGAGGTGTCAAAATTTCTAAAAATATATACATAATCTGAAAAATATTTAATAAACATCTTTAAAAAAATTCTTATTTTGTCCGTTTCACCCAAGATTATAAGCACAGGTGTCGCTAAAAGCCAATAGTGACGCAATTATGATATGAGAAGGGGTAGGGAAATTCTTTTTGGCCTACTTTAAAATACACTATTGTCCATTACAGTTATAAGCATTGTTCTCCCATACTTTCTAATTAATATTATATAATGCATTTGAGGAATTCATTCGGCGGACACTTTAATGATTTTTATATTTTTTTAATTCGTAATAGAACTTTCGTATTAATTTCAGGTCATTGCAGAGGTGTCAAAATTTCTAAAAATATATACATAAGCTGAACAATATTTTATAAACATATTTTAAAAAATTCTTATTTTGTCCGTGTCACCCAAGATTATTAGCACAGGTTTCTCTAAAAACCAATAGTGACGCAATTATGATATGAGAAGGGGTAAGGAAATTCTTTTTGGCCTACTTTAAAATACACTATTGTCCATTTCAGTTATAAGCATTGCTCTACCTTACTTTCTAATTAATATTAAATACTGCATTTGAGGAATTCATTCGGTGGACTCTTTAATGGTTTTTTATATTTTTTTAGTTTGTAATAGAACTTTCGTATTAATTTCAGGTCATTGCAGGGGTGTCAAAATTTCTAAAAATATATACATAAGCTGAAAAATATTTTATAAACATTTTTAAAAAAATTCTTATTTTGTCCGTGTCACCCAAGATTATTAGCACAGGTGTCTCTATAAACCAATAGTGACGCAATTATGATATGAGAAGGGGTAAGGAAATTCTTTTTGGCCTACTTTAAAATACACTATTGTCCATTTCAGTTATAAGCATTGTTCTACCATACTTTCTAATTAATATTAAATACTGCATTTGAGGAATTCTTTCGGTGGACTATTTAATGGTTTTTTATATTTTTTTAGTTTGTAATAGAACTTTCGTATTAATTTCAGGTCATTGCAGAGGTGTCAAAATTTCTAAAAATATATACATAAGCTGAAAAATATTTTATAAACATATTTAAAAAAATTCTTATTTTGTCCGTGTCACCCAAGATTATTAGCACAGGTGTCTCTATAAACCAATAGTGACGCAATTATGATATGAGAAGGGGTAAGGAAATTCTTTTTGGCCTACTTTAAAATACACTATTGTCCATTTCAGTTATAAGCATTGTTCTACCTTTCTTTCTAAATAATATTAAATACTGCATTTGAGGAATTTATTCGGTGGACTCTTTAATGGTTTTTTATATTTTTTTAGTTTGTAATAGAACTTTCGTATTAATTTCAGGTCATTGCAGAGGTGTCAAAATTTCTAAAAATATATACATAAGCTGAAAATTATTTTATAAACATTTTTAAAAAAATTCTTATTTTGTCCGTGTCACCCAAGATTATTAGCACAGGTGTCGCTGAAAACGTATAATGACGCAATTATGATATGAGAAGAGGTAAGGAAATTTTTTTCTGCCTACTTTAAAATACACTATTGTCCATTTCAGTTATAAGCATTGTTCTACCTTAATTTCTAATTAATATTAAATACTGTATTTGAGGAATTATTTCGGTGGACTCTTTAATGGTTTCTTATATTTATTTATTTTGTAATTGAACTTTCGTATTAATTTCTGGTCATTGCAGAGGTGTCAAAATTTCTAAAAATATATACATAAGCTGAAAAATATTTTATTAACATTTTTAAAAAAATTCTTATTTTGTCCGTGTCACCCAAGATTATTAGCACAGGTGTCTCTATAAACCAATAGTGACGCAATTATGATATGAGAAGGGGTAAGGAAATTCTTTTTGGCCTACTTTAAAATACACTATTGTCCATTTCAGTTATAAGCATTGTTCTACTTTACTTTCTAATTAATATTAAATACTGCATTTGAAGAATTCATTCGGTGGACTCTTTTATTGTTTTTTATATTTTTTTAGTTTGTAATAGAACTTTCGTATTAATTTCAGGTCATTGCAGAGGTGTCATAATTTCTAAAAATATATACATAAGCTGAAAAATATTTTATAAACATTTTTACAAAAATTCTTATTTTGTCCGTGTCACCCAAGATTATTAGCACAAGTGTCGCTAAAAACGTGTAATGACGCAATTATGATCTGAGAAGGGGTAAGGAAATTCTTTTCGGCCTACTTTAAAATACACTATTGTCCATTTCAGTTATAAGCATTGTTCTACCTTACTTTCTAATTAATATTAAATACTGCATTTGAGGATTTCATTCGGTGGAATCTTTAATGGTTTTTTATATTTTTTTAGTTTGTAATTGAACTTTCGTATTAATTTCAGGTCATTGCAGAGGTGTCAAAATTTCTTAAAATATATACATAAGCTGAAAAATATTTTATAAACATTTTTAAAAAAATTCTTATTTTGTGCGTGTCACCCAAGATTATTAGCACAGGTGTCGCTAAAAACGTATAATGACACAATTATGATATGAGAAGGGGTAAGGAAATTCTTTTAGGCCTACTTTAAAATACACTATTGTCCATTTCAGTTATAAGCATTGATCTCCCTTACTTTCTAATTAATATTAAATACTGCATTTGAGGAATTCTTTCGGTGGATTCTTTAATGGTTTTTTATATTTTTTTAGTTTGTAATAGAACTTTCGTATTAATTTCAGGTCATTGCAGAGGTGTCAAAAGTTCTAAAAATATAAACATAAGCTGAAAAATATTTTATAAACATATTTAAAAAAATTCTTATTTTGTCCGTGTCACCCAAGATTATTAGCACAGGTGTTTCTATAAACCAATAGTGACGCAATTATGATATGAGAAGGTGTAAGGAAATTCTTTTTGGCCTACTTTAAAATACACTATTGTCCATTTCAGTTATAAGCATTGTTCTACCTTACTTTCTAATTAATATTAAATACTGCATTTGAGGAATTCATTCGGTGGACTCTTTAATGGTTTTTTATATTTTTTTAATTCGTAATAGAACTTCGTAATAGAACTTCGTAATTCGTATTAATTTCAGGTTATTGCAGAGGTGTCAAAATTTATAAAAATATATACATAAGCAGAAAAATATTTAATAAACATCTTTAAAAAAATTCTTATTTTGTCCGTGTCACCCAAGATTATTAGCACAGGTGTCGCTAAAATCGATAATGATGCAAATAGGGCACCAGAGCATTATTTTTTGCCTACACTTAATGTGAACTATTGTCTACATCGTTTATAGGCATTTCTCTTCTCTACTTTCTAATTAATATTATGTACTGCATTTGAGGGGGTTATTGGGCGGACACTTTAATGATTTTTAATATCTATTCGGCTCACTAGAGAACATTGATATTAATGTCAAGTCATTGGATTGGTGTCAAAATTTCTAAAAACATATACGTATGCCAAAAAAAAAACTATTAAACATCTTTAAAAAAATTGTTTTTATGTCCGTGTCACCCTAGATTGTTAGCACAGTTGTCGTAAAAATCGATAATGTTTCAAATATGACATGAGTCGGGTTAAGACCAACCGTTTTGGGCCTGTACTTAATGTGAACCATTGTCTATTTCGGTTACAGGCATTGTTCTCATCTGCCTTACAATTATTATTATGTACTGCATTTGAGGGGGTCATTTGGCGGGCACTTTAATAATTTTTAAAACTTTTTAGGTTCTCTAGAGAAATTTGATATTAATATCAAGTCATTGGAAGGGTGTCAAAATTTCTAAAAACATAAATGTATGCTAAAAAATATTTATTTAACTTCTTTAAAAAATTTGTTATTGTGTCCATGTGAGACTAGATTTTTTAGCATAGGTGTCACTATAATCGATAATGATGACAAGATGACATGAGTCGGGTTGAGAACATTTTTTTTTTTGGCCCACACTTAATGTAAACCATTTCCTATTTCAGTTACAGGCGCTGTTCCCCATTGCTTTCTAATTATTATTACGTACTGCATTTGAGGGGGTCATTTGGCGGACACTTTATTGATTTTTAATATTTTTTGGCACACCAGGGAACATTGAAATTAATATCAAGTCATTGGATGGGTGTCAAAATTTCTAAAAACATGTATATATGCCAAAAAATATTTATTAAACATCTTTAAAAAAATTTTTTTTATGTCCGTGTCACCCTAGTTTGTTAGCACAGGTGTCGCTAAAATCGATAATGATGCAAATAGGGCATGAGAACATTATTTTTTGCCTACACTTAATGTGAATTATTGTTTATATCGGTTATATGCATCCCTCTTCTCTACTTTCTAATTATTATTATGTACTGCATTTGAGGGGGTCATTTGGCGGACACTTTAATGATTTTTAATATTCTTTCGACTCACTAGAGAACATTGATATTAATATCAAGTCATTGGATTGGTGTCAAAATTTCTAAAAACATATACATATGCCAAAAAATATTTATTAAACATCTTTAAAAAAAAATTTTTATGTCCGTGTCACCCTAGTTTGTTAGCACAGGTGTCGCTAAAATCGATAATGTTATAAATATGACATGAGTCGGGTTAAGACCAAATGGGGATGAGAACATTATTTTTTGCCTAATTTTAATGTGAACTATTGTCTATATCGGTTATAGATATTCCTCTTCTCTACTTTCTATTTATTACTATGTACTGCATTTGATTATGTTTGCAAAAAATAATGTTCTCATGGCATTTTTGCATCATTATCGATTATAGCGCCACCTGTGCTAACAATCTAATGTGACACGGACATAAAAACAATTATTTTAAAGATGTTAAATATATATTTTTTAACATACGTATATGTTTTTAGAAATTTTGACCCCCTTCCAGTGACTTTACATTAAAATCAAATTTCTCAAGTGAACCGTAAAAATAAAAAAAGTCATTAAAGTGTCCGTTAAATGACCCCTTAAAATGCAGTACATAATAATAAGTGGAAAGCAGAGGAGAACAATGTCTTTAACCGAAATGGACAATGGTTCGCATTAAGTGCAGGCCCAATATGATTGTTCTTAACCCGACGCATGTCATATTTGAATCATTTTCGATTATAGCGATACCTGCGCTAACTATCCAGGCTATCCAGACATAAAAAAATTTTAAAGATGTTCAATCAATATTTCCTAGCATATGTTATATTTTTAGAAATTTTGACACCTATTCAATGACTTGAAATTATACACAAAACTCTCTTGTGAATTGAAAAATTATAAAAAAATCATTAAAGTGTCCGTCAAATGTTCCCCTCAAATGCAGTATATAAAATTAAATAGAAAGCAAAGGAAAACATTGCCTATAACGGAAATAGACAATCGTTCACATTAAGAGTGTGCCTAAAAGAATGTTGTAAACACGACCCATGTCATGTTTGAATCAGTATCGATTATAGCGACACCCGTGCTAACAATCTAGGATGACATGGACAAAATATAAAAAAATTTGAAAGATGTTTTATAAATATTTTTTAGCATACGTATATGTTTTCAGAAATTTTGACACCCATGCAATTATTTAATATTAATATCAAAGTTTTCCGGTGAACCGAAAAAGTAAGAAAAGTCAATAAAGTGTCCGCTAAATGACCCCCTCAAATGCAGTACATAATAATAATTAAACGCCAGAGGATTACAATGCCTATAACCGAAATAGACAATGGTTTGCATTAAGTGTAGGCCAAAAAGAATGTTGTAAACCAGACTCATGTCTTGTTTGCATCCTTATCGATTACAGCGACACATGTGCTCACAGTTTAGGGTGACATGGACTAAATAACAAATTTTTTAAAGAAGTTTAATAAATTTTTTTTAGTATATGTATATATTTTTTAAAAAGTTTGGCACCCAACTTGATTGACTTGACTTTGACTTGATTTTAATATCAACGCTCTCTAGAGAACCGAAAATCTCTATTCAATGCTTCTTCAGAAATGAGAGGTTGTACTATTTAGGAGAAGCACAATTTAGGCAACTCTTCTCTATATTTTTTTTTATTTTTTTTTTTTTTTTTATTTTATAACCGTCGTTGAACAGCCGACCCAATTTCATGGGTTTACGACTACTGATGTTCTTCTCTATATTTTATTTTATAACCGTCGTTGAACAGCCGACCCAATTTCATGGGTTTACGACTACTAATGTTCAACTCCGTAGCCTTGTAATTTTGAACCAATCCAGAAGACAAGGAAACTCCTGGATCAGTACCCCCAGAGGTATTGATTTGTTATGGGAACATGGAGGACTTTGAAACTCGACAGATTTAACGTGCATCAGTCACCATTTACTACACGGGGAGTCTTCGGCCGGCGAGGATCGAACCCACGACCTCTTGGACACGGGCCCATCGCCTTACCGACCAGGCTATCCCGGCCCTCTTCTCTATATTTTTTTTTTTTTATAACCGTCGTTGAACAGCCGACCCAACTTAATGGGTTTACGGCTACTAATGTGCAACTCCGTAGCCTTGTAATTTTGAACCCAATCCAGAAGACAAGGGAACTCCTGGATCGAGTATTGGGAGAAATTTGCCTTCGTGGAGGACTTTTTGATGGAGCTAACCCGCATTTGCGTTACATGGAGAGGAAGACCACGAGAACCTTCCACGGTTAGCCTGACGGCAAGGGGACTCTAACCCATGATCCGTCTACCACTGAGGATATTTCACGTCAGCACTGTGGTCAGTGCAAGCCGGATGCGGAATTCGTATCGACTGGGATTCGAACCCGGCTCGCCTCATTGGAAGGCGAACGCTCTATCCCCTGAGCCATCGCGGCTCTCTTCTCTATATTAGCCGATGTGGTCCTATAATAAATCCAGTATAACATTCGGCCCTTTGTAATTGCCTTTATACAGTCTCTGGCCAATTTATTAAACGCACTATAAGAATTTATGTAAAATCTTAATTGTCAAGAGATACTGTACTGCTTTATTGTTTTTATGAGAGTGAAACTGGTTTGTACTTGTTTACTTTCGTGCATCAGTTGGTTAAATTCGACAATATATAATATAAATTCGAGGATTGTATAACTTAGATTAGAACAATTGTAATTAGACCAAATTATTCGACATACTGTAGTTTTTTAATAATTACAGGTGTTGCAAAAATTTTGATGCAATACTCTTATATTTAAACATAAATGTATTGGGTTTTTATTCAGGTGACTAATTATATACTTCTTATTTGTATTTATTTTTAACTTATTGCATTGCAATGTTAAACAATTGATACATGAACACAAACGAATGCAAACCGTTTTCAGTTGCGTAAAAACAATAAGGCTGTATAGTATCACCTGATAATTAAACTTTTATATAGAATCCTATAGTGCATCTAATAATTTGGCCAGGGACTGTATGTTGTTCTTTAAAATATGATGCTGTATAATATGTTACCCACATATTATTTGGCTCCATTCAATAAGTCGTTGAAATAATGTTGGATTCTATAAAATATGCCTATCTATAACATGCAGTCCACACTGCAGGCAATGTTGCCTTGGTGAAAGTGGCCATATATTAAAGCCTATTTAAAATATAACCCTATTTAATATGTAGTTGTTTCCTCTATGTTATGTGGTCATAAATAAAAGTATTTACAGTAATACTTACCTATAATTTTGAAATTTAACCACTTATAATGTTAAAACATTTATATATATACCATACCAAATTTTATTATTGTAGATTACTTCTTATGTTTATGTTCTTATGTTATTCTTATTTTTATTCTTATGACTTATGTTTTCTTGTCCTGAAATTGATCAAATTTTGATTTACATAAAAAAAAGCATATAAAGTTTTATCCTTCTAGAAAAATAAATCAACAAACTTTATAAATATCAATATACAATAACTTGCATTGGGCCAACTAAGATATTTTTCTAATGTGCTCCATTGGCCTCTCATTTAAGTTCCAAGGTTTTATGCATTAAGCACAAAATGGCAAAAATAAAAATTTTAGTAGAAATTATGCGGGCTATTATTTTTTAAGACTATATATTTTTATTTGCCTTATGCCTACTTTTTTTTTCTCACGGTATCTCTCAGAATACTGAAAAAACATTTATTATAATAGGGTTGTACTTTGAAACCAAATTCACGTGATACTGTTACGGACGAGCCCCGATCGTTGGTTCCTTTCTATCCTGCCAGTCGCGATAGTTTTCGAAATTGGCTGGCATTTGCGAGATCTTTACGCGATGGTTCTGGAATTCTATTAGTTCTGTCGTCTTTGAGACAATTCGAGAATTTTGGAAATGCGGTGAAAATTTATATAAAAGGGGGAACGGAGTTCAGTGGAGTTAGTTAGTCAGACTAAGAGCTAGTTCTGCCGCTTGTCTTTCGGAGCTCGTCGCTAAATCTGTTTCTCTCTAGAATCGCTAAATCTGTCGCTAAATCTGTTTATCTCTAGAATTAGATCATGCCCCCAGAGTAAAGCATTTTAGAGAGAGACTAGAAGGGATGTGTGAGAGAGGGCAAGGAGAAGAAAGCATGTTCTTCTATTAATATATCGGTTCTTTAATTCCAGCTCGATTGGGTTATTCATTCCAGCTCGAAACATTGAGATCGTAGCATAGCAGATATTTCTGTGCCAATATGTGTATATATATTTTTTTGCTGTTCTTGGATCTTTAGGATGCCAAAACGCAAGAATTTAACAATTTTTAATTATTTTGAGAAAAAATCACGACCTAAAATTAGTGAGGTGACAGCATCTTGTACCAGTGTAAGTTTTTCTGTTAAACAGAAATGTGATACTTCCGCTGAAGAAAACGTTTCTAGCATAGCAAAATCTGATGAATATGAAAGTGGCCCACGAAGTGTTGCTTCCCACCCATATGACATTTGACTTTTTTCAGAAGATAGTAAACGCGAGGATAAAAAAAAACTGGATATAATAAAAAATGTTTGGGAACTCAATCCAACATTTGTTTTTCCCGAGAAGGGAAAAAGAAAATTAAAATTTCATTTCAAATGGCTTTATCGCTGGAAATGGCTTGCATATTCAGAGGTTAAGGGTGGTGCTTTTTGAAAATTTTGTGTACTTTTCGCCCCAAGTGGTGCCGGTTCTGGTAAGCAACCTTTAGGTCAACTCTGCAATGTAAAATGTGACAGCTGGAAAAAAGCAGTAGGGTGATTTTCTGAACACGAGAAATGTCTTTATAACAAAAAATCGATCGAAACCGCTGGGACATTAAACGATATTTTACTTGGAAAGATGAAACCAGTGGATGAACAAGTTGACAGTGCAGCAAGCAGAAGAAAATTAGAAAACAGAAAAAACATTACTCCAATCATTGAAACCATCCTATTTTGTGGAAATCAAGGTCTCGCTCTCAGAGAACATAAGGATTCGAAATGAAAGAAAATCAAACAGCTATGTGCAACACGTTGGATGGAAAGATACGACTCAATAACCGCTGTGGTGGAACTTTTTGAGCCTATCGTTCAAACTCTTCAAAAAATATCAGACTGGAAGGATAAGGAATCAGCTATTCAAGCTAATTCTTTACTGTGCGCAGTATCTAATTGCCAGTTCGTAATGTCTCTTTTGTGCATTTACAAATTTTTCACCATAACAATCCATCTTTGTAGATACCTACAAAAAACAAGCATAGATTTGATAGAGGCAGTGAGTTTTGCAGAAGATGTTATTAAAGAACTAAAATTAATGCGTGAAAATTCCACTGAAATATTCTCTGAAATATTCAGCTCTTCTTCTCTTATGCAAACAAGCATCGGATCTTCCACACAAATACCTAGACTAACGGGAAGACAGAAAAACCGCGCTAATTTTCCCGATTATTCACCTGAAACATATTTCAGAGTTGGTGTATTTATTCCATTTATAGAAAATTTTATAACACAATTAGACTTAAGATTTGTATCGCATCGTGATATTTTGAAAGGATTTCAGTGCCTTCTTCCTGCCGATCCTTTCATTCGCCAACCTTCAAACAAAAAGGCTTTTGAAGCACTAGTGGAATTTTACGTTCAAGATTTGGATACCTGTAAAGAAAGCCTTAAGTTTGAACTAAAACTCTGGTATAAAAGATTAGTGAAGACGGAGGTAGTGTTCCAAAAATTGCGGCGGATACACTTGGAATGTGCAATAAAGATATAACACCAAACATTTTCAGACTCCTAGAAATATTGGTCGTTCTACCTGTTTCAACGAGTGCAAACAAAAGATCCTTTTCGACTTTACGCCGTTTAAAGACTTATTTACGCAATTCAACGGGTAATAATAGATTGAATGGATTGGCTCTCTCAAACATTCATAGAAAATTTACCCCAGCTGTAGAAGACATTTTAAACGAGCTTGCGAAAAAACCCCGTTGTTTGGATATTATTTAGGTAGCTGTTACATTATGAGTTGTTTTTTCCGGCTTGATTAATTCCTACTTTTTAATAAAAATAAAATATTTCACCTCTTATTATAAAAAAAAATTGTGTTCTTAAACTTAAAAAATCAAATTAAAATTTAACTAAACAATGCTGTCTAAATAAAAAGTCAAAATTGTCTAGTTGTCTATATTAGGGAAATAATAGTGCTTATTACATACTCGAGTTTTTTTTTTTTTTTTTTTGTAGTTTCAGAAAATTATGAACACACCCCTTGAAAAAATTCTGCGTACGCCACTGCATATAAGAATATTATTAGTTCTAAGTTTTACACTTACAATTGTGCCAATGCTTATAATACTTATGCATCTATAAACCTGTTTTATGTACTGACAAAAAAGAATATTGGAAGTAAATGTAAGATAAGAATGATTCGTTTACTGTTATTACAATTGAGAATTTATGATAGATTTTGGTTTAGTTAGGTTCAGCGAGTTTTGAACAAATTGGCTATTAAAATTGAAAGGGCATGAGGCTATACAATGCCCATTTAGAAATTGTTTCGATGGTTCTAAAGGAGAAATAAAATTATAGTCAGTGTGCTGCACTCTATCGTTCGAACTCATTCCGATACTTAAGGGGCAGTTTTTTCTTTTAACCAATCGATTAAGAATGTTTTAGTAACTTCATAATATTATAGATAGTTAATATCATAGATATTAGATGAAAGAAAATGCCTTTAAATAAATATTAAAAGCCCTTTATCCTTTTGTTTCAAAATTATTTAAAAAATACTTAAAGATTCAAAAATCTTTCAACATCCTTAATTTCTTCTAGACAAACAGAAAAGAAAGTGCTAATAGTCACTATTCTAAAACAAGAATACTTACTGCAAATCAAAGTAAAATAAAGTTTTATTTCAAAGAATATTGTTATACACATTTGTATTGTTGGCATTTTGTATTGCTGGCATTTCAATTTTACAAAATTACTTTTTTTTTCAGAATGAATGGTGCATAAATTTTGGAAATAAATATTTTTATTAATATTCGCTTATTAGGAAAAAAGAAAACATTTTATGCTTTTATTTTGTTTTTGACTTTAGATGTACATAGTATTTTAAGCTATAAAAAAACAATTAACAAAACTAAACATAAATCATAAACTTTAAAGGAATTTATGTAGTTTTGGTCGGAAGAGTCTGCTGCAAGTATTTCAACAATTTTGTAATAAAGCATTGAACATCTTTGTAAATTATAGCGCAAATTCAAAACCCGATTTAAACATTTAACTTCAGATATTGGTTAAAATATTTCAAGGAATTTTATAATGGGCACTATTTGGACAAATAACTGAGGAATTTCTCCATATTGAAATGTAAATAAATTATTAAATTTCAAATCATAGTTTCAGGTTTCAGGTTTCATAATAGACCGGGATAGTCTAGTTGGCAAGGCGCTGGACTCACGTTCGTGAGAACGAGAAAAAGAATTTACCCACCGAAGACTACCCGTGTAATAAATGGTGACAGTTGAAAGTTAAATCTGTCGGGTCACAAAGTTCTCCATGAAATCATAACAGATTACATCTCTGTGTGTACTGGAATGGAGATTGATCGCTCTCTGGTTCAGGTCAAAATTACGATCTGTGAATGAATGATTGGATTTATGAATGGGTCCACCATATAAATGGTTGTGATGTATGGGTGTGGCAGAAGTTGAATTCTAGGCCCTAGATTGTGTGACTGGAAAACAAGTACAATCACACAACCCTTACTTTAATGGCCTACGACAACCAAAGCAATATAAAAAATTTTATTTGTTATAATAGTAAATTTCCACGCCGTTGTAAAATGTTACTAGAATATGCGCGACTTAAGTAAAACTGCAAAGAAAATACTGTTTTTCCTTGCATTTTATCTATCACTCGTTTACTTAAACCCACGAATTTTTCTAAATTCATTAATGTGAATATGTACAATATTTTGTAAATTGAAAATCTACCTCAATGTTATTATATTTAATAACTATTTATTTTTAACCTTAAATAGAACTTTTATACAAATTTCAGAATTTCTAAAAAAAATTTATACCGCACGTGTAAAATTTATACCAAAACTATACCGCACGTGTGAATAAAAACTTTATCTTCTTTGAATCTCTGTTAATTTAATTAATCCTGATATGTAGCCTTCTTGTTTGGTGTTTCTAAACTGCACCATAATGTTATGAATTGTAATAACCATTTATTTTAAACCCTTCGTTATAATTTCACCATATGTTTGATAATTCAAACCACAACCTTTAAGCATTCAATAAAATGCCGCGAGACGATGCTCAAATACTACACGTGCTCATAATTTAATTTCTCAGCCGTGTACCTATATGAATGAATCTTTTTTAATCCTATCAATATTGATAAGAATCTTTATTGTTTTCTGAATTTAAAATTCAAATTAATGTTATTAATTGCAGTTACTATTAATTTTTAACCTTTAACAACATATTACTACATTTTTTGCAATTAAAAGCACAAATTCCTACCATATTGCGAAATATCACAAGACTATATTCGACTATAACTCACGCGAATAAGAATTTTATCTTAAATTAAGTTAAACCCGACGTGGGCCTCATTGTTTTGTGTTTCTAAATAGCAATAGCTATTTATTTTTTAACTTTCATAATAATACTTTCACCTCATATTTAGTAATTTAAATAACAACTTTAAACCTTTCAGTAAAATGTCACACACAAAGCTCAAGCAGTTCACGTGCACATAAAAATGTAATTTCTTTCTCCTATCAATATGAATGAATATTTCTTATCTTTTTTAGTCCTGATATAAAGCCTAATTATTCTATATTTCTCAAATTCACATTAATGAAAATATTTGCAATAATTTTTTTTACCCTTCATTGTAATTTCACTTTATTTAATAATTAAAAGCTCAAGCGTAATGTACGTGTGCATAAGAATTTTATCTTCTTCAATCGAGCACTTGAGTACTTAAATAAATGAATCTTTCTTAAATTTTTTTTTTGAATCGTAATAAACAGTTTTATTGCTATTTTTTGCAATAACTATTTATTTTTAACCTCTTATTGTAACATTGACCATATGCTTGTATTTCAAAGCTTTCAAAATTTTTAGAAAAAACTTCTCGAGACTGATACATGTGCTAATAATAGTAAAACAATATAGATTGATTGATATATTTTTGATTGATATATATTGATTATATTTCACTATTGATTGATTGATATATATTTCACTATAGATTGATATATTTTTTTTTTGCTCCATAATTAAACATAATATACTCGATGGTTATTTTGATGGTTATTGTTGGCCCAACAATAATAAACATTACTTGCTGGTTGTAAAACAACAATTTTCATCATATTTTGACGGCTATTGTTGGTACAACAATAAAAAACATGCCATGTTGGTTAACCATCAGAATTGCGATACAACATCTTCCATCATATTTTGATGGTTATTGCTGGGCCAACATTAATAGACATAACTTGTTGGTTGACCATCATAAATATAAACCAACAATTTTCATCATATTTTGATGGCTGTTGTTGGTCCATCAATAGTAAACATACCATGTTGGTTGACCATCATAAAGGGAATACAACATATTCCATCATAATATGATGGTTATTGTTGGGCCAACATTAATAAACATAACTTGTTGGTTGACCATCATAAATATAAACCAACAATTTTCATCATATTTTGATGGCTGTTGTTGGTCCATCAATAGTAAACATACCATGTTGGTTGACCATCATAAAGGGAATACAACATATTCCATCATAATATGATGGTTATTGTTGGGCCAACATTAATAAACATAACTTGTTGGTTGACCATCATAAATGTAAACCTACATTTTCCATCATATTTTGATGGGAGTTGTTGGTCCATCAATAGTAAACATATCATGTTGGTTGACCATCATAAAGGGAATACAACATATTCCATCATAATATGATGGTTATTGTTGGTCCATGAAAAATCCAACATTATTTGATGGTTTACCATCATAGCAGTAGAACAACATTTTCCATCTTGCCATGTTGGAATTTGTTGGTCCATCAAAAACCAACAAACCATGATGGAAATTGTTGTATGATGGTGACCATCAACACATGTTGGACCATCAAGAATCTTAGTGAAACCATCATAAACCATCAAAATTCTTTGATGGTACCAACATAAATTTTGTCTTGGGCACACTATGGATCAAGCAATAAATGCTTTGGAAACCAGATATAATTTTCTAAATACTCACAGTAATTATTTCAGCTTTTTGTATAATATTTTTTGTCTAAAAGACATGCCCAGAAATGAGCTACTGGCTCATTGCAAATATTTGGAAGTAGTTTTAACTGATGGAAATTCAAGCGATCTTAACGCCCTGGAATTAGCCGATGAAATAAGCATTGTTTCGTCATTATTAATAAAAAGGAAACCCCTGTTGAAGTTCTTAAGTCTAAGTTTATCGCTACACTTAAATTCGCACCAAACCTCAGCATAGCATTAGGAATCCTACTTACATTGCCAGTCACTGTGGCTTCGGGGAAAAGAAGCTTTTCAAAACAAAAAATAATAAAAAATTATCTCAGAACGATGCAGGCGCAAAATCGTCTCAATGGATTGGCAATGATAGCTATAGAACACCAAATTAGTGACAAATTAGACTTGAAATCACTGGTTCGTGATTTTGCCGAATGAAAAGTTAGAAATAGGGCATTTTAATTACTTTGGTTAGTTAGAATTTATTTATAATATGGGATATTAGTTTAGTTAGCATTGCTACACTTTAATTTTTGTTATTGTGCCTCAAGTGCTAAATTGCTTATGATGATTGAGTTTTTAATATAACGTCTTTTTTTTATATTTTTTTTAATGGTTTCTTGACTTTCTGATATGGTCGCATGAGATTTACTTTAAAAAAAACGGGGGGGGGGGCGCAAAATTAAGGTTTTGCCCGGAGCGCCAAAATGTCTAGGGCCGGCCCTGACACTATTATATATATACATGCATAGTTACCTATAGGTCCACATTGCGGATCCCTTAATTGGCCTATAATTTCCTTTGGTAGGGTACTATAGAACCCTGTAATATAACAACACCTGGCCTAGTTTGAATATTATGGATCAATATTGAGAGGAGATATACGACCATGTATGAATACAGTATATTAAGCTTGATATTCCTCATTTTAACGCTATTTAACACGTTCTTAACTTAATTCATAGAATTATCGTTTAGCGATCTGTGAAGATATTTAGGTTATCTTTCTATCACTTCCACCTTAAGAGTTTGCGTATTTTTAGTATAAGACTAATGTTTATAAATCGTTGGTAAATGTTATTCTGGCCTATGAAATGATATTCTTGTAAAGCTTAAAAAACTAGTTGAGTGAAAATTTTAGTTTTGCAGAAACTAAAGAAAACAAAAATGTCTGCTGTAGTACACATTTTCTTCTGTGAATGTTTTTTGAAGAGTAGAGAGTGCGGATGAAAAATTGTTCCCCTCTTATTTTTGAACAGTTAAGAGATTTAATAGCTCCGTGGTACTTTTGCTCTTTTTAAAGAATGACGCATTTAAGAAAAAAAATCAGATTCCTCCAACAGAATGCCGAAGGAATTTTAAAACAAAAACTATACAACATTAAACGTTACACTTAGAGAAAAAATATTCAGAATGTAAGCAGTAGACAATGAGGCAAAACACAGCAGAAAGAAAACAAAAGACACCACCCATATAGCACTCATCTTCCGAAACCATTCCCTAGGACCTCCCAAATGCGTCCCTTTCTTCCGAGGGAAGACGCGGATAAATAGGGGAACGCCGAGGGAATTTCCATTCTAACATTCCTACGGATAACGATACGTAGGAAGTCCTTCGGAAACATCGTCTACGGATATTCCTCCACCGGTCATCCGTTAGAAATTTATCCAATGGATTTTCCTCCCTGGTTATTCCATAGGAGTATCATAATTAGTCTCATTTTTGCGCATGCGCTCTCGTACACTCGCTCCGCACTTACGATTACTGGATGCTACGCCAAAGAATATAAACAACGTTCAACATTGCTGGATTTTCATTAGCAAGTAAGTAAATATTAATTCTTACGTTTTTAATATGATGAGATAAATCTTTAAATTTTTTGTAAAAACAGCAACAACGTCTTTTAATTAAAAATATTGAGAAATTGCTGTTTATACGCGTTACTGAAAATACACGAACACATTTCATTGCTCAATCACTAAGCCTACTAACTGTGATTCTGAAGTAAAGAAACGTTTATAAATAAGTTTTCTTAGATGATCCTATTACGGTAGGTAGTAACTTATATTAAATTTGGCTTTTCTGATAATTTCTGGCTAAAATTTCCATCAAATGATTTTAATCTGCCACAAGTGCACTTAAATACTTTACACGTGAAGTTCTTATAGAAATAATAAAATTATTCTGAGAACTATAATTGGCTAAGTATTCTAATGAAAAATATTTTTAAATATCTCTAAGTATTGTTTAAGTTTAGTTGTTTTGTTTTAAGTATCATTTGTTAATTTAGTTGTTTTGTTTTAAGTATTGCTTTTTTTTAAGTATAATTTTGATCAACTTAATTAATCCTTTAAATGAATTAATATGAAACATACTCCAAAACTTATGAAAACTAAACTTGCTATTTATAGATTGAATCCAAATAAGTTAAATGTATTCAACTGTTTTTAATATAAATTTCAGAAATATATAAACATTTTGTTTCTTTATATCTGAACCTACCATTATTCTTCCCAAAATAATAGATTCTTAACTATTGAGAGATGGTTTAAAATTTATATTATACTGATACAAATTCTTTCTTGGATATGCATATTATGTTCTTTCAAACATAAATCGAAATTTTATTTTTGTGATTATAACCCTTATTTGGAGAAATTTTATCTTGTGTAAGATATATGTAATATGTGTATAATTATTATAATTATTATGCTAGTTGAACTTTAACTGTTCTATAATTTTTATAAGTTTGAAATTCTAAGCAAAATTTAAAAAATTAAAAAAAAATGTTATTTTAAAAATTATAAATTTTTTTTCCGTCCTCTATTAAAATTAAGTGACTGGCCATTTCACTTGCTATGCAACATCCTTTTGCTACTACAGAATCCTAGATTTTTGATTATTTTACTTAAATAGATATATTTTCCAGAGTAATTATTTCTATTCTTTTGTTTTTAGAATTGAAAAATGTTTTTAAAGAAGTGCAAACTTTACACTTTGTCTAAAAGACCACATTGTAGATTAGTGAGGCAAAATGCTATCCTAAGTAATAGATCTGACAATGAAGAAGTTGATCAAGGAGGGATATTCTAAAGGAAAGGTATTACTTTATTGTGAATTCTTGTACCCAGACTTTTTTAATCTTGTTTTATATTTATGTGCAATTGCCAAGTATCTTTATCTCAATAATCAGAAAAATAAAAAAATTTTTTTTTTAAATTTCTCTGAGAGAGGGAAATTTTTTCAAAACAATTATTAGGGAAATTTTAGAAATTATTAGGGGAATTCAAAAAGAAAAATTATCAGGGAAATTTGGTACTGAAAATCAGTAGCCACCCTGATTCTATGTACAAAATAGTGCAGTTTTGTTTCATTTATTGAATGGCTTGATGTTATTCCGTAGATGATAAATAGTGTTAATAATTTTTCCTTTTAAAATGTTTTCTTTTCCTTCTAATCGTGTATTATCAGAATTATTTGGTATGTTTCGAAGAAAGTTTGAAAAGCTTTGAAGAAAATAATTTTTTTTTCTTCAAAAACTTAACGAAATTATATAGTTACTTATAATAAGATATACTTCTCATATACTGTAAAATCCTGAAAGTAAGCCCCTTCATTTTGAAAAGCAAAACAGGTTGATTTTAGATGGAGGGGTTATAATAGAGTTTAAAAAATAATATAATTAGTTTTCACTTTCAACAATATTTAAAGGGGGGGATTATATTCAACAGAGGGGTTACTTTCCGGATTTTACGGTAGTTGAAATAAATTATAAATTGCTAAAGGTTTTTTTTTTTTTTTTTTTTTATTTTATTTTTAACTTAAGAAAAAAAAAAGAGTTTTCTGCTATTTTAAATTAGTTGAATGATCCCAATGCTTATTCTCCACGCTTTACTTTTATGGTCGTTTAAAGTGTTGAATTCTTTTTCTCCTATTGCTGACATTTTTATATATTATGTAGTGTTGCATATGTTGAAAAACCTTTACTCAGATTTCAGTTTAAAGGCGGGAAGCTTTAATTAATTTATTATGGTGATTGAGTATGAGTATTAATATACCATTAAAATAATGTTAACTACTATTATTGATAACTATCTGGTATTGTAGTTTTTAAATTTCTTTCTTTTTAAATATGTGTTCACTTAGTAACATGTGGACGATGTGAAAAAGAAGTAATTTTCAAAATTGATATTGTATTAGCTGGTTTTTTTTTTTTTTTAAATCAAGTTTATATTAAAATTTCATTAGGTTTTTAATATTCATTAAGCATTAAGTCATTATAAAATAGAATTATGATTTATAATTCTTTTAGCGAAAGTTATTAGTATTGCCTTAAAAATGTTGTTAAATAGCCTTAAAAAGGTCTTATTTCTATTGGATTATATTTCTATTGCATTATTTTTTATGAAATATATTGGTAGTGTTTCGTATATTAATGAATTAAATTATGAATTGTAATATAAAGGTTTGCAACTATTCAATAGGAAAACATGGCTTTGAACAAAGTTAATACTAGGGTTTTTGTATTTTCCTCCAATTTAGGGGTCAATCACAATATTTTATCCTATTATAGGAGCTACCAATTCTCCAAACTTTTACTAAAACAGTACTTATTTACTTAAATTAACATTACATTTTTCTATGATTTTAAGAATGACTTCTCAATCATGTTTTTAAATAATTGGAAAGTATCCTTAAAACCATAGAAAGGAGTAAGGAATAAACTGTTGTAAAGTATTTGCTAACTTTAAATAAATTCGGTAGAATCTATCTGTGGCCTAGGAACAAAACTCTTATTTTATTTGACATGCAAATAAATTCAAGTGAGCAGTTATTATTCATAATGTATGTTTGATTGGTGATGAAAAATTCTAAAAAGTCATTTTGTTACCAAGCAGTGTTTGAAAATAATGTAACAATTTGTAAAGTTTTTATTATGGTAGTTTCTAGTACAGTAAATAATGGTGCTTAATGTATTGAGAATATTATTCTATTTTAGTGAAAATAATCACAAATGTTTAATAATATTTTAGCAACCTAATATTCTTTTTTAATTTTCATATTTGTTGCATCTAAAGCAATTATTTTTGTAGTCTTCCCCATTGTCAGGCCAGTAATGGATGTATGTGGGTGCATGTATAAAGGTTTAATTATTTATGCCTAACCCTTTTTTAAAAATAGTATAGTTTGAAATATGCTTGTGAAAGGCTCTTTTTAACTTTGATGACTATAGTGCAGATAAAAAGACAAAAACTAAAAGTACACGAATGAATTGCCAGAAACGCTTCAGAATTGCTCTTTTGGTGTATATTCTCTGATAAAAAGAAGGGATTTATTTTGTTCTTCATGAATATACTTTAAAATATCCATATGAATATAGTCATTAAATACAATTAAAGTACATTTTTTATGAATTTTTGCAATAAATATTGAATTTATACAAAACTAAAAATTAAGCTTAAATTTGTTAGTTTCTATGGATTTGTTAGTTTCTAAAATATAATAAAAACAATGTGAAAAAAAGTTTTTTGAAAAAACATTAAATGCAAAAATTTCAAATGAAATTCAGCGCTTAATTTGCAGCTTAAATACCATTAGAAATTAATAAAAAAAATACATATAAATTTTTCCTGTGCATAAAAAACATACATAAAGTTTTTATTCTACCCCTCAGTTGTGTATTTCTTTTTTCCTTTCAATTGTAATTAAAATATTAAATTTCTGTTTTTATATTTTAGATGTTGTACGAATTCATCATAGCGATGTTACAAATGCAAATATAAAGGAACCCATCCAGAGTTGGCTACGCCATTCCAAAGAAAATGTAGTAAATTGTAAAATTTAAAAAAAAAACTATTTCTTATTTGTAATAAATTTAAAAAATATTTCTTATTAACATTTGTTTTGTGTTTTTTTTCAATTTAAGCTTTTTTTATTTTTATCCTAGAGTAAAAGTTAATGCAATGTTTACTGTGATATCTAAGATGTTAAGTTTATCTTTAAAAAGTAACATATACATGAAATAATGTTTCATATACTAAAAAATTATCAATTATAAATGCTTTCAATTGGAAAACAGGACTTTGAAGTGATTACTGGTATGATTTTATTTCTCTTTGAACTTTTTTATATTTTTAATCCTAGAGTAAATTTAAAAACATTTTAGATATTGCAGTAAACATTACGTTAAGTTTAATTTTTGAAAAGTGACAATTAGTTAAAATGAATAACATATGTCATTAGTGACAATAAATGTCACTTTTGTATATTAAACAATTTTTTAAGCAACATGTGCGCAAATTTTTCTTTTAACTGTCAGCAGCTCTATATTAAACACAGTATTCTTCATTTGAAATTTCCGTTGACTAATAAAATAAGTTGCAATGCACATTGTTTTTATTAAATATGTTACAGGCAGTGTTTTTTATGCTAATGAATTAAGTTTTCAATTGAGAAACATTGCTTTTAGTAGAAGTTTACTGCTACAATTTTTGTAGCAGTAATGTACATTTTTTTTTTTTTTCAATTTAAAAATCTATTTCCAAATAAAATATTTAAAGACAATAAAACTGAGGAGGTATGTAATAAAAATAATCAAAAGTTCTATATTATTTCATATGAGCATCAGTGTTACGTATGGGCTATAATTTGAAACACTGATAAATGATCCAAAGAGTAATTCATAATTGATTTATCTTATTGAAAGCAGAAATTATATAAATTTATCAAAAGAAATATAACTAAAAAGCTATATTAACTTGTGTAGCCGGGGTACGGATTTACTACAAATTTTGCCCTGTAACAGGGCTTAATTTTTACGAAATCCGTTTTAAGGCCTAAGGGAAAGCCATAAGATTTAAATCTACCTCAGCACTTCCTAAAGAGAGAACCCAAGGAAAGTTCCTCAGTACTTCCTTAGGAGACTGCCTGGGGAAAGCCATCGGAAAGTATGTGACCTTGAAACTTCCTCGTCCGTTCTTACTCGGCTCCTCCTATGGAGTGACTTTCGGGAAGCCCGCCGGAGGGACTGAGGAATTGAAAAGTGCGGACATTTTGCATTACTGAGGAGCTCCGCGGGAGGAATTCGGGAAAAGTCGGGAGCTCCGGGGGAGGTTGAGCGATTCCTCCGTGGGAGCTACTACGGAAGAATTTTTGCTATATGGGCAGTGTCTGTATTTCATATAACCATAAATTAAAATATTAATTTTCACTGTTTTAACTTTAATACAATGAAATCTGTTCAAAAAATTTTAATTACAATTCTACGTCAAAAGGCAAAGAACACTTTTGGGGGTAACAGTGGGTTCCATGAGAGGTGACTCATAATTAAATGGAGGATTTCATCCTTAGAGTTAAGAGAAACGAATACTTACTATATTCAAAATAGTATTTATGTAGATTAAAAATATTTCATTCTTGATTATGATGAAAATTTTGCAGTTTATGTTTAGTTAATTGAATTTTTCACCATGACTAAGAAAACACTTCTTTAAATAGCGTAAATTTTGGTAGATATGAAAAATAAATATTTTAAAACTACACCGTTAAACTTGATTCAGTTCTGATGAAATCTAGATTTGCTTTGACTAATAACTATCCGTAGCTATAACTATCAGTAAAGTATTTATAGAGAAATCCGACTATTATCCTAATAACTACTTCTTGCAAATTTTAAATAAAACTTGCAGCTAAATTGAGCAAACCATTAAGTTTTTAATTATCACCTAAGAGGCATTAACTTATCTGGAATAAATAGATTTTTATAAGAAATATGAAACTAACCACTTTGTGTAACAAATATTTATTTAAAAAAAGAGCATTACATAATATTCAAAACAGCTTTTTAACATTACTCTCATTTACATATTAATGTTAAACACCTTTCTTGATTACATGGAGCTCTAATAGCATTTACAATGGAGTTTAATAAACATTTCACATTAAGCATTCGCTTTAATTACACAATATTTTAACATAAACTGAAAATTTTACATGGAATGAAGCGAAAAAGAAACTCCCCTCCCATGCTTATGTAAGAATTTTACATACCCCCCTTTTTTTTTAGTAATCCCTCACTTTTACTGTATTAAGTTTTGGGATTAAATTTAAGTAAAAAATTGATAATTTGCATCAAATAAAACTTATGAATAAATTAATTATGAATAAATTAATTGAATAATTAACTTTTTGAGTAGAACTTTCTGTAAAAATCTTGTGTGTTTTCCTTTTGAGGTCTATACTCTTGACTTCTCAAATTCTTTGAAGAAATTTTTTCTTTCCCAAAATATAACTCTTGTTCCATATTTGGAATTTTTCCTCGCGTTATGTTTTGCTACGTTTTTTATTTTGTTCTACGAGAAATTTTGTTTTACGAGAATATAAAGATATCATAATGATGCTTGCGTAAACGATTCAAATCTTTCTCCATTCATCTAACCCAGATTCAACGAGCCACGCTTATATTATTTCGCATCCTGCTTTCTTCAATTGAAAAGGGCGATAGCAAAAGCCTAAGTTCGTCTAATATTATTTACGAAACTCTGCCATCTATCGTTGCAACTTTAAAACAAAAGCACTCTAATAGAAGATTATTTTAATAAGCTATTTTTAGCATTCGAAAGATATTTTTAAGGTTACACTGAATTTTTTTAAAATAAAAAATCGCTAAAAAATTTAATGTGTACAATAAGTTTAATTTAAATAATTTCAAGAAACATTATTGTAATGATTTTTTGACTGAATATTTTTTACTCAATATGCGAGTTAAATATAATTAGACGTATCCTTATTTTGATTTATTTGTTTTTATTATACACACCTAAAAATAATATTTTTAGGTTCGTGTTTATTTTTTTAATAATAATTGAATGATTTGTGGAGCCAATTTTATTAAATCTAAAGCATAAAAAAAGCTAGGTCAGCAGTTTAAATTTTTATATCTAAAAACTTCTGCTTCTTTATTCTTGTATTAATTTCTTTGCCTTTAGAAGAAATAATATTTTCAGGTTCATAAATATTTTAATAGCACATTTATTATTTTTTTTTATTCATTTTTTTTTTTAATTTTTATAAATGCTCGTACAGCACTATAATGAAATTACTTTATTTTATTTTAAAATAGAATCCTAATTTTTTTAGCATTTCTGAATCTCGCTTTTTAGCAGTTTTCAGTTTATAAAAAAATAATTTTATTTATAAACATCTTTTTTATTTCATTATTTTTTTAATGCCTTCCGTCTAAGACAGTTGATCCTGAAATCTTTAAGCGTCATCTGCTTATTTTTTACCCCCTCAATATTATGTTTTTTTTTCTTTTCTTTTTCTTTCAAGTAATGCTTTTACCGTTTTAGAAACTTTAAATTATCAAAAAAAGCTATGTCAGTAGTTTTACTATTTACGTAACACAATTAATTAACGATTTTAATATTTACATAAAAAAATGAAAAAACAATTAGAAAAAAACTATTATTGACGTTGAATTACATCCTCTTGAGCTATAGATTTTCAAAATATTACGGAATTTTTTACTGAAATCTTCTGTAAAAGATACCACTTATTTGTGTCTTTAATTTCGAAACATTATCATTTTTTATTATTATTATTTTTCCATAGAAGGTGTTTTGCAGACTGGCTAAAAGATTCTTATTGGTCAGCACAATTAATTCGTAAAATGAACAGTCATAGAAGTTGTAGATTCTGATTCGTTCGTTCCATATATGGTATCCCCCATTCCAAATTTGGAGACCCCGTTTACCATATATGGCTCGACCGCTCCCAGCACCACGTGAGATGCCGATGTCCCCTTAGTAGACTATAAACATTTGAAGCGCAAGTTGACTGCTCTACAGAACTTTGTTGTGGTCAAGAAAATTGAGCAAAATAGGAGGGTGTCATTACTTTTATTGAACTTGTGTAGATGAAACGTTGTTATCAATAAGAACTATCTTCTTTCTTTAGTGTAGATGTATTCTATCGCGGCTTTCTTCACTTGGCTCCTCTTTAACACTTAAAATAACGGTGTGGACTGAAATAATGAGTGACGAAATACTTTTATTGTCTATGTGTCAATATGATTAGGTGGAAGGGTTAATCTATTTATTTATTTTTTTTGTTTATTTACTAATTATGCAAACTTCATGCAAAGATCGGATTAAAGATATCAATTTGCAAATACACCAGCAACAACTAAGTGATTCGTGTGAATTAGAGCCCATGGTTTTGGGAGATATGAATAGTGATAATTACTCCAATGGCCATCGCGATAACTATGGGTCCAGGGACGGATCATCAACATCTGGGACGTCCAAAAAATCCTTACCCGCAAATGGGAAAAAAACGAAAGGAAGAGTCAAAATAAAAATGGAGTTTATTGATAACAAACTTCGACGTTATACGACCTTCAGTAAAAGAAAGACTGGGATTATGAAGAAGGTAAGTTAACGTGTATGAGCCAGTGGCTCTCTTAGGATTATAAACTTAAATGATTGTGTGAATTTTTATGAATCTGTACTTAAATTTGACATGATTTCATCAAACATTGCATAATATTTTAGGATTCTGTTGTGCAATCCAAAAACTCAGTACCATGTGTTTACACTTTTTCAAATTTCAATGGCTCATTGGATTATATTTTAAAATTATGCTTAAATTTAATGAATTTTAACTTTCACCATGACATAATTTTATCATGCTTTTATACAGTATGCTGTTAATTTCATTTGCAATCAAAATGCAATTCACCATGTGTTTAAATATTTGAACAGATTCCAGTGGTTCACTGAATTATAATTTTGAGTTATTCTGGGAATTCAATAAATTTTAACTTTCACCCTGATGTAATTTTATCATGCTTTTATACCGTATTTTATAAATTTCATTTGCAATCAAAATGCAATTCACCATGTGTTTGAATATTTGAACAGATTCCTGTGGCTCATTGAATTATATTTTGGAGTTGCTCAGTGAATTTAATGAATTTTTACTTTGATCCTGGTATAATTTTACCACACACTGCAAAATATTCGTTAAATTATGATATCCCTCTAGTTGATCATTACCATGTGTTTATAGTTGTATCTCATATTTGTACCATCATATTTCAAAATTATAAAGTGAATGAATTAAAACTTCATTCCTGATCTTGATTTATCATTCATTGCGCATTATTTTGTAAATTTTATTTGTTATCAAAATATACTCAACCATGTGTTTCAGAAATAAAACTATATTTGAATATTGTGCAATGTTATCGAATTTTAACAGTGATTGAGGTAGATCATGCTTACATAATATCTTGATTTTTTTTTTTTTTTTTTTAGTTCTCAAACTTCTCATAGACATTTGTTAACAGTTGTACATTTGCAGTGACTTTTTGAATTATATTTTAAAGCTATTCACTGAATTTTAACCTTGATCCTGAACTCATTTTATCACTCATTGTTGTATTCAGTGGCTTATTGAAACTGTGAGAAGCTAAAATTTTTTTACTTGGATCTAGATTAGTATCATGCATTTTGCAATATTCTTATTAATCATCAAAATACCAGTTTTTCATAAGTAGCTCATTGAATTATGTGTTGAAAACTAAGCTAAGTTTGAATTTTTACACAAATATTGATCCTGATATGATTTATCATACAATACGTAACATTATTTAGATTTTATTATACGATCAAAACAGTTTTTTAAATTTTCCTTTTTCACGTGTTTAAAAAGAAACTAGTAAAACAAGTAATTTTGTGCTCATAGCTAATTATTTTATATATTCAGCAGGTTTTTTACATGTTTTGTAGGCTCTGAATCAATATTATTAGAGAGATTTTTGTATTGTGATCTGTGGTAAAATAATCTACAAGTCTTGCCAACTTCTGGGCAGCAGCCCGCAAGAAATAAAATAACTCAAAATGTGCAATGCGTAGCACCCCTAGGCAAATATCTACATGTTTCTTTTAAAATTATTTTTTGCAAGTTTTAAAACCATTCGGCACCTTGGCAATTCTAGTTGGCTCAACAGATCACGATATGGAAATATCATCATGTTATTTATTTCTATTGCTTTTTAGTACGTGTAAGTTAAATTTTCATGTTTTTTTTTTTATGGTTTAGAGATATATAAAAATTAACAGCTTATAAATGCTTTTCGTTTACAATAAAAAACAATGTTTAATTTTTACAATGTGCTAAATCTGAACATGTTCTTAACATTTGCTAAATCATGCTGAATCAGAACATGTGAAGAATGATTAATCTGAACTCTTTTCTAGGCCTTTTAGGAATATTTGGCCTTTTTTAGCTATATAGATGTACCTATTCTTCAGAAACAATTGATTTTTTATATGAAAAGTATTTTTAAGAGGGCATTAATAATTAAGATTAATTTTTATGATGTTTTATCATTTTATTTATAGTTTTTAGATTTAAAAAAAATGCATGTTTAAGATAACTAGCGTAAAAGTTGCAGTTTTCTGAAAATGTTTTTTTTTAGGATAATTAGTTGCCTTAACTATGTTAGTTAACTATGTTATAATTAGTTGCCTTAGCTGCAGCTTTATATTTCCTTTCCTTCAAATAACTATTGAGCTCTTATTTTTATTATTATTTGTGTAAGTATATTTATTACTCAGTATTATTTTAGATGTTTTGAAAACTAATTCCGAATATCTTCTTGTTTGTGAACTTCTGTTCAGGATTTAACTTATCTGTCTTTTTTGCATCATAAACTGTTTTTTTTTTCTTTTTCCATGCTGTAGCTATGTCACTGCAGATTTATTTTTCTTTCCTTTGAGTGACCATTGAGTTTTTATTTTATTATTTGTGTGGGTACATTGATTACTCACTATTGTTTACTTAATTTACAATTTTGAATACTAATCCCTATCCGTGTTCCTTAACTTCTGTTTAGAATTAAATTTGCCTGTTTTTTTCCCCCATCAAAATTGGTTCTTATTTCTTTCCTTGTTTCTTTAAAGGGAAGTTAATAATTTTATCTAAAAAAAAATTAAATATTTTGTTTCAAATTTCTTTTATTTTATAACCATTGTCCCAATTTTTTGTGTTTACTACTACTGATGTTCAACTCTGTAGTCTTGTAATTTTGAACCTGATCCAGAAGACAAGGTAACTCCTGGATCAAGTATTGGGAGAAATTCACCTTTGGGAAGGACTTTTTGATGGAAGTAACCCGCATTATCGTTACATTGTGAGGAAAACCACGAAAATCTTCCATGGTTAGCCTGTCTGTGAATGGACTCTAACCCATGATTTCTCTACCATTGAGAATATTTTACATCAGCACTGTGGTCGTTGCAAGCCGGATGCAGAATTTGTGTCGACCAGCCACCAATGGGACTCATTCTCTGTTCACCTGGTGGATTCTAATGGTAGAGAAATCTAACCCATGATTTCTCTACCATTGAGAATATTTAACATCAGCACTGTGGTCGTTGCAAGCCGGATGCAGAATTTGTGTCGACCAACCACCACTGGGATTCTTCTCTGTTCACCTGGTGGATTCACCTTTCAAATTTATTACCTGAATTAGTATATATATGCTACTTAATAGGATATTTCCATAATGGTGCCTATTTGTAAGAAGTTTTAGTGACTTCCATGCGATAGCCTGCAAAAAAATTTTTACAAAAAATAATTAAAAATCATAAAAAAAAACTAAATTCTTTTTTATATTTTATATGTATATATATTTATTTATAAATGTATGTATAAAGCTTAAAATAAATTTTCTAAAAACAAAAAATGTGCCAGCTGCACACTGTGTCTAAGTGAATGACTGTTATTCTATTCAATAATTTTTTTTAATTTTTTTTTTTAGCTAAGTTGCTTAGAAAAAAATTCATTGAAATGTATCCATAAAAACTGATAATAGAGCTATACCTCGTGGCAGAGTTTTGATTAGCATTCTGCAAGAAGTTCCTTTAGCACTGTTATCTTTTTGCAAGATATTGATCAGAGTAATTTATATATTTGTAACCTATTTATAATAATTGAAACGTTTTGAGTTGATAAGAAGACCTACCAACATAAAATAAAACTGAATATCTATATATATATATTTATTTTTGTGTAAAAGTAATATTTTTCCCTTAACATATAAAAAAAACAACGAAGTATTGTAATATTATGAGTGACACACTCGCATCTTGTACATGAGAAAGCACTAATTCCTTTCTTTTTCTTGCATTTTGCGAGTCATTGTCACTTTATTTAAAAAAATGGGAAATCTGTGGCAGTAACCCATGTAAATCAATCTTATCAAAAATTTGTTATTCAAAGGAAATGGTGAAATCTTAGAACATTAATAAATAATTGGGCAATTTGAATTTAAAGTATTATAATAACATTGTATGAAAAATATTAGGATTTTTAAAAAAAGAAAAAAAATGGAAAAATGGCTCAAATCAAGTGTATTAAAGAGTGATTAAGTGCCTGTCATACATAATTATTCGCATAATATCAGGATTTTAAAAAAAAAAAAAAAACTTAGAAAATAGTAATAATAATGAAGCATTTCTTGATAGACATATGGAAAGCCCTGTAGAAATTCATAGGAATAATTGCAGAAAAAATGATTAAAATACATGGATGAGCCATGCATGATTTGAAATTTTCAGGTTTTATTATGATTTTTAAAACATTGAACTGATGTTATTTCAACCAACTAAATGGTACACTGCTTTGATTTAATGATTATTTTTTAACAAGTCATAATTTGCAACAAAATCTCCACTTAGTCATATTTTATTGAAATGTTAGTTTCAATAAAATATGACCATTATCAAGGTGTTGAAAAATTTAAAAACAAATAGATTATAATTTCTAGAGCAAACAGTTTTTTGCAAATCCAAGTTTTTAAAAAATATACATAATTATGTGTGGATGAGAGGTGGGGTAGGGAAAAAAAAGGGGGAATTGCTTTACTCCTTTCTAGACCAGTTTTTTTCTTTTTAATAGAATGGCAAATTACGATTTTTATAAATGAAATAAAGTAAAATTAGCTATCTGGTCAATTAGGTGGGACTGTGACGTACGTGTCCCACTAAGTTTTTTAGATGACACGCCTGTGTCCCATTGGTGGTGTTGTCTGTGAGACATGTATGTCCTGGTTGGGTTGAAAGGGTTAAGGAAGGAATAGATGTCTTGTTAACAAGATTTTGCATGAAATTACTAAATTTAAATCTTGAATTCACTAAGTTTTTTATATGTGGAAATATACCAATTATCGATTTTGTTGTTAGTGCATTTCAAAAATTAGCTTTTAATTATTTAACAGAAATATATAATATCGCAAATATCAAGACAAGGTTACATCTCTGGGAAAAGTATTTAATTTTGTTAAATTAAAATTTTTTATTTGCTTTGATGTGTATAAATTTCTTTCTCATAATTTTCTTATTTTAAAATATTGAAATCAGTTTAACACACTTTTCTGAATTCTGAAAATAAACAGGTACAAAAGTATTGCTAATGTAAATTAAAAAAAATGTTTTTATTTGTTTATTTTTATAAGCAATATTTAAACAATCAAACTGCATTGAAATCAATAATATCACTTCTTTATTGAAAAATTCACTTTATATAGATAAGAGAAAACATTATTTTAAACGAAAAATTGGTCAACAAATTGCTTCTTTGAATTGTGTGGTATATTTTTATTTTGGAATGCAATTAATTATATTTGTTGATTTTTATTCATTTTTGTGTTTGCAACCGATTTATTCTCTTGCTATTATTTGTAAGAATGAAAAATGGTAAATCATGTATATAACATTAACTTTACAAATTGTTTAACTACTATGAAGGCTGTTTTAATAAAATTCTTTTGCTATGGTTTAATTTTTAGTAGTCTAGATTCTGCAAGGAATAAGGTATTGATGTATGTTAATAAGAAAAATGATTGATATTTATATTTTTTTTGTAATCTGGTAACAGATCAGTACGATTATAGTTTGTCTAAAGTAAGAACTGCCCAAGCTATTCGTCTGGACCCATGGTGGTGACTATGGTAACAGGGTATAATTATTTCAACAAGGGGTGTGAGGTCACTGTTTAGGATAGGTTTTAGCATGGGTTGTCAAGAGAAACGGAATAGTTTTCTTCGGTCTACTGTGTCAGCCCTCAAGTGGAAAGAAGTTACCCTCCCTGAAATGCGCTATTCTTGTTAGTATGTCATTGAAGGATAGGTTTTGGCTCTGGCCGGGATAATCTTTTTCTACTGTGTTGGCCCTAGAGTGAAGAGAAGCTACCCTTCGTGAAATGCACTGCTCTTGTTTCCAGAGCAGCAGCCACGGTCTCAGACTTTGTGGTGGGGGGAGTTCTTACTGTAGACAAACTATACCTTAACTTTTAGATATGAAGCCTTTTCTCTGTTTATTTTATTTTTCTATGATCATCGTTCTATTTTATTTCTTTTATTCTATGCTGAATAAATAGTTGGTTTAACTTTAGGATGTTAGATTCCCGTAATACTTGTATAACTCAAATAATTTCTACATTGAGGATTATCTAATATTTTAGTGTAAAGTGATAGTTTTTAAATCTTATGGTAAGTATCTTTTTACACATGTTTTTTTTTTTTTTTTAAAGTTATTGTTTTATACTTTATATGTATTAATTCTGTTTTTTTTTCTGTTGGTAATAAAAGTAAATTGTTTCATATTTTTTTAAATCAGAATAAGAATTAAAATTTTTCTTTTCAGGCTTATGAGCTATCTACATTAACAGGCACTCAAGTAATGCTGTTGGTAGCCAGTGAAACTGGTCACGTGTACACATTTGCTACTCGTAAACTGCAGCCTATGATTACGAGTGAGGCCGGAAAAGCTCTCATACAAACTTGTTTGAACTCTCCTGATTTGCCGCCTGGTCCAGGCGCTTCCTTAGACCAAAGAATGAGTGCCACTGGGTTTGAGGAAACAGATCTAACATATAGTGTTCCTGAGGATTGTGAAAAGGTATGTTTTGTTGGCATGTTTTTATTTATTTTTTCCTGAAAAGTGTTATTTTAAAATACAATAGACTCACAATGTTTTTAGTAGATGGCGCTCAGCGTTTTTATAAAGTGCTTAAAGGTGCTTATTTTTGGATTTCTTTTTTAAAAGCCCTTAAAGGTGCTTTTTAAAAAGTGCTTTATTTTCCCTTAACCCTTTGCTTAGGGTGTACCCTGCTCTACCATCACATGTGGTCCACATGTTGTACCAGCCGTAAGGAAAAGGTTAATAAAAATGATATATTTTTCTTTACCATATCTTTTTTTTTTGCCACACATTATGGAAAAGCGTGCTTTTCACACTGTTCTAGATTCAACGTTTTCACAAATCATTCAACCAGAATCCATTTCGGCCTACCGTCAGTCCATAGCTTATGAAAACGCCAATGTTTGATGACAGGTTTATGTTATGTTTAAACGACAATGATGACATGTTTGAAATAATTGCGAGTCCGCTTGTTCGTCTACTGAGCTGAGTACAATGAAACTCTAGCACTCCCATGAGCAACTCTGCTGCATTTTGCAAGATATTCTCATTTTCAGCCTTCATTTTCCACCCCCTGAAATTGAATCAAAAAATCTTTTGATCTTTTTATGGCTAATATAAACAAGAAAAGAGTTCTTTCACAGAAACTAGTTGTTTAATCATGATCAAGTCAAATGAAAATTATTTTGCATTTTGTTAATGTCTATAGTGTTTAAAAATATTTTTTGAGTGCTTAAAAAGTGCTTATTTTTTGCTAAATGATTTGGCTTTTACTAAAAAATTTGGCTTTATGACTGTTTCCATTGCACTTTGATCCATCGTTCGTAAATGGTGGTCAGAAAAATGACTTTTAACATTCTATTTGTTTATAAATGTTTTTAAATTTGTTTTAGTTAAATTTGTTTGTATGAGAAGCTATATTATCAAAGACCAATACCACTCCACAGGGTAAATCTGGAAAATACAGGAAACTTAAAAATCACCTAAATTAACAGGAAAAATGCAGGGAATTTTGAGTTTTTCTTTAGAAATACAGGGAATTTTGTTTCTTATTTTCATCTTTTAAAAATGGTAAGCACTCAAAGTGCAATCTATGAGATATTTAAGGATGATATTTCAGCTATGTTGAACTAGTTCATTTACTATAGCATTATTTCTGGTAAGTATGTTCAGCTGTTTCTTTTTTCTCTAAGTTTTTTCAGCAATTATAATTAGTATAGTTAAGCTCAATACAGTTCATATTAGAGTACAATGATTGTGTTTTTCCTCTTAACATATTTTGTATAATATGTACATGGAAAACACACGGAATTTTTTTTTTTCCAGATTTTGTGTGGCGACTTTGCTATATAGAACTTTACATGATTTTTTGATTACTTTTCATGTTTTCTCATATCATTTGATGAATAATAAGCATTTCATTCTGGTTTTATGTTAATTTGTATGTACAACATATAGTTTTTTCACATTTTATGAAACAACAAAGCTTTTTTAAATGAGGGATAACTGACAAAGGAAATCTATGATTTCCAGTTATATATCCCATTGTAATTCTTTTTTGTTTATTTTAAGTTCTGGGATATTTTTCCTTAATGCTAATGTTTTCCTGGACAAAGAATGCCAGTTGATCCTGTTTTCATCAGTGTTGTAGATGCCGTCTTATTTTTCGGGCGGATAAAATTTTAAAATTCCGAAATAAATTTCGTTCTGCAGTGAACTGATCGTCAAGGCGTGGTTCCCAATAGAACACTGAATGCAGTCAGTAAGTGGGTGGGTGACCACTTTGATCAGTCTGTGTAGAGACCGAGGGTGGGTGATATCGGTCTTCGTTAAACTGTTCTACCTTAAAGTGCTCAACTTCGCGTGCAGGATGTCAGGCTACTAAAGCAGGGAAGCCATCCTTTCTGCAGAAAATCAAAATTGTAATGGCATGTCTTCATTTCAGCTTTGGGAATGTTTCCCAGACCGTTGACAATAGCCCATTGTGCAGCTGTAGTGTTAAGTAAATAAAGTACCTACCTACCAAAATAAATTTCCCTATTTAAATTCTTTTTAAAAACTCTTCATAACAACTTCTGAAAGAATTTTGTGCCTGCTCTTCCATCACATCTTGATTTTTTGTAATCTATATAGTTTGGCAGCAATTTGTCTTTCGTCTATACCCTTATTCTTTTGTTAGATTAATCGTTGAATCTGCAACTACAGCGCAGTGTTTATTAACCAGACATCGATTAACCGGATCGTCCAATTATCTGGATCATTTTAGAACCATAAGCCACAAATCTAAAAAGAGCTTTTTTACGAATATGTTTATCGTCAAAGCCGGAAAAAAGAACTAGGGTTTTTGTCTCTTGATGACCTTGAAATAAAGCTTACATTTATTGTGCCCACTTTCAATGTGGGTAGCAAGTAATTTTTGTCAAGGGAACAGGTTTCTATTTTCTTCCAAGAATTAAAGTGAGAAGGTGAAACAAGTTTTGAAATGCTATCAGTCTTAAAACACATTTTTTCAGTGTAGGTGTTTTGCAAACATGTCTAGTCACAGTCTGAATTATACAACTTTGTTTTGTTTAATTTGTGTCTGGTTATTTCATCAGTTTCTAAGCATTTACAAAGTTAAAAAATTTTTTTTTTTGATTACTTAAATTAAGACTAGGTATAAACTTTGCTGCCACCAGTAAAAAGATTGATGAACTCTCTAAGGCCTTGTATTCAAAAATAAAACAACATGCAAGTACAGTTAGTGGAAAGTTTTTGAAGCTGGAGTTTAAGAAGAAGAAAAAATATGTCAAAGAAAAAAAAAAATCCTTTAGGAAAATCAAAGGACGAAAATCCTAGAAGGTAAACTGTTAAAAACTATAAACTATTTTTTTAAACTGTGTCAGGATAAAAGTATTGAAGAGGAATTTTGTCTAATGAAAGAAATTTTACACGATTGTTCTTGGTTAGGCCCTGAAAAATTTAGTGCCCTTTGTAGTAGCTTGATAAATTTCTTATTGAAGTATTTTCAAGCATCTTTAAAATATTTCTACTTCAAGTCATTCAGTTGGTAGATTTTCCTTTTTATAATATTATCTAAAATGTATTAAACTGTATTCAGACAATTTCATTTAGTACCAGGGTCGGCAAGATTTTGCCACAGGTGGAAAAAACCATGGTAAAAACCGCCCTGGCAAAAACAGGTTTTTGCCAAGCAAAGTGGCAAAAACCTATATTTTCCAAAATGAGAGGACAAAAAAACATTTTTGATACAAAGTTATTCCTAAAATTGAAATATATACTATAAATATATATAATTAAAAAAAAATTACAAAATTATTATTCCATAATTAAATCATAATGTATTAATATATCATTTTAGTAGTTTAAAACATTATTGATTGGAAAATTAGTGATTATTCTCTTTTTTCCAGTGAAATGAACTTATTTTAAATTAATATAACTATAATTTAAAACATAAAATATCTATCAACATGTGTAGTTAATTAAAATATACAAGTATCTATGCAATTTTTTAAACTTGCCCAAATTCAATACTTTATTAATAATCACAATACAATTTGTGCTGTCTCAACATAGCATAAAAGTACACTAGTTTTGAAACATTATTTAGAGTCAACAAGTATCAATGCAAATATACAAGTATCAATGCAATTTTTTAAACTTGCCCAAATCCAATACTTTATTAATAATCACAATACAATTTGTGCTGTCTCAACATAGCCTAACAGTACACTAGTTTTGAAACATTATTTAGAGTCAACTTATTCCGAATTTTAGAATGTACAAATGAAAAATTGAAAAACACTCTTTCAATGGCAGTACTACTAGAAGAGCATGAGTGTAAATGAGACATTACTTCCCAAAATTCACTGGAAATTTTACAAGAATTTAAATTGTGTGGTTTTGTTTGCATTTTGAAGTAATATTGAGAAATGAGGTGATTATCAAAATCTATCTAATAAAACATCCATCTTAGCTTTCTTATGTCTCTCTTTAAATATAGTGTAAGTGTGATATGTAAAATAATACATATCAAAAGTAATTATGAAGAAGTAAAAAAAAATACAATTTGTTAAACATTTATTTAAGGATTTTAAAATGAAAAGAGATCAAAAACTTTCAATCCTTTAAAAATTATTACCCTTATATTAATTATTAATATTTAAAAAAATTTTTTTTCATGTAATGTATCAAAATTATTATTCCTTATGATTGATTTAAATTTGCTTCAAGTATTTTGTAATAATATTTAATCAGCAATTTAAATAATTTTATTTTTACCGGTTTTTGCCAGTTTTTACCAGGTTTTTGCCACTGTCCTGGCAAAAACCCCTTTTTGCCGGCAAAAACTCCAGCCCTGTTTAGTACTAAACTAATGATTGGGATTTGACTTAATATTATAAATTTTTTTATCTAATTGTACCTCTCTTAATCTCCATTTTACATTGCTATAGTGCTTATATAATACAATGTTTATAAGTTTTTTTCAAATTATCCATAAAACCTGTTGTACTCGTAAGAACAATCACCAAAATTATATTTTTTGAACTAAATAATTGTTGTTTTTGTTGCGTGTGGGATATTATTATTATAATTTTTTTAAAAAAACAAAATAGTAGTGTTTTGGAAAAAAAAAAAAAATGACATCATAAAATAAGCTACATCCTCATGAATTACTCAGAACTTGTCAACCCAATTAAAAAATCCCTGTATATAATGAAAACTATTTTTTAAGGGAACGTGTCAAAATTTGAAATAAATCAATTGGAAATTTTGCTAGTTAGAAACATAGCAAGTAAGAAAAACTTAGTTTCAAGTTAATTGTCTTTAAAGTTTTGTGATAAATTATCCATTTAAATACATATAATTACATCCAAGAATTATTACAGCTAAATAAGTTGCAACATAAACTATCTATTAGCTAAGTGTGAAAAAAAATCTATACTTTACCCACTTCACTAGATGATACCAGCTTGCCTTTGAAATAAATGTAGTTTATGCTCAATGTTGAGCTGTTGTTCATCACACAATCATGTCATTGATCATAAAACTATGGCCTCAACCTCCATGACCCCATGGCTAATAACAGGTTTTTAAAGCAAGTCTGTACTTAAAACATTACAGGAAGATTTTCAAAAGTTGAGCATCTTTTCTGAATAAAAAATTAAAAACTAATGAAATGATATAATTTATGTTTAATTGTTCTTCCTTAAATCTTTAAAGCGGGCACTTTCACTCTTTACCGATTTACTTATCACTCTCTAAATCTCTCCAAATGTGTTTTACACACATTAATATTGTACCAGTTCTGCCATAATTATAGCTATTATCTTTAGTTCATCAGTAATTTTGTATTAACTAATAGTTCATATCTCAAACCATTCTAATTATCCTTTCTGATTGTTTTGAAATAACAAATGTTAATCAAATCTTAAAATTAAAACATACACACAAGAACAGTTTATTATAAATGACATTCTAAAAAAAGCCAAAATTTGTTTAATAGTTCTCAATCCATTCAGCTGTAGAATCCTTAATGATTAACCTTCTCTTGACAGAATTTAAACTTTATAAAATATAAAGCCGAAAAGAAAAAAAAGGCGGAGAGAAAGTCTACTTATTATTTTGAAAATACTGTAAATGTATGTCATAATAAAAATTCATAATAACAGATGGAATTATTATTTTAGTCAGCTGTCATTATAAGCAAATACAGTAATTTAAAGTAAAAATAGTTAAAAAAGAGACTCTAGTGCTATTCTGTAAATAGCTTATATTGCCACTTATAGCACTGAAAAATCATTTCAAAAGTTAGCAGTCAAGATAGTGGTTAACAAAAAAATATCTCCTTTTGTAATGAGTAAGATCACTTGTAGAATAACAGCTTAGACAAATTTACTTTATAAGCAGAAAGGGAGATTTTAATTTTATGCTTTTTAATCAGACTCTTGTAAATTTGATGGTAATATTTCTAACTATCAGAAATTTAATAGTATTATGGGCACAAATTAGGAAAATAGAAACAAAATGGGATGTATATTTTCCTAAAGAGAAACACGTTTTATATCACTTGGGGGTGCACAACCTATGGCCCGCTGACTGCTGATGTGCCACTCTCAAAAGCGTTCAATTCTTAGAAGTAAAAGAGTAAAAAAAAAAAATTACAAATTGACTTGTCTGATTAAAATAAAAAAATTTAATGTGAAAATTTGTGGTTCAGTAAAAAGTAATTCAGTTTCCATTCTTTAAATTACGTTTTTCCATTTGTCTTCCAGAAGATAAATTTTCTAGCACATGAACTTTCATTCAGCACATTATATTTGCACATTCTACAAATATATTATTAAGTTTAATGATAAAAAAAGTGCTTTGAACGCTAATGTTTAATTAAATTTTATTATATTTGCCACTAAGTGTCGGGGGTTGCTGTTCCAAACTTCTCCAATCCATTGTAGCTACTACTAGTCATTTTTATGTAAAATTGCTCATAATTCTGTGCAAACCTTCCTGCTCCCACTTATTTAATTTACTCTAAGTAGTTTTTGGAATATTCTGCCAAAGAGTCCTAAGAATGTGAGATTTCTGGCTGATTTAGTCTGAAGAGCACTGTGTTCTAGATGAATAAGTTAGTGCACGGGATTGTTGTTCCAAACTTCTCCAATCCATTGTAGCTACTGCTAATAATTTTTGAGGGAAATTGTTCATAATTCTGTCCAATCCTCCCTGCTCCCACTTACTCAATTTTGTCTAAGACATTTTTAGAATATTTTACCAAATCTGTTCCAAACCATGCAATTTTTTTGTGATCTAAAAATGTGAGACGTCTGGCAGATTTAGTTTAAGAACACTCTGTTCTAGATGAATAAGTTGGTGTTCAGGAATGTTGTTCCAAACTTCTCCAGTTCATTGTAGCTACTACTAATTATTTTTGTGTGAAATTACTCATAATTCTGTGCTATCCTTCCTAAGCCCACTTATTCAATTTCCTCTACATAGTTTTTGGAATATTTTGCCATATCTGCTTCGCACCTAAATATGTGAGATTTTCTTGTTACAAAAGAGATATTAGTATTTATTTCACTTCAATCTGAGTACTTTTGTTTGTATTTTTTAATAAAAACTCTACTTTTCAGTTTTTATTAAAACACAATTATATTTTAAAATGACAAAGGTTGGGAAATTGCTGTTTCGAAAGCCGTTGATCACTAAACTGCATTCACTTTTGATATTAATTTTAAAATTTTTTACAGCTTCAAATTTACTTCAAAGCTTTATTTTACTTTTGTTAATTTTGTGTTTATTTTTAATGAGAAGGTGGCATTAATGAAATTTGTTATGTTACCCTCTTAGCAGTCTCCCATTCAGATGCAACAGCCGAAGTTCCATCACCACTTTGAAGAGTGCCAACAGAACAGAGAGGAGAAGCTTCCTCCATTTTATACTATTTAATACTTCATTAGGGACCATGATCTCTATTTTTTGTTTGTTTGGTGATTGTGTTATCTGTCTGGAAAGTTTCAAAAAGATATTCAAATAACACATCTAGGCTTATTGTAAGCCCTGTTAGCAAAAATTATTGAGCCCTATCTTAATAGATAAAAATGGATCTACAACATCAACTCAGTTGGACAGAAAGGCTTAAAAATTGAGTAAACTGAGATGGAACATAATCTGCAGATGCTATGGTAATCTACAGTACCTGCTGTAAGGTGTTTGCTACCAGAGAGTTAAGCATCCATTAAAACGATTTTATGGCTCGACGAGAGAGCATAAGACTTACTAAGAATTTTTTTTAACTTACTACTGTTTGCTGAACCACTAAATAATGCTTCTCTTATGACTCATGTACCTGGGCATCACTTGGCATATATCTTATGACTCTTTATTAGTGATATGCCTTCTCTAATACTATTTCTACACTAAGTTGTTAATAATCAACTCTTCCAACTTTAAAACATATTATAAACATGGAGTGTTCTCCGATGCATTTGTTTCTGTACCTAAAGATTGTCAGCATTACCATCAGTTTAATTATTTCTACAAGAAAAGACTTTTTTAATTCTGTTAAGCAGTGCTTGAATAATGCTTTCCTCTGGGATTGTTATTTTAACAATCCCTTTGTAAAACTTCTTGTCGATAAATTGAAGAATGATGGAGAGATGTATTGATGCCCTTGGTGTAATTTAATTGTTATCAAACACTGTTATTAATAAACTCTTTTCAGTTGGTGCTAATCAATTTTGAAACTTTCTGGACAAAGGTAATGTTTAATCACGCAATGTTAAAAAGTGGATCCTTGTATATATATATATATTAATTATCCTGCTGGCAGGGTACAATTAAATTTCTACTGTTTCTCAAGCTTTATTATACTCTGTTTACTAGCAACTTTCATACCATGCCACCTTCTGTTATTAACTCTATGATATTTTTTTTTGTCTTTTTTTAAGTCTTAATTTTCTTTTAAAAATTGGCTTTGTTTCTTTTTAAATCACTGCTTATTAACTTGGGAATGCTTTCACTTGACTAGTGTAAGTATAGAATATTTCTTTCTCGTTAATTTTTATTTCAATGTTACCATTCTGATAGTAGCTCATTCTAATTGCATATTGTTTAAATATTTACATATTATTTACGATGTGTTCATATTTGAAGACTTGGATGCAAGAAAGGAGCAAGTCTATTATTAGATAGCACCTTAAAAAATGGCAGAATTTGTTTTTTTATTTTTATTTTATCTAGTGTGTGCCTGTCTTATTAACACTAAACATACTGACACTTAATGTATACCTATTTCTACCATAGCCGGTCAAATGACCGGATTTTATTTCTTGATTAAATGTATGAAATATGGATGTTAGGAAGGAAATAAACTAAAAAAACTTTATTATAATTAAACGAAATCGTACATTGCAAATTTTTATGTCTTGCAAACACAAATAATAGGAATTTTTAATTCATTGCTTAACGCATTTTTTACATATACGGGTGTTTCCATTGTGCATTTTTCGCAACCATATTTCTTCTAATTATTATTATTTCTACAATTCTTATAATTATAAGAATTATAATTAGTTATTCTTATATTTAATATTATTTCCTCTGAGAACTTGTGCTATCTTGATTGTTTCGACATTTTTCAGGGTAAAAACTAACAGAAATGAGTAAAGCTATCAAAATAAAATATTTTGATAGCTACTTACCAAATCATTTAGTTTTTGTCACTTTTTCTTACACAAAAATACCAATCTAAAATTTTAGGCACTTTCTTGAAATTTGAATTCACAGTTATTCTGACTGAACCAACTACGCAACAGTCTTTTCAGAGATGTGCAACTCATCGAATAATGCAATATGTTGAATGCGCATTGCATAATTTCTGATGCGATAACCTTATAAAGCAATAAATTGTTCTGCCCGTCAAATGACCAGTTGTGGTAGAAATAGGCGTACGACAAGTATTATTCGAAACAAAAATAATAATAATAGAATATTAACTGTATACAATTGTTAGAAAAAGTTATGTAGTTAAATGTGTAAAAATGATTAGATTATAATCACATTTTCGATGCAAACGTTTTTAAATGGTCATTTGACAGGTTATGATATGTTTAGTGTTAACCAATACAGGGTTAGGGACATATTATATTCGGTCACATAATCCTGTCCAAAAGTGAGGCAATCTGAGATCTCTGTACCTGGTACTTTAACCTTTATGGAAAGTATATGTCTTTCATAATATTGAAATGAAAATTGCTTGAGCTCAAAGACGTTAGTATCTTTGGAAGTGGGCACACGAAATAACGAACGAAACTCTGTCAAATTATAAAATGCAAATATGGAGCTACCAGTTTCTTGCAGGCATTGTTGAAAAATATATTACTTTGGTTTTTTAAAAATTATTTTGATCAAAGATATATGAAAAAGAAAAGGAATAACACAAGAAATAATTTAAACATAAGAAAAGAAGAAATATTATTTATTAACCCCTTAACGCACAGATTTTTTGGAAAAAAAAACAGCCAAAAAAAAAAAAAAAAAAAAACATTTTTATGAAGAAAAAAAAACATTGTATTGGCAAAAAAATACAAAATTAATCAAAATCTTAATTTTGTATTTTGATCTACATTGCAGAAAAGAGGCAAATAAATAGGTGTTATAACTTACAATCCTATGTAATGATAAATATCGATAAATCTTTTTTTTCTTAGCTTTCACATTTTTAATTTCAATTCTCGATTATATTTGAGTGTGAAGAATTATAGCATCATAAAATACAACGCTGCTCGAATTATCTCGAGTGTGCACTGCGTGGCCTGTTAAGAGCGCTTGAATTAACTCGAGAGCACAAGTTAAGGGGTTAATTTATGCTCACAATTTTATAGCTATCAGTTTCTTGCAAGCATGTCTTTTGTTGAAAAGAATATTTCTTTGATTTTTAAAACTTATTTTGAGCAATAATTATATAGGGAAAAGAAAAGACATAATATAGGAAATAATATAAACAACGGTAAAAGAAGAAAAAAAGAATGTTATTTATTAATTTATACTCATAATTTTATAAATCTGTCAAATTATAAAAATGCAAACATGGAGCTACCAGTTTCTTGCAGGCATATGTGTTTTGTTGAAAAATATATCACTGTGATTTTTTAAAAAATTATTTTGAGCAATTATGTAGAAAAAAGAATAACATACGAAATAATATAAACATAAAAAAAGACGAGAAAAAAAAGAAATATTATTTATTAATTTATACTCGTAATTTCTATGTATGTAAACAACACATAGATGCCAGCTGTATTTTTTATTCTTTTTTTTTATTTTGAAGAAATGAAGTCAACATAGTTTTCAAAAATTCTACTTTTCTGCCAGTGCTAAAGTAGAATTTGCTCTCCCCTCAAAAGAATATTTTGTTAAATTTAATTTATCAATGAAGCAAAATCTTGAGAAAGTGAAAAAAAAAAAACAAGGAGTTTAGTATGAAAATTTGCTGTGTCATTGTTCTAGTTTGTTGTCTCATTGTATAATTTTTTTTTTTAATTACCAGAATTTTTCTTCCTTCTTTAACTACAAATATTATTCTTAGAATTAAAAGCAATAAAGATATTGACAGGTATATAGATTATATTATGTTTAACCTATATACTTATAAAATGATGAGTATTAAGGAGTCTGGAGGTTTTTATTAACGATAAATTCATTGTTAACATTAAATGAATGTTTTTTTTATTTTTGTTTTTTTTATTTATTTTACAAACCTGAGTTTATATTTTAATATATAATTCTATCACCCTTAAATATCAACAAAATTTTGTCTTGCGTACAATTCGACCATTAAAACTAAATTTTTTAGCCCTATGTCCTAAAATCCCATTTTAAGACATCCTCTAGCTTTTTAAATTTCTGTGACTAAGAAAGTGTAATGTCAATAAGAGTAGATGGAAATTGTCCAATGGTGCATTGTCAAGTTAGCTTGATAGCCAATTTATTATTATATTTTTCAAAGTTAATCTTTTACAGTGTCGTTTTGCATTATCGGGATGCGGAATAATGCGCTTGATGTTGATAATCGCTATCAATTTTTCAATTAAAGATTCATTTTATTTTTTTTAAAATTTTTTTTTATTAAAGGTAAAGCAATCTCGCTACAGCCAATTGCAAACCAGTATGTTAAAGGTCTAAGGTCATCAATAAAAAAAAAAATGCTTGTGCTCAGCATTGTGCCCTAATCGTTTTTGCTACCCAGGTAAGCCGGTGCCCATCATTCTGAAACTGGATGAGCTTCGAACAGGGTTAGAGTTTTGGACGTCCTAACCTAGTTTTAGACGACACACGTGGGTTTTACTGTCTTAAAGTGTCCAAAACCTTGAATATTGGTAAAAAAAATAACAGTTTTTTATATGTGTAACCATTGTACACATAATACTTACATAAATAAATATTTAATACTTTTATACAATTTGCTTAAACATATTAGAGGAAAATAATATAATAGGAAAAGATTTCTAACTCTTGAAGCTTCGCAATTCATTCAACAACAAAAATGAATTATCTTATCCAATTAAATATGAATAAATATGCTTTTAATACTGATAAATTATGTTTTTGCATAAGGATAGTAAATGCAATATTAAAAATAATAATAAACTTTTTAATAAAACCAAAACTTATTTTCATTCTGTTTCTTGTTCAGAAATTAAGATTTTATTTTTCTTTATATTATTTTTTAATTGTGACATAATTTGAATAAAAGGGTTTTGGATAGTTTAAGACAGTTTTGGACAGAACTGTTAAAACCCTGGTTTGAACCGTGGATTAATCCGTTCTGTCCTAAACCTTACCAACTCTGGCTTCGAGCTGCCATTGAGTACCTAGCGTACGAACTTTAGACCTTCACAATGACAGCTGTAGTCCTTTATTACTGAACCATCATAGTACAAAGATTAATTGACTTGATCCAATTGTTCAAAGTTGAGGCCTACTGCCAACTTGTACGGCCGTTGAAAAATAATTTTCTTAGTGGTAACAACATCAGCATTTTTGCTTTTAAATCATCTTGCAATTTTAAAGTTCCAAAAAAATTTTTAAGCTACCATGACAAATCACTAATTGACCGGGATAGCCTAGTTGGTAGGGTGTAGGGCCCATGTCCAAGAGGTGGATTCAATCGCCACCAGGCGCTGACTCCCCATGTAGTGAATGGTGACTGGTGCACATTAAATTGGTCTGGTCACAAAGTCCTACATGTTTCCATAATAAATAAACTCCTCTGGGGGTATTGAATTGGAGATTGATAGTTCTCTGGTTCAGGTCAAAATACAAACCTGTTTACACGGTCCAAATTCTCGAATCCGAGAAATTGGACGGATTTCTCTGTCCAAGAAATTGGATGATTCGTTGACACTATCCAAGTTCTTGAATGTCACTGATTCATTGAGAGAAAAACTTGCGCATGCGCATTGTTCATATTCAACATTATGAAATAATAATTACATAAGTTTAAAATTACTATATAAATTCAAATAAAATCATAATAACACAAATAAACCGCAACAGATCAATTTATTTGAACTAAAATATATGAAAACAGACAACAAAATGACATAGTTTGCTGCCTGCTTGTTGACGTCACAAAACCTAAGACGCTGATTGGTTAAGGGAGAAAAAACTTGGATGGAAAGTAGAACATGCTCTACTATCGTCCAAGAAGTTGGACAAGTTCTTGGATGCTTGTTTACACGATCCAAGCTCAAAGCAAAACAAGTTTCCATCAATATCAATCAATCTCTGTCCAAGAAATTGGATCGTCTAAACAGGCCTTACCATCTGTGTATGATCATGATCTATATATTTATACATCCATTTTAAGTTGTATGAACGGGTGACAGATGTCTTATTCTGGACCAAAGATGGCGCCACTAAAAAAACAAGAACAATCGCACACCCTGCCTGTATGGCTTATGACAACAACAAATCAATAATTTAAAAAAATATGTAGATATGATTTAGATGTTGGCTAATTATGCTTATAAATACTGTATGTGGAAAGTTCTTCCAAACTTAATTTTTGATTGACTATCACTATATCAAATCTTTTTTATCGACCGTACAAGTTGGTAGGTATGCACATATTGTCCAGGCTGCACTTGATCAACAGCCTTTTGCATTTGATTTAAAAATGAGGCTTAGTTAATAATGCTAAAATTGCAGTATTGGGACACATTCAACTGGAGGATTATCCACAAACTGTATGAAAGTAATTAAAGTATTTTTTTAAGATTTTTAGAACTCTCGACAAGATTGATATGATATGTAATGAAATAATGCCCAAATTTTAGAAGGAAAAAAAAACTCTGATTCAGACCAAGACTACCACACTCCAAAAAATAAATAAATAAATTCACACACACACAAAACATTTTTATTTATTTTCATAAAAAAAAGTATAAACTTTCTATTTTATTATTTCTTGTCTAAAATAACTATAAAGCAAAGCAGGAAGGCACATTTTTTTACAGCATAGGACATCATTTTACTTTCCATATTTCGCTTAATTTTTCATATTAACTTTGCAATTTGCCTGGAGAAATTAAACACCTAATTTTTAGAAACCAGAATTACATGTTGGTTGTTATTGAGGTTACAAAGATAATTATCTTCAAATAGAAAAGTGGGTTTAATTAGTTTGTTTTACATAGTATTAGTCAGTACTTAGCTGAAGAAAGATAATAGAAAGTTCATATTATTGTTTGTACTTGGAGACAAATTGAACGAATAATGTTCTCAGGTTATGGATGAACAGATTGACCAACTGAAAAATCCATCAGTTTCATTTCTTCAGTACTCTCTTGTTAAAAATAAGTTTGTCTTAGTTCCCATAGCAGCAAAAATTTTTTAGACTTTCTTTCTAGAAAAGTTCTCACATTAGAATAGCTGTTATTCTTTTTAAATTTAGTGAGTTGACTCAACAGTTTGTAAAAAATACTGAATACTGCTGTTATTTTATTATATTTTTTTTTCCTTCCAAAACTGCTAGGGTATGTTTATTTGGCTTGTTTGTAATTCTAAAATTGTGAAGTTTGCATCTGGTCCACAAATTGCAAAATAAATGGCGGGAAGTCTTTCGGTGAATTTTGACCGCCAGTGCCATCTGCGCTTAACTTTACACAGTCAATCATCCTTAGCTGTAGGACATTAATTGAAGCTAAGAAGTGAGGCAACATCATTCCAAACTAATTTAGATAAATTATCTTTCTTTATCTTCTAAATTTTCTCAATTTACAAAATTTTTATTGTTAATTTGAGGGCTTATTTGTGAAAATGTGTTTTACAAGGTAGGTGCTGTCTTGTTGATTTTCATGTGATTTCCTCTAGATCAGTGTTTCCCAAAGTGTGGTATGCGTACCCCCAGGAGTAGGGGAACAGTACGCGTTCTTATGCGAAATATCTTGCAACAAACGAAACGTTTAAAAAATTTTATTCATGAACAAAGCCAGCCATGAAAATTTACAATTACGTATTTTTCTATTGGCTATTTTTTGCAGAGTTAACAGTTAATATTTAGTGGTGTCAACAGCCAGTTGTGATTTTTAACTTTTGTGCAATTTTTTTTATAGTGAAAATGCATTCATTTTTTTTATCAGTGGTACACAGTCTTACGAAAAATTTAGAAGGGATAGACAAAAGTTAAAAGTTTGGGAAACACTGCTTTAGATTAAGGTGATGTGTGAAAAAGTTTGTCCTTGACTTTATTATGGTTATGAAAGCAAAATGGCTATCTAAATTTATATTTTTGCATTGAGACATACATATTGATTAGCAAAGTTAGTCTACTTTGTAATTATCTTAAGCTTGACTTTTGCATTAAAAATGCCACCAATTTCTTATTAAATCTTAGAAAAATTTTATATATTTTGAATTTCAAGTTTAAGTGGCAACTGTTAGAAAACACTAGCTTCTGACTCAGAGTATTGGGTTAAACTAAAAATGGTGGTGTGACTGTCAATGGGGGGAGTACAAGACCTGTGCGTATACCAGTTTTCTTGACTTTGAACACCAGGGGGAGTAGACGTTCTGATTAGGTGGTGTCACAGAGTGCTGGGTGATGGAGAAAAAAATTAAACAGATAAACTTAGGCTATGAACGTGCTAGTGAAGTATAATGGTTGTTCCACAACATCACAGATACAAAATTCGTTGCAATTTTCACAAAAAACAAAACCTTTTAAAGAGGAAAACTAAAAAAATAAAGGAATAGCTTCTTAGTCCAATGTTGAAACAAAATCTTTATTTAGTCTTCATAGGCATCTGTTAGACACACCAAAAAGACAGGAAAAGCACACTGGTGAAGTATGTCTAGGCACAACAGCATTTTCAAGGGTGAAGGTCTTTATCTGTATATATTGAGAATTTCAGGCCACGCAGAAACTTTTCTTGGACACTTGCTCAATCACGGAAAAGTAAATTCCATAACAATAGTACAATGTCTGGTATGATATTATAAATTTATCCAATGAGATGGCTGATGAGATTTAATGGCACCATCCTTCGAACCTGCCTTAAGGGGAATGGTGGAAAAGGAAACGGTTCTGTTTCACAGAGACGTAATGACAGAAGAGAAAATACAAAAATCAAATTCACCTACCTAAGCGCGGTCAGCCTCTTAAATAGCAAAATGCTTTAAACAAGTTACAGTTAGAAAAAATTAGAAGTTACGGTTAAAAAAGCTGCAAGAAGGCAAATTAAAAGTTAAACAATTTAAATATACAATATTAATTAAAACAATTTAACAACAATTTAAATATTAAAACCACAAAAAATGTCGAAGTAAAAGGTCTCACGTGGATAGATAAAAAAAGCCGACACACCTCTATTCTACGAATTTGAGGGGAGCAACATCCCAGTCCACTTCCACAAGGGAAAATGTAAAAAATACCAAATTAATTCAAGGAACTATATCAATTTTAGGTCTAAAAATACTGTATCGCAATGTCACAGGTGGTCAGCCTAATGCAGAATCATCAATGTTTTGTCCTCAAGCAATGCTCGGTACTCATTTTATCGATATACTGAAGAGATAAAAGTCTAAGTCAGACATGCCTGGTTCAGGAATTGAACTACAAACCTGTAGCAAGTGAGCGCAAAACGCTACCATGCAGCCATTAGAATAATGTGTTAAATCTCTCCATGGCATTTAATTTATAGCTAGGTATAGGAGAATTCTGTGATATGTTAGAATTAACTGAGCTGGCTAGCAATACATTACCAGGTTGTTAATTAAATTACTGGGTTTTTATGGGTGCTAAAATTTCAGTTTTCTATCATAACATTTATTTTAAGTTTTTTTACTCATAGAATATCTTTAAAAAAATACTCCATGTTTGGCTCATAATTTTTCTTAGACTTTCAGGTTCTTAAAATGTTATTTCTGGCGTGGGCCTGAAAATTTTTCTTGTTTAACTGATTATGAAAAAATGTTCAGGTTTAACATAAAATATTAATTTAATGATTTAAATGAAATTTACATTTAATAAGAAAAGGCTCATATCAAGTTAATTATATGATACAAGTTTACTCACTTTGAAACACTACTTATTCAAGCTTAGCTGACTTTGGAGGGAACTGTAGCCTATACGTCACCTTATAGCTATGTCAATTTTTTGAAAATGTTTGTTTCTATTTTCATAAGCTAGCCTTATTGGCCAAAATGTATGTAATGTATAAACATTCTTTGCGACATTACAATTAATAAGTTTGTTTATGTTTGAAGTAAACTTAAATAAATTTGACATAGCAAGAAAAAGGACAGTTTTTGAATATCCGTTTGCCATTGCTGTCATAGTTTCAGTTATTGACTACTTTTGCATGTATATATTCAAAATATATTTTTATACATTGTAACTCGAGATAATGTATAAAAATTCATAATTGCTTAAAAGAAACTACCTGTTTTATTATATAGAATAAAATATGTTTCACAAAATTATATTTTTTTAAAAGGAATTTTTTGTTATTTTTGTATTAAATTTGATAGTATTGTCAGTACCAAACAGAAATTGAAATATATATATATATTTAAAAATAATAAATGTTTTTATTTTATGTGGTATTATGATTGGAATATTTGTAACAATTATTTTAATAAATGTTAATGTATTTAACTGTTTATAAACATAACATTCTTAAATAAAGGATTTATAAATATTTTGAATTGTAGTCATTTTCTTTGCTTTAAAGAACATTTTTCTAATTTAACACGATTCACATTTTTATCATAAACCATTAACAAACTCCAATTCAAAAAAAAAAAAAAAAAAACTTTTGAGTTATTTTTTTAATGTTATCTCAGAAAGTTTGTCTATGCTAACATTTTTAATGATAGTTTAAGGATGTTTAGTGGTTTATAATTTAAAAGTAAGGAAATATTAATTTTCAAATATAATTAATCTTTTTGTTTCCATTAACCATTGTGACTAAAAATATTCAGGAGAGGAGGCTTGTTTGGACATAGGGCAACATCTTGAATAACTTTTTTTTAATTAATTAAATTTTCTCTTAAGATGTCAAAGATTGGCGGTACTTCTGAGTTCAGTTGTGTAATGTGAATACCAATGGAAGTTTGTAAAAGAAAGTTGAGGTGTAAAAGTAATTTTAAAGTTCTCTCTTTACAAGTATTTACATATTTCTCATTTAAGTATTTTATTTTTAGAATTTTAACAAAATTGTCGTAAATTATACGCTGGGCTCTAAGTTGCCCTTAAATTCCTTTAAATAAAATAAAAAATTTTTTTCCTTAAATGTTTTAAATTATTTAATATTTTAATAAATTTCCTGAAATTTTTGTGGTTTTCCAAGTTTTTGTTTAAATTAACAGGAATAATAAATATTATATTATTTATCTAACAAAGAATTTAAAAAATTTCAAAATCAAAATTTACTATACCATACTCTACTTTTTTTCACTAAATAATCCTCGTCTTTTGCTACTATTTAACGATTTTCCATGTTTAGACTACTTTCTCCCTCTTTTTTTTTTTTTTTTTTTTTTTTTTTTAAATTAAAAAAAAAAAAATAGAAAGTTTTGTGTAACTTTTAAAAATGTTTCTTTTTTTACTTAAGTGCAGAAACTACTGAAACTATTACCAATTTTATATCTGCGAATCCGTGTTGGCATCCTTGCATTTGCTCCCATTAAAGAATCAGCATCCTTAAATTTGGAAGTAATTTTGACCTCAATTTTTATATTTTAGACTTCACCTACTTAGATAATACATTATGCTCTGTATAATATCAATTAAACAGGATTAAGCATAGACAGGTGTCTACATGGGTCTAATGTGGACACATGTCCCATTCAATTTACGAAGGAAAAAATAGAAATTGGTTACAAATAAAACGCATTTGATGTTATTTATTTTCTAAATTAAAATGATTTTGAGGAATGATATTTATCACGTATATTATTTATATCTTAACAAAATGTGAGTTCAATCTCGAGTAAAAAATTTACTACAAAGCCTTTGTGTTAATTACTTTTTAAAAAGTTCTCAAATGAAAAAGCCCTTTATCAATTAAAAAATCTTGTCTTTTATAATAAGACTGCTTTGATGATAAATATGGTATATGCTAAAGATAAAACTAAACTCGGTGGTCCGAACACCCATAGAGAGCCAAGGCTTATTATGCCTATGTCAGTCTTCTTGACCTTTGGCTATAGGGTGCTGGAGCAGTTGTTCCCACGATTTAGTGGTCAGCCGAATGAGAACCCCCAGTTTTTAGTAACCCAAGCATGCTTAATACTGAAGGGATAAAAGGCTGAGTCAACCTTGCCTGGTCTGAGGATCGAACCCAGGACCTGTGGCACGAGAGTGCTTAAGATATGTTACAATTAATTGAAGCAGCAAATGTATTTCTTTTCTACTAAAAGTACTTTCATTGTTTGTGACACACAAAAATTTGGTGCAGTATAGCTGTATCCATGTCTTGGGCCATTGAATTCAACATTTAATGAACCTAAGTGTTCTTTAAATGCTCTTAATGTTATCAAATTAAGTCCCTAGTCTTTTTGTACCTTTTTTTTAAAAAAAAAACCATTTCAACTAGTGTCGTAATAAAAGTTTATAGGTAATGGTTTAAATGTTACTTGGCTTCTTTTTTTTTTTTTTTTTTCTTAAACATTTGCATGGCCAAAGTTTTCATAAAATTTAACAAATGATATGGAAATGAATCTAAAAAAATATTATGAAAGATATTTAAAAGAATGTTAGAACATTGATTTGTTTTCGTTACTAATTGATTTCTTACTGTCTTCATCAGCAAGAAATGAATCCCGAAAGCAACACTCTTGGGAGAAGACCATTTCCATGCCTCTTCCGCTGTTCAGATGCATAGGAATGTATTACCATGTTTCCCCATCCATAATATTTTCTGCATTTAAATTGCAAAAAGTATTTTTTAAATTTTCCTAAATGTTTACATAAAGCATCATGTTTAAGGCAGTTATGAATTTTCATGCTTAACATTTTTTAATTGCTTTGAAAATGTAGACAAACTACTCTCAAGACTATCCACATGCTACTCGGGAAAGCAAACCTAGTGTTACAATAGGTTAAGAGTTCTGCTACGTGCCACCTGTAGTCCATTTCTATCCCCAATACTGCACCCAAAATCTGAAAAAAAAAATTTCTGTATATTGAAAAAAAATATGTAAAATTAATTTAAAAAAATTTACACATAAAAAACTGCAAAACTGAAAAAAAGAAAAGAAAGGATTTTATTGAAAAACCAGTTTTCATATGCATCCATTCCACTACTGGTTTCATGCAAAATCTTGAACATTTTACGTGTTTTTTTTTTTGTTTAGAAAGATTCACTTTAATATATAGATATAAAGCACATATTTGAGTTAGAGAGCGTAGTAAAAAAGGGTTTTGAGTGATTATTTTTGAAAAAATAAAAATTTTTTTTTTTGGTAAGGTCTTTTTTTATTTTTAGCTATACAACATAATTTTATTTTGCCAAACCTTTACATATTACAGACTATATTGGATAAAGGTAGTGAGTAGAATAAAATTCCAAGTGCATATGACAAGGAAAGAAAAAACAATCATTAAAAACTTTTTCCAGCTGCATATTAGGGTGCCAAGATTGTAAAAACTGACATATGCAGTTTATATGTGTGTTAGAGATTTTACTATATAGATTTTGCCGAATTGAAAACTTTTTGAAATCCTGACAACTTCTGTTTTTTTTTTCCAAATACAAAGCAAAATTCTTAAAATATTTCTCATTCTCATATCAAAAAAAAAAAAAAAAAAAAAAAAAAAAATCTAGAATTTGTGAAAAAAAAAAAAAAAATATTAGTATATGAAAATGTGATCATTTTTATCAAAAATTAATGAGTTTATTTTGCGAACAATATATATCGGAATTAAACTTTTTTATTCCATTAAAAAAATAAGTTTAATGCTGTGCAATCAAAAGTAGATGCCATCTATGAAAGTAGTTATTAGAAGCAGATGCTGTTTACAAAAATTCTCCTCCATTAAAAGGTTCAAATCAAAATACTTCCAAAATTGTGGGTATTTTACGTTCACAAATATCACTATAATACAAAGATAACTATAAAATTTGTAAACAAATTTCAAAATTAAACCAGATATGAATGTTTGTATACTAACAAATTCAGGTGGGCTAAAGTGTTAAAAAAAAGTTTAATGCTTGTAAACTATCTGTTTATGATCGACTTGTACTGTTTGTTAGTTAAAGCTGTTGATGAACTTTCTTCTAATTTCATTAAAACCTGGCAAAAACTATTAATTTTAGTTCAAACAGGTAGAGGAACATCTAAAAACAGATCTACATAGAAATTTAAGAATAAGCTTCAAAATTCTATTTATTATGAATGGTTTTCTGAAGTGGGATAAAGTGCGTTTAGTGCCACTTTCAGGAGAACTCCAGACATCAGCTTTGTGTCATGGCAGGCACCATTCTTACGAGAAAAAGTAATTTTGAATAGGGTTGTGAGGTAAATAGTTTTGTCTCGATCTTGGCATTGGCCAGCGTTAGGCTTAGATAAGTGTTGTATGAGGGATATTTTTTTTACTTCTCCATTAGCTTTAACAAGTGTCTAATGCTCTCTATTTTGTAACATAGTAATAGCTAAAAAGTAATTTACTTTTATGATTATAGCCAAATTCAGTAATTTAATCACTCAAAACAAAAGTTCTTTTAAACTTTATTTTTTTAACGTGAAGATTGATAAGGGTGTAATAACAGCATAATAGACATATTATATTATTAAAAAAACTACCAAAGTAGTTTAATTATACAACTTTGTGAACATATTTATAGTTTCTGTATTAATGTGGCCGTATTTTCATGGAAAACACACAATTTCCTTAAAGAAACTAAATTGAATAAAAATACATGTTTGCTGTAAATAGTAAAAACACTTAAAACTATCACTATAAATATTAATTTTTGCATTCTTATTTGTATATCAAATAAACCCAAAACTTTTACAGTTTTCTTGCTTTTTGATGAAATTGAATTATTATTATTATTTTTTTTTTACTTTTCAAAATTTTAAGAGTCCTTGTGAACTTTTATTTTTCATCTAATGCAGCAACAACAAGCAAAACATTTTCTTCTTGTAACAACTACCAAATGTGTTGTGAGTATTAACCCACTGACGGTTCTGCACGTAAAAAGTCGTAATTTAACTTGCACTAACTCCGCATAGCAAAACCGGTTTTCCCATGTTATGAGATAGGGAAATAATGTATAGGGGAGAAACATTCTCCCTATTTCGCCCATTTGCTAAACCGCCAGTGGGTTAAAGAATAAGTGTTGCCAGATAGATTTATAAAAATAAACTAGAATTGGAGAGATATTACAGTTAGAGAGAGATTGTTATTCTATTAGTACTTAATATTTGTTGTAAGCAGGAATATTTAGAATCAAAAGGCAAAACTGATAACTTTTTCTCTATCCATTTTATTTTTGTATCTATATTAATTTTCCTTCTGCTTTATTGTTGATTTCATAGTTTGTTTTATAGAATAATAAAGGAATTAAAATTTAAAAGATTTTTTTCCTCTAAAGGTTTGCTAAATTTGACTTTTTAATTTAATATTTAACTCCTTTACTGTGGAAAAAACACACATATGAACTTTATCACTAAAGATATCTATGAGAAGCTATTTTTTTATTTCACAACACATGCGATAAAGTCAATAGTTCTTGAAGCTGGCTCATAAGAACTTTTCTTGACTTTTAAAACTTTGTAACTTTTGTCAGTCCTTTAATATGTTTCATTGCTTATTGAGCCTCTTTGTCTCATAGTTTGATTATGTAAAGCTCTTCATGTATTTGTGTGTGATTTTTCATACATTTGTGAAATCTGCACAGCTCTTTTCGGGATAAAAGAATGTGACTTGTAAAGAATTTTATATTTAAATGGTCTGTAACATCTGCAGTGTAAAGTTAAGATTAACTACAACCTGACACATTTTTTTATCCACTGCTATTAAATCTATAGAAATGCCAAATTTATATTATGCATTCTAATCATATCATCTTGAGATATTATATTTCTACCTACCAATTTTCTTGATCTATTTTGACAACTTGTGGAGGTATTTGTTTCATGATTTAATTTCACCATGCACCCAAATTATCGAAAGAAATTAAAATGCACCATATGCCTTCATTTTATACTAAAACATGACAAAATTTATGAATTTTCTTATTATTTATGCCTGAAACTTTATCAAGAATACTAACTGAATCTCATTTTTTGACAGATGCCGGACAGTCCAGATAATGCCGGATACTCTCCCCCATCTCCACTTGAGAATGTTTCTGACAACCACCAGAGGGTTATAGGTCAGGCTCTCTCATCAGGTCAGTATCTTGGTCACACATGTTGCATACACTTCCAACACTTTCTAAAACTTAAGTGGTGGGCAAGACAGCCCAAAGAGGGCCATGGCCTACGTGCCCTTCTCATTTTCTTGACCTTGGGGTCTAGGGTGAAGGAGCGGATGTTCCGGTTGTTGGTCAGCTAAACGCGCGACCTCAGTGTTCAGTCCCCAAGCATGCTTGATACTAATTTTATCGACCCACTGAAGGGATGGAAGGCTGAATCGACCTTGCCCGGCCTGAGGATAGAACTCGAGACCTGTGGCACGAAGTGCTACCACTCAGCCACCGGGCGTCACAACACTTTTTAATTTATGCAAATAATATTTCTTTTATTTGAAGCGAAATATAAATAAGGAAAATGCAATGAAAAAGATAATGAAGAACATTAATTCATTATCATAAATCACTTTCGAATATGATTATTTTGATGAAATGCATGGCTAAAGCTATAATATTTGTTTTTTGCTCAAATAATATACAATGCAAATTTTTGCATTAAGTATCATGTAATTTCTTACATATATATTTTTTTCAGCAAAAAATAACATTAAAGTTCAATATAAGAATAAAGATGATAAAATAAAAAAATCATTTACAAGATACTTTTTTTTATTTCCAACTTAAATATAGATAAACACGTTGAATTTTGTGTTCGATTATCTGAGATATTTATGCAACATTATTGCTAACTCAAAGATATAACATTAGCTGTAGGAAACAAGGTAAATGGTTTTAGGTAAATGGTAGTTAGGTAAAACAAGGTAAATGGTTTTAGGGTTGCCACAGGCAACTATTAGAAACCATTTTTACATAAGGTGACCTTTTTTTGTCATGTTAAAAATAGTTATTATTTTTTTTACCCTTTTTGGCTTAAAAACTGTTCTACCATAAAGTGTCTGACTTCGTACGCAGGTTGTCTGGCAACCGAAGCAGGAGGTTCAAAATTGTGATTGTATGTCTTCCCATAATCCTCAGTGAAGTTTCCCAGACCGTCACCTATAGGCCATTGTGCAGCCTCATGCGACGTGAACTAACAACAACAACTAAAGTTTTTTTTTTTTTTAAACTGGCTAAAATGTCATTTTATAAATTCAAGATGGCCACAGCACTGGAAAAAATTATGAAATTTTATTAACCTAAAAAAAAATCAGGGAATTTCATTTTTAGGTTCCTTAAAGTCCAATATTTTTTCTAAGTGGTGGGAAAGACAGCCCGAAGAGAGCCAAGGTCTGCAAGCCCATCTCAGTTTTCTTGACCTTGGGCTCTTGGGTGAAGGAACAGATGTTCCGTCTGGGTGGTCAGCTAAACGTGCATAATAATTTATTTCTAAAAAAACTGTTTTTTCCTACTCTAATAGCTTTTTATATGTGATTCAAAATGCATTTTATGTATCAAAATAAAGTGATTAAAATAAAATGTATGCCACCACTTACAAAAAACTATAGAAATTCTATATAAAATCAGTGAAAAATCAGGACATTTTTTTTGTTGTCATTTTGAAATTCCACCACTAACCTCTTCCATTAGATCACCTCCTGTAACATCTATATACACAAATAAAGTGCATAACTTGAGTTAATACCTTTGATTATTGATGATATGTTTTTGTTTTCTCTCTCTCTCACTTTTTTTTCCTTATTTTTTACAAAAAAAAGGTCCACTGGGCGGAGGAGCAGAATCTTCATCATCTAGTCACAACAACTCTGCTGCTGTACAAAGCTCAAACTTATCTGTTGTCTCAGGTTTGATATTTCTCATCTTAATCACATTGATTGCAATCACTGAATTGTACTTGTAATTTTGATGATGAACTTTTAATTTTGAGCCTAATCCAGAAGACATGGGAACTCCTGGATCAGGTATTGAGAGAAATTTGTATTTATAAAAGACGCTTTTGATAAAACTGACCCGCATTTACTTCACATGGAGAGGAACATCACGTAAACCTCCCACGGTTAGCCTGACGGCATGGGGACTCTAAATTAAACCATGAAGTGTTCAGCATTATAATTCTCCGGCTGATTTCAGAGACTCATTTTATGTGGACATAGCCATCCTACAGTTTTCAAAAAATTAAAAAAGTGCCTACCAAAAAAGCGTTTATTGATATTTGTTAAAATATTGCTATAACTATAATGCAAGCCTGGTTAGCCTGACGGCATGGGGACTCTAAATTAAACCATGAAGTGTTCAGCATTATAATTCTCCGGCTGATTTCAGAGACTCATTTTATGTGGACATAGCCATCCTACAGTTTTCAAAAAATTAAAAAAGTGCCTACCAAAAAAGCGTTTATTGATATTTGTTAAAATATTGCTATAACTATAATGTTGGTCGCATGCATTTTTTCTTAGTATGTTAAATATATTGTATGCTTTTAAAAATATACTTTTTAATCAAAAAAAATTTTCTGTAAAATGTAGGTAGGTAGGTACTTGACTTTCGCTGCACAATGGGCCGACAATTTTAGAAACATCCCTGAGGATGATCCCAAGATTTGCATTGCAATTTCAATCCTCTGCTTTGATAACCTGTGTGCTTTTTCGTAAAACAGTTTAACGAGGACCGATACTGTGCACCCTTGCTCCCTACGCAGGCTGATCGAAGTGATCACCCGCAGCCAGTAATGCTTGACTTCGATGTTCTTTACGATCAGTCAATCAGAAAAAATTTAACTAATAAAAAATAGAAGCATTTAAAATTAGTCACTATAAAATTATAATTTTCTCCCACTTTTCTTAGTTTTATAGATTTGTTTAATTTTTACTATATGATGCGTAGCGTTTTTAAAAATTACTTAAAGGTGCTTATTTTTGATTTTCATTTTTTAAAAGGTGCTTTTGTCATGCGGTATTTTTAAAAAGTGCTTAGTTTTCCCCTTTTGAAAATGAGATTTCTTTACCATGTCGATTTTTGCTTCGTTTTATGCAAAAGCGTAGTTTTCACCTTGTTCAATTTACTACTCATTCAACCACAATCGATTTCGGCGCTCCTTAGCTTATGAATGCTCCAATCATGTTACGTATTTGATGAAATATTTGTGAGTCCACATGTGCGTCTGCTGAGTTGGGTTCGGTGAGATTATCTCGTGTGCAACTCTGCTGCATTTTGCAAGCTATCTTCAATTTCAGGCTTCTTTATCCACCCTTTGAAATTAAACCAAAAAATCTCTCGATCTTTTTATGGTGACTAAATATAATCAAGAAAAGAGTTCTTTGTTAGAAACTAGTTATTTTATCATGATCATGTAAAGTCTGAAAATTATTTTGTATTTTCCTAATGTATATAGTACTTAAAAATATTTTCTGAGGGCTTAAAAAGTAATTAAAAGGTGCTTATTTTTTGTTGGAAAATGTACTATTATTATTCCATACTGTAGTGTTTACATAGAGGGGGAAACTTACAGAACAAAAATTACGTTCTGCTTTCTCTCTTTATGAAATTTATTATTTTCACTCTGAAATAGAATTATAAAGAAATGTATGTTTTAATTTGATTGTTTCATTCTATAGGTAGCGTAGTTCTTCCACAAACAATTTTGCAAACGAACAACAATGGGCTTTTTTACCACACTGGTCAGGGTCTTGTTTATGCTGCAGCTCCTACCAATCTGTCTGACAGTGTTGTTCTAAACCTAGGACAAGAACACAGTAAGGATTTTTCATTTCACTATTTCCCTTTTTACGTGACAAAATAGTGTTGAATTTGATAGTGCTCTTTACAGGGTATGTGCCCACCTGGAAAGTCATGAAAAATCATGGATTTAGGTCGTAGAAAAATCAAATTTTTTAAATAGAATACCCCCTCTCAATTTCATGGTGTTCCGAATATCTGAATTTCTAACAAAATCCCCACTCACAGTCATATTTTATTAAAATATAAAATGTTTTTATGATGTTCTTTAAAAATGATGGCGTTGTTTAAAAAAATTCAGGAAACAACATCATTTCTAGAGCGAATTATCTTTTAAACTTCTGTGATTTCAGAATTTTTATAACTTATTTATTTTATTTTATCAATTTAAAATTCTAGCTAAAGCAAGCCAGTCATTAGGGAATTTTTTTTATTCTGAAATGAGAAGACAAAAATCATGAGTATTTTTTTCTTTTTCGAGGAACAAAAAAAGTATCGTTAGAATATAATTCTGCAGAAAAAAAGAAAATTATTTGTTTTTGTATTTTTTTCAGCTGTTTTATTGCTTCAACTCTTTCATTACTTTGTTTTTTTAAATTTAAAATCTATTAATATGAAGATGCAGAGTGTAACAGTTTTGGTTATACCTATCATTTCAATTAATGTTATTATAATGCTTTTTTAAAATTTATTGTTGTGTTTTTGTTGGAAGAAATAGTAACTTCCTTATGTCATGTAAAGTGCTTGGAATTAGTCATGAATTTGAAAATCTAAAATGTAGCAGATACCCTGTTTTCAAATGTCATAAATATACAGTCTACAATATCTACTGTTAAGACCGGCATGTATTTAGAGATGCTTCTCTTCTGATGTGGTGTATGGTTTCAATCTGAGTTATTTTTGTATTCATGTTACATAAAAAAAATTGTATTTTGTGCGCTACAAATATTAAGGTACTTATTAGTTGTAGGGACTATGTGTTGGTGACTGTTTCTTTGAACTGTCACCAACACAAACATTTGTCCCTATAAGCGTTAAGTATAAATTGTAATATTGTGGTGTATTGTAAAAAAGTATCGATGTTTTTTTTCCCTTCAAAATATGTATACAACATATCATGCATCATAAATATTAATACAATGTTTCGCAATATTTTTCAAATCTAAATAATTTTTGTCATTATTCTTGTCACCCTATCATACCTGCCAAGTCTCCTGTTTTTTAACAAAGTATTTTATGACTATGTCATATTTTCTTGTATATTCTCAAATTTCTTCTTATTTGTTAAAGAAATAAAATAAAAAACTGGTGATAAAATATTGCTTTATAACAAAAATACTTCTCTTATTACTCAACCGATGGTTCTTTAGCTGGTACTGCAGTATGTTGTGTGTTTATAGTTTAAGTAATTATAAATAATCATTATAATAAATAAGTAGATTAAGATTTATATACATATTTTTCACTTCACCACATATAAGTGCTTGTATTATTTCCAATTTTGAATTTCTCTTTTTGACATACACGATGTAACAAAACTTTATTCGTAGTCCAAAAAGTGTTTCTAGTAAAAATCCATTAGTTTATTCCTCCAATGTTGGCAGGTATACCCTAATGAAATTTATCAACACTAACAATAATATAATTTTTAATAATTATCTTTTTGCTGTGTTTTGATAATGTTCGCTATATTATTGTATTTGATAGTTATAGCTATAATCTTGGTATTGTCATATTGGATACACGTCTATGTGTACTGATGGCATTATCTCTTCATTTGGGGTTAGTGGGCTGACTTTTTTCCATTCCGAACATAGATCTAACCTTCACCAACTGTTGTATTTGCCGAACTATAATCATTTTAGCCATTCACAGATGCAAGCGGAAATAGCGTTTCCCGGCAACAGCCTAATCCCTACTCTTTATTGGTGTTTTCAAATGCTATCTAACCAACAATTTGTTTTTATAATAAAACAAATTTATATTTGTTAAATATAGTTTTAGTATACAAGATTAATTATTTAATTGTAAGTGCAAAGAAAGTTGAATTAAAGTGATCATGTTTTAAAACAAAATATTTTAATTTGTTGGTTATTAATAAAAATATTAGTATTTTAAAATGAATTTTTTTCTTTTTTACTGGTAAATAAATATTTTTTTTTTTTTTTTAAACATGCTGAATACAATTGCTTTTGCATTCAATTTTGTCTTTAATATTAAGTTACTCTAAAACATCAATAATAATGAAAAGTTTTAAACTTTCTAGCACTAAACAAAATTATATTCCATGATACTTCTAATTTTTATTATGCAGGTGAAAACCATTCTTTATTTTGAGAGTGAGTGATAAAGGAAGGCTACAACTAAAAGTTCAGAAAAATCCAGGACTAATGCTCAGAATTTTACTATTTATTTTTTTATAATTTCAATTTACATATTAGTTTAGAATTGTGTGTAGAGTTTTTGTTTAGAAAACACATTCTAGGTTTATATATATATATATATATATATATATATATTAGCTAATTTTGCTGATAAAAGAGAAACAATTACAGTGTTGAAACAACGATTTTCTTATCAACAAAGTATTTTCTTTTGGTTTATTCCCAAACTTTCAAACACTGGAATAATATTTTATTTAATACCAACTGAGTAACACCCTTCTTCGCAAAGGATGAATTAAAAAAAATCAATTAATCAGTACTGAACAACACAACAAAATCATGCATAAAACTGAAAGGTATATTCCGACACAGTTGAAGTGCTTAATGGAAGAACGAGGTAAATGACATTTTTAGGAGTTATGAACTGGTGAAAATAACTAAGTAGTTACATCGATATTGAGCATGTTGAATCTAACAGAATTGTTTTTCTTTATCTTTAATCTTAACTTAATTTATCCATATTAGTTATAGCATGCCTTCATGATTTTTTTTTCAGATAAAGCAGTGGTGAATATAATAAGGCTAAAATTCATTAGTCCCGTCTTCTAATAAATCAGTCATAATATAGTTCAAAGATTACTTTTATTCTTACCTTGATTATAGCCTCTCTGAATATATCACTTACCTGGTTTTTCCACTAAGTTCTTCCATTTATAAAACTAAAATAATTTCATTTTTTAAAATTCGTTATTATTTTTTAACCTTCCCGGCTTCACATTATTAAGAAAAACACTTTTTTGTATTTCATCTCATCAGAAAAGAGATTAACTGTATTTAACATCACTTAGCATGATGATATTGTTCGCGGTCAATCCATGATAGTTTATTCTCCTTTAAAGGGGGCACTTATTTCCACAATATTGCTTTTAAAGTGGCTTAATATTGGTGTAATTTTAATTAATTGCCAAGTATATCAATATAATACTTTACACATACATTAGTATATTTAGTACTTAATTGTTTACACCTCAAAATTTGAGTTTTATGTGTATTTCATTTATCAGTGGCAAACTAAAAGCGAAATGTTAAAAACAAATAGAATTTTTATAAGTGCTTGATAAGCATGACTATTTCTCTGTTGACCTTTAAAAAATTTATAAACAGTGGTGAAAAAAGTTATTTTAATTCATTAAAATATTAATACATTATATTTGCTGCTACTGAAATAATATGTTCTAAAACTACTGCAAACCCGTTGTACAATTCTTATTAAAACTGCACCTATTACCATAATGCATGTAGTACATATTATTGAAAATAATTAAGCATCATATGCATTTGGTGTTTTTTTTTTTACCCTAAAGGAATTTTCAATCAACTTTTTCGCATAGCTTACTTTTCCCCCCCTTTCGATTAATACATAAAACCTCTGATAATTGATTATTAGTAAAAATAATATGGTGAATAATAATGTACCCAAAATGAATAAGTGTCTTTTTTTCATTGAGTTTGCTTTTTAGTACATAAATAAAATTTTTCTTTCAATTTAACAACATTAATTAAGCATAATTGTCGTCAATAGTAGTGTGGCAGATTTTTACAGTTAAATGAATAAGTACCTTTATTCCATTCATTTAGCCAATAAATACATAACTGTTTTCATTTTAATTACTGTTGATGTTACATTATTTACTTTTATAGAAACACATTTAAGATTTAAGAAAAATTACTATGAACAAAAGAACCATGCGGTATCAGATACTTTGAAATATTAATTTGGTGACGTAGTCCACAACTGCTACAACATTAATGTAGTTCATTGAATTTATCTAACATAGCCAATAAAAAATAACTGAATATTAAAGTATGTGCAATAGCCTTTTTTGATTGAATAGAGCTATAAGCTAGTGAATATCACTGATGTTATCTTGAAAACCTTTGAAAAATTGAATGGTGTGTAGTCAAGTTTAAAACAATGGCTAATGTTTAACCATTCAGAAAATTTCATTTTGTTTTTTGCTCATCCCGCTCAAATGGTTTGTTTTAGAATCCTCTAACGTTGACAGTGACCTTCCTAGTGCTTCGAACTATCTGAGTGCCAAATTTCATCCCATTTGACTGGGTGGTTTAGGAGTCTATAATGGGCACACACAGACATTCATATATATATATATATATATATACAGTGAAACCTCCTGTTATGGACACTCCTGCAAAACGGACGCCTCCTAATACGGACATATTTTTAATTCCCAGGGAATCTTCAATGAGTAAACCATATATACATTCTCCGCAAAGCGGACACTCCCGTAACCGGACGCGGACAGTCATTTTGGCCCTGAAATGTTGTTTTCTATCTCTTCAAACCGGACACTACTTTTTCTAAATTTGAAACAAAAAAAACCCTACTATTTCTGCTTTAAATTGCAAGGGGGAAAATGCAACTTTTCACCATTTTTAAAGCATGTAAATTTTTTGCCTTATCCATAGCTGAAAATATTGTTCAGCTATTTCACTGCGGAAGAATCAATCTTTCTCTTGCCCTATCTTTGTAAAGAAAGGAGAGAAAATGATACTGCTCTAGTGAAATAATTTGGACAGCGGCATCTTTTCATCTGAACCATACAGGTTATTAGACCCCACAAGTTGAAATGACATCTCCCAACACTTCTTCCCCATTGAAAATTTCATTAATTTTCTTATCATTTTAAAAACTGTATTTAACGCAGCTGGGGTAAAAAAAGAGAACAGAAGTATAATCTTTGAGGTTGATGTAAATGAAACATTTATTCAGACACTTGATAGCTGATCAATTGTGAATAATCAACTCCATAGGTCCTCATGACTTACAGGTAGGCATTGCTTTTTTTTCCTGTGAATCGTGGGAGGTTTACTTTTAAGAAGATATTAACCATGTTCCCTAATCAAATGATAGGTAGGTGTAAGGGGAATAAACCTAATAATTGAAACTGACTGAGGAGTGAAAACTCCTATTCGGTATCATATGCCTAACTTGAGTATCTATGCTGATAGGAAAATTAAATTCATTTATCTGTATCGCATTTAAAATTATATATTCATATCAAACTTTTTTATATGTTCTTTTTTTTTAATTTTCTTAAATTTTAAATAAATATCCTTGTAGATAGTTATTGTATATTAGTTAAATATTTCTACATCTTTGAAAATATCCTAAAAACAATTTACGGTGTTAAACTTTGTTATTAGGGTTACCTTCCCTTAAACGGACAACTCTCATAAACGGACAATTTTTTCAGTCCCAAGAATGTCCGCTTAACGGAGGTTTCACTGTATATATGTATAAACTTTTGTAATACTATCTGTAATATATGGTCTGTCTACCAATCAAGATGAAAATTTAACAAAAATCATTTATTTTCCATTTCTAATTAACTGATTTTTTTTTTTTGTACATTTCACTGTAAATTTCTTTTTCCAAAAAAGCAGAAAACTCTTATTAATTGTAATGATTTTTAAAAGGTTTTAATTCCATCTATGCCAGTGCTGAAAACTAAAAATAAATTTTAAATCATCTAATTAAATCAAAGTAGACTCTTCTTTAATCTAATTTTTCTTAAAAACTTTTTTTGTAAATAATTAGATAGTACTTAAGTATTAATTTTGAAAAACACTTTTCTGCAGGTGGTGGTTCACAGCAACAGTTTATTACCATACCAGTGTCTCTATCATTATCCTCTGCTCAGCAAGTGAGTGTCATTTTGATTTTAGATGTGTGTTTTTTAATATTTTGACCACAAAATGACAAACTTTATGTATCATTTAAAACTTTGAATTTTTTAAATTTGATCAAATTAAAATGCAGTTTTTTTTAACTCTTGTATGCAAACTGTCTATTAGTGCATTTATCAGAATTGAGGTTGTTGCTATAAAATTTTTTTATTGGTTACCCTCTTTTCTACTTTTTGAATAAAAAGGGTTGATTGATTTCTACATAATTCATTACATTCTACATACAAGATAGGATTCTTTAATAATAATAAAAACATATCTTGGCTGATCATATATCTGCTCTATGAAACTTTTTGTTTATGTAGTCAATCACTAACTTTTGTAACTTTACCAAAAAGAATTTTTAATTGTTAATATTTAATAATCCTTTGCTCATTTGTAACGAATTAATGGATGCTTTCCCTTTAATATATTTGATAGTTGTATTATTTTTAATTATTTTCCAAACTTTTGGTTTTATTTTTTATGTATTTAAATTATTGCGATTAGGTTCCAATGCAATCAAGACTTGTAACCAAATAATAATAATATTTCTAATATTTAAATGATTACAATACCGGACACTCAATCAAACCAGAGTTAATTAACTTACACTTAATTAGCAAAAACTTGAATTACAAAATGAATTCTTGAAAAAGTATGAATGATAAAAGATGTGTGCCAAATGGTAACCAATATTGAATGCTGGTAAAATACTACTTTCTTTATTTTTATGAAAACTGCAGATTGAAATATATCTATTCCTTTTCCAGCAGCAGCTTGTTCCAGTTCAGAGTTCCTCCTTCAGGAAGGAAAAGAATCCAAGAAAATAGTACTGCTCAAAAAGTGCCTTTAGAATCTCCAAAATAACTTGAGGAGGCCTTATATACAAACAAACAATCATATATTTTCTGTGTTTACCGTACTGTTGTTCGAGATGGAGCTCATCCACTTGTTAGTTGCTGAACAGTTTTTTTACTGTGATAAACAATGCCCGCAATTACATATTTTTCGTAAAACGACGATATTGAACTTTTACTATGAAACGGTAACTACAAAAAATATTTTTAAAAGACTTGCAATATTTTTTTCTATTCTATGTTTAGTTATAATTTTTGTGTTGTTTTTTCACACTTGTTGAGACTAATTCATCATTATTTATTTTAGAATAAAGTTCAGTTTTTCTTTATGACAAATTAAGTGTGCCCTTTCTTTCTTCTTTTTGATGATGTAATTATTTTTCTAAAACTGGCATTTTTATACAAATTGCTTGAACCTACTCCAATATTTTACCCCTTTATATTTTATTTTATAACCGTCGTTGAACAGCCGACACAATTTTTTAGGTTTACGACTACTAGTGTTCAACTCCATAGCCTTGTAGTTTTGAATCCAATCCAGAAGACAAGGGCAGGGTGTGTTGCGTTTTTAAAAAGTGCCTCTTTTTGATTTACATTTTTAAAAGCTCTTAAAAGTGTGGTGTTTTTTCATTCTGGGTTTGTAAAAAGTGCTTAATTTTCTATCCTTGAAAAAGATATATTTTTCTTTGCTGTATCGATTGACGTTCTAAATTACAAAAAAGGCATGACTTTCACAATTTTCTCTGCAATATTTATCAGAAATTAGTTATTTTATCATGATCATGTAAAGTTTTTGAATTTTTTTTCATTTTTATTGATAAATGATAGAAGAAAATAACTTTTATTACTGCACAGATCCTAATTATAATTTTTTTTGGAAAGTGTTCAAAAAGTACTTAAAAGGTGCTTATTTTTTGTTGAAAAATCTGGCTATGCACCATGAAAGGAACTCTTGGATTAATAATTGGGAGAAATTTACCTTCAAGGAGGACTTTTTGATGGAACTAACCCGCATTTGCGTTGCATGGAGAGGAAAACCACAAAGATCTCCCAAGGTTAGCCTGACAGCAAGAGAACTCTAATCTATGATCCGCCTACCACTGAGGATATTTTACGTCAGTACTGTAGTTGGTGCGAGCCAGATGCGGACTTCGTATCGACTATTCATTTCTGGGATTCAAACCCAGTTCACTTCGTTGGAAGACAAATGCTCTATCCCCTGAATTTTTAACCCTTTATAAAGTCATGGGTAAAACAATTCTCACCAACAGCATTAAGTTTTAATTGTCGATGAAAACTATATTTTTCTAGCTATGGTTTGTTCGGCCATCTGCTAATAACTTTAGAATATACTTAAAAAAAAGAAAAAAAATCAATGAAGGGCTTTGTTTACATAAATGTGGATAATAAAGGTTATTTGTGGGACCAAGAAGAAAGATGCCAGCATTAGGAACCTATTTTGCTTACGCGTTCATATATTCGATCATTTTTCCTCGAGTAGGTTTGTAGTTCTAAACTCGGAATTTACATATTTAACTATTTATAAAAGCAAAATATCAATTATAAGGCCAATTCTTTACAGTAGGTAAAATTTAAATCAATATATAATGAAACAAGCCTTATTATAGAAAACTTTTAACATCTTTGATGAATTTAAATGCCTATTAATATTCAAAATTAAGAGTAAACATAACAAATAACATTTCAAGTTCGTTTAATGTTGATCATAATTGGAAAATATTGCAGTTTTTTTATTTATTTTGATGACTACAAAAATCCCTAAAATACCCTATGTGTAAAAATGTTTAGTACATTTTGTAACAATTATCAAGAAATTTATATTATTTCACAAAATCTACTGGATTTTTCCCTTTCATGTTGGCAGCTATGTATAAGGTTTGGTCGATTTAGTAGTTCTTTCTTTGAAAGTCATTTTTTACACAATTTAATAGGAAATGCCTTAACCTGTGCCAGTAACTGCAAACTTATTACCCCCCCCCCCCAAGTCAAACACTGACTCGTGAAATAGAAGTTTTTCCATAAAACAATTTTTATTTGTAAATAAAACTATAAAAATTAACATGTAACAAATATAAAATGTGAATACAAAACAATGCTTACAAAAACCATCTTCCAGGCAATATCTCATCTGCAATATATTTCATTTCATGTATCTTTTTAAAAAAAGAAAAAGAAAAAAAATTGAAGAGAGCAAAAGGTCTTATTGTTCATAATTTTGATCTTGTCAACCAAGGAAAATCCTGAAATAGCAATAGTAAACAAGGATATTAAGAGTATTGGTTGGTAATTAGATTTTAATACAAATGCTAACTGTAAATTATTTAAGTCTTTGATAAGTTAAAATTCATTAAAAAAAAGTATATTTTTAATACAGTATGAAGAATCAAAAGTATATTTTTAGTATTCTTTGCTCTGTTACTTATTATGACTTCATTCTAAAGGTTATGACCTATATCGGGGTTCATACTTAAATAACATAAAATATAAATAAATTAATAAAAAAAAATAACTTTTAAACTTAGCATTATTGATTCACCATGAATAAAAGCATTTTCATAACAAAAGAATTCAGAATCAAAAATAAAAAAGAATAATTAAATGGACAATTATTTTGTAAAACATTGAAAAAGCCTAGGTTTTCTCAGGATTTTGAGTTAAGGTGCTAAAAACAGTTTTATAAATTAAGAATTTTTTGATAATTTTTAAAACTATACTGGCGACTGCTTGTTTGTATAATTCATTACAATTAATTGCAAAAATATGGATTGCACTGTTAATAAATGTGAAATTTGTAAATAGATAAAATATGCTTTGTAAATACAACTCATTGTAATAAACACATCATTTTAATACAACTTTTAAAAGAAATTATTTCATCAATTGAATATTTATTATAGATCTACTTTAAAAAACTTTTCATACAAACAAGGCAAACTTTATCTTTAGATGTAAGAATAAGGTACAATTTGACAGTAAGACAGCACCCCTTAATTTTACTCATAGTTTAATGCTCACAAACTTAGAACAGCTAACCTATTTTTTGGTTTATGATAATCACTGGTCAAATAAATAGCCTTGTAGTTTTTAACCTAACCAAAAAATAAGAGACCTCTTGGCACAAGCATTGGGACCAACTAACTTTTGTGGCAGACTTTTTTGATGGATTTATGCATTTATATTACAGGGAGAGGAAAACCTTTCAGAGTAAACCTGAAGGCAAGGGTAAAAAACTAACTCATACTCTAAAGGATATTTTATACAAGGTATCTGCTACATTTTAAATTTGACTAATGACTAATTCCATGAATTTTTCATGATTTAACAAAGTTACTATTTTCTCTGACAAAAACAAAAAAGCATTATAATAACATTAATTGAAATGATAGGTATAACTAAAATTTTTATACTCTGCGTCTTCATATTTATAAATTTTAAGGTAAAAAACAGAGTAAAGAAAGGAGAAGTAATAAAATAGCTAAGAAAAAAATACCAAAGCAAATAAAAAAAAATTTTCTGCAGAATTATATTTTAAAGATACTTTTCTTGTTCATCAGAAAGGAAAGAAATACACCTGATTTTACTGTTCTCATTTCGGAAACAAAAAAATTCGCCAATGACTGGCTTGCTTCAGCTAGAGTTTGAAATTGATAAAATAAAAAAACTAAACAATAACAAAAATTCTGAAATCACAGAAGTGTAAAAGATAATTTGCTCTAGAAATGATGTTTTTTCTTTCAATTTTTGAAAGAACACCATAATTTTTAAAGAAAATGATAAACACATTTTATATTTTAATGAAATATGACTGTGAGTGGGGATTTTGTTAGAAATTCAGATATTCGAAACACAATGAAATTTGGGTGGGGGTTAAATTCCATTTTAAAAATTAGATTTTCGGCAACCTAAATCCATGAATTTCCATGATTTTTTTAAAATAATAGTTAAAATCATGACAAATTTTGTTCAATACCGAAAATTCATAACTTTTAATGATTTCTCGTGACTTTCAAGGTGCTTGTTTTATTGAAAAGATAAAAATGAAAATCATTCACATAGTGTTAATAAAAAAATATAAATACATATTTAAAAATAAAATCCAAAATACCAAATAAAAAATGCCAAATATAAAAAGGATTTCATTGATTGCATGAATGTGGGAAATATAATTATGAATTGCTGTTGTTGTTGTCTTGTCTCGGCTGCGCTAAATATTTCCAAAAGTTCCATAAAAGATTGTTGCCATTGCCCCGCGGGGTTGGACTGTTGTTCTGTGGAAGATATTTTTTCCTTTCTACCACCCAAAGATTAAACCGCTGGGAGCATTCCACTATTCGATACCTGGGGCGCATTCTTTTATTACTATTACTCTCTTCTCTTATTTATTCTATTATTAGGGTTATGCCATTGAATTAAAATTTTTATGATTTGAATAGTCATACACTTTTTGCTATGTAATGTTCATAACAATATACTATTACTTTATTTGATATATGGGTGATTCTCACGAAATATGACAATTCACTGTCCCTTGCTCCAAGATCTAATACTATAATACTAAAAGAACTTTTTTTTAAAATAATTAATAAACAGCATTGCGGCTAGCATTTTAAAATAACTTTGCATTAGCATTGACTGTTTTGTATAGTTAAAAAATTTAATTGAACTTCAAAATGTCATTTTCCTGGCATGTCCCAAACAATGTTTCCAATAATAACTAGCTTTAAAACTTCCTATAAAATTTTCAATATCTAAATTTTTTTATCTCAACCGGTGTAAGCATTTCTAGAATATACACAGAGGGTATTATTTACAAAAACTTCGTTTCAATTAATTTTTTCTGTCAATCAGTGTTTTCACTACAGCGTGAGAACGCGAGAATCTCGCATATTTATTTCTTTACTCGCATTAAAAAATGATTAACGCGAGAAATTCGCGCACTCAATTAATCAATTTTAAAACACTCGAATTTTGGAAAAAATTTCGTCTTCTGCCATTTTGAAAAAGACATGAAAACAGCTACGACAAGTGTTGAGAAAAAAATGAGTTTTTTTATAATAAATTCTTTAAAGTTAGCTCTATTTTTAGCTGTTAAGGAATTACCAAATTCCCTCACCGACAATTAACAGCAATTTGTAAAAGTTGGAAGTCTGTGAAATCTATGCTGGAAGACCTAACAAGAAGTATGAACATAGAAATAACTTCAACGAACTTCACTATTCTATAACAGAAATAATTGAAAAGCCTATACTGGTAAATTTAGAGGACAGGAAAGTGTGTGTGCTACAAATTTAATTAGTGATTCCGAATAGTTCAGCATCTGTTGCAAGGTCATTTAGCACCCAAAACCGAATTAAAACAAAATATCGTAACAGATTGACTGATGAGCATTTGAGCAACCTAATGAGAATAGCTGATGAAAAAGTAGATATAGAACATTTTCCATATGATGATGCAGAAAAAATATTCTATGGTTTAGAAATTAGAAGATGTTAAAAAATCTTACTATATATAAAAATGAATTGATGGTGTCGCAGTTTTCCATTGTTGTCGCACATTTTTATTGGCCGGAAAATCACGTGGTAGGATCCAGTTTACCCTCATTCAATTCCATATTGTTTTGGTTGTCATCAGCATAAAATTAACAATAGTCTTAAAGATATTGTTTTTCTTTAGAAATTTTTGTATCCCTAATTTAAACTTATTTTCCAGTACTGCTATTATTAGCGAGAATATTAAATTATGGTTGTGAACTCATCAAATTTGTTTGAACAATATAATGTTATAATATAAATGTTATTTTAAAAAATGATTACTTCGAAAAATCACTTCCGTTCACCTAGAGATCCAAATGTTTATAATACTAATAAATAGTAATATTTGGACGTGAGAAGTAGAGGCACAAGAGTAAGCAAACAGAATTCCTTTTAGTACATATATGTTAAGTGAATTATTTTAACTTATGTAAAAAAACTGTTTTCTGCCAAGAAAAGACAATTATTGCGAAGCAATCATCGGGGTTGGTGAGCGTCAGCGAACAGGGGCCTTAGCCCCCTAGTATATTATAATTAAAGAAATATTTTATTTTCTAAGCCGATTCGTGTTTTTTTAATTTTCTGAAATCTCACTTAATTTTTAGAAATCTCACCCTGTTTTTGAGAAAGGGTGAGAAATTCTCTCCCACTTTTTTCTGTAATGAAAACACTGGTCAATAATTTGTTTGTCCCAAGAAAATCTGTTATTTTCCTGGCTACTTTTAATTAGTGGTTTATAGCCAAAATAGATAGAGCCAGCAATCAATATCTTATGTTAAAAGATTGATTAGATACCCTCCTATATGAACATGTCTTGTTGCATGAATAAAGAACCAAATTTCTGGTTCAAAATCTTTTTAATAAGTTTTTTTCAAGGTGAGTAGGTTTTTATTTTGTCATTTTCCTGGTTTCTTGAAACCATTAATAACATAAACTACATAGATTTATCTGAGTTATTTTAAGAAATCCTGTTGTTTTCTACAGAATATAAATGTCTTGGGGCAAAATATTTAATTAAAGTAAAGTTATATGCTATAAAATAACGAATTTGTCATTATCCTGGCTTATGAATGCCAGGACATTGAAGCATTACCAGAATTTTTTTTAACTGCAAATACTGTAAGGAAGGAAAGCAAATATTGACCCAATACCAAGTTTATGTATGATTGTAATATGCTTGGATGTAATCAAAGTTATTTATTTACTTAATGATTGATTATTATATACAATTTTATTCTGTACATATCAGCAACAAAAATTTTTTTGATTCTTTCTCCAGTGGATAAAAAGAATTAATTTAAGCAATTTATCGTCCATCTAACATAAAGGCTTAAGTTGAGTTACTTACTATTAACTTAAAATGAATGTTTTTTAAACTTCTTATGTACTTATGTGAATTTCTATTTTATTCCCCCCCCCCCCCGAGTAAATGTCAATAAACTACACTGCTGTCTGTAAGATATTAATAAGTGTAACTAAAGAAGTGTACAAAAAAAAAATTTAGATTATTTTGACGACTTTAAATTTGAAGAAATTTTTTGGTCCGAATTGTCATATTTCGTGAGAATCACCCATATATGCAATATTGATTGGCAAGAAAAAAAGTTTTGTTTATTGATACAAATGTAAGAAAATAAGTTAAGGAATCTTCAATTGAATATAAAATTCCAGATAAAATTATTAAATTAGTCTTGAGAGTATAACTAACCTGAGGTTTACGTTGAGAAGTAGGATCGATAGGTATATTTATAACAAAAGGTTGATTTTTCATACTCAAGGCTTGTTTCAAACCTTCTCTTAATTCTTCAACACTGCGCACATAAATGCCTTTCCCCCCAAATATTTCACATATTTTTTCATATCTGGAACCAGGCAGTAGGCTTGTACCAGGAACGCTGCACAAAAAAATAAAAATCAGCTTTAGAACAATAATTTAAAATTCTGTAGTTAAAAATAAAAAGAGTAAATTTCAGTAACAAATTTTTTTATTAAAGTCTGGTTTTAAAATAAGTTGAGAATTTTCCTGCTAGGATTAATCTTCAATAATCGTACAATGTGCAAAATAAAAAATTGAACACTGAATAAATTTTGATCTAATGAAAGGATTTTCATGTACCACAACTCAATCTTAATGATTTGAGGTCCTGACCTCAAAGAAACTAATTAATTGGTGCAGGAGATATTATGTAACAAAATCAGACATAAAAACAATCTTACTCTCAAAGAACATACGATTTTTCACAAATCTGTATTAACTGTTGTTGAACAACCAACCCTATTTTGGGTTTACTACTACTAATCTTAAACTCCGAATCCTTGTAGTTTTAAACCCAATCCAGAAGACAAGGGAACTTCTGGATCAAGTATTGGGAAAAATTTGTCTTCATGGAGGACTTTTTGATGTAACTGACCCGCATTTGCGTTACTTGGAGAGGAAAACCTCACACGGTTAGCCTGATGGCAAGGGGACCCTAGCCCATTATCTGTCTACCACTGAGAATATTTTACACCACCACTGTGGTGCAAGCTAGGTGCAGAATTCATATTGACCATTCTTCGCTGGGATTCGAACACAGTTCACCTCAACGAAAGACAAACTCTCTCTCTCCCCTGAGCCACCAAGGCTTTAGTAACAATCAAGAAAATATGGTCTTAGCACTTGGGTCCAGAAAGAGATTACCCGTTTGGATCTCTTAATGTTAATTTTACTTTTTGCACGCTTTGCCATATCTCAAAAACTTTTTAAGCAAAATGAAAAATTTTTGCACACAATTATAAAATTTGTTAATCCAAAGATAAATCTGTCAAAAAATTTTTTTAATAATTATTTCTTATTATTTTATTTAAAAAAAAAATCGAAAAATTTAATTTGAGGTATATTTTATATTAAATCCCGTGCCTGCTAGTTTTAACTCTTTGTTGACTAGCAATTTTACACAAAAACTATGTGATGTTACCAGCTATTATTTTGTAACTGCATAAGGAAGTAAAGTGAAATATACTAAACAAGGTGCATAGTTAAATATCAGAACAAAAAATAAGCACTTTTAAAGTACTTTTTAAGCAGCAAAATAATTTTCAAAGACTTTACACAAGCATGATAAAATAATAAGTTTCTGACAAAGAACTCTTTTCTTGATTATATTAGCCATCATAAAAAGATTGAGAAATTTTTTGGTTTGATTTCACAGGCTAGAAAATGCAGTTTGAAATAGAGAATATCTTGTAAAATGCAGCAGAGTTGCACATGAGAGTGCAAGAATCTCACTGAACCCAGCTCAGTAGTCAAAGCACGTTATGCACCATGCTAAATTAACCGAAATAAATTCTGTTTATACTGAATGAAATTTAACTAGAAATTTAAATAGATTATGAAAGTGCTTGACTCGCCACTGGTCAACAGTTTAATTTAAACGTATCCTTCTCCCCCCCCCCCCTCATTTTTTTCCAATCATATTTATTTTCTATTTATCACTAAACAGAAGCATTTTATTGAATTTTCTTTCCACTTACAGTATACTTATCACACCCTCAGAAGAGAGAAAATTTTCACGCTTATTCATGTTATTTTCTATGAGTTCAAGAGTAAGAATATATATTCACAAATGCAATGCTCAAATACGCCATCAGGGGAGAAGACCGGTTCCATTGCTTGAACCTTCCCCCTTTACTAAGATATTTTCCTCTTTCTCCATATTTTCGTTTTTAATTAATAAAAATATTTTTTAAAATTTCTATGATGCTTTCTTTTGTAACTAAATTTAATGTAGTTTTCAGTTCCATATAGTTTCCCAATTTAAAAGATTTTAATCTATATGAAAATCAAGACAGAAACTAACATATTTCCTTCTCCTATGACTAAAGGTGAAAGCATGCAAAGTGTTGCCATAGGTAGAGAGTTCTGCCCTGTGCCCCCTATAGGCCATTTCGATCGCCAATAAAAAATCCAACATTATTTTGTTAAATTTTAGATTGGTAATAATTTAATTATAAAAACAGCATCATCACCTAAGTGAAAGAGGAGTTTCTTCATCACGTAACATCTGAAAGCTTTGTTCATCCAGTCCAGCATAGATTCCATTGTTGTTGAAAATAATCACTATCACAGGAAGTTGATACCTAAACCATAGATTTCAACAATAGGTTACAATACGCTTTTGGTCATTATAATAAACATACTTCACAAAGAAATTTATAAAATATTTTCAATGGTTATTACCTCTTTTAAAATTATTTATAACTATACAGATAAATAAGTATTTTTAAAAATACACATATTTCTCTTTTAAAAAAAAGTTTATTTTAATAAAATAAATTTATTTTTTTTTGATTCAGCCATTCTCTCATTAAAATTTATGTTTTCTATTGGATAATAAAAGAGTTGCATTGAACATTGACAATGTAATATTTGAAATTTTTGGAACTACATTTAAAGTAGTAAATAAAATGAATTTTGTGAACAATTGTCAATGACAACTCACCTTTGACAAGGTTTACTAACAACAGATTCAAAAATATTTTCATCTAATTTAATAAAAAATTATGAATGTAATATAAACACTGTTCATGTTATTTTTTGTGGCATATAATTTTTTTAAAAAAAATTATTGTTTTAAACAAAATGAAAAATTATACTAGCATTGTTGTCATTTTGAGGCCTTGAATAGGTCGGCAAACCACTATTCCTGTCTTTATGAACTGTTTTCACAAAGTGGACATCCTATTTTTCAAAACCAGGAGGTCTCTACAATAAGTAAGCTGTGATTGGCCTGTTTTGAATCTTCTAACCGTCCGCCATCTTGTGGCATCGTCTAGAGTTCCAAAAGTAAGGACTTCTTTTTAATCATATTATTTTAGAAACTTGTAATTCAATTAATATTGCATTAATTATCCAATATTTATTATTTTCATTACTTTTTATGAAATTATTTAATTTAAATGCTTGAGAAGAAAGGAAACTAAATTTAAAAAAAACAACAACACTCGTATTCACTTTATCTAAAATTATATTTCACCTCCTTGATTTCCTATTCATGCATATACTGATATCAAGTTTCAAAACTTAACTAGATGCCACTCCAGACTTGTGAATTCAACTGTCTGACACAATTTTAAAATTAATATTCATAAATAATACGATGAGAAATTTCATTTGTTATTAATTGATTGAATATTTTTAAAATAATTAATAAAATTTCTACCATTAAATATTTTTAAAAATAAATAACAGTATTTAGTTATTAATAGGTTCACCATTGAAGAATTTTATACATTAAGTCCCGGAGCTCCGATAAAGGAAGACCGATCATTTAAGATTCCATAACTGAAAGAAATTTAGAACCATGAGTCTAGAGTATGATGACTAGACATATAACGATGAATAAACTAAGAAATTAAAGCTAGAATGTTTCAAAATGTCCTTACGCAACATGCATCAGCGAGTAAATGAGGTACCTCTACACAAACACAATCATAGCACCACTGCCATACGACGTCACAGGTCACTGCATATAGCATAGCTGCCAACAGGGATAGGAAAAAATCCAGTAGATTTCACAAAATAGTTTGATAATAGCTGTTGCATAATATACCAAATATTCTACACGCAGGGAATTTTAGGGTTTTTTAAAGTCAGTAAAATGCTATAACTTTATTACACTAATAATCTATAAATGGTTTGCAATTTCTTTTTCATTTATGATACTTATAATTTTCAATAGTAATATACATTTAATTCATTAAAGATATCTTAAATCATTCTAATTTAATTCATAAGGATTTAATTAATTAAAGAAGGAAGTTTAGAACAAAAATAAGCTAAAAATTTTAGAATTTTTTTTTTAAAACTGATTACGATTCATTATGTATTAGTAATACTTATTAAAATATTCAAACAAGTAATAAAATATTTGAAAATTTTTTTGAATAGGGATTTTTCAATCAAGTTTAGGGAATTCTCAAAAAACAGGAGAAATAATATTAGACCAGTAAACCAAGAAAAAGTGGCAAAATCCAGTAGAGTTGGCAGCAATGATAAAGGCATTAGATACTTTTTTTTTCTTCTCCTTATCCTCTCCTCTAACGCTTCTCTTTTTAATTGTTTTCATAAATTAATAAAAAATGTTTTAAACAGTGATTATTAGTAATGTGTTTATTACAGTTCCAGACACAAGTTCCACCTATCTATATAGTACCAGATCATTGTGGCGTGGCAATATGGCCTTACTATAGCCTTAGTGTTCTTCCATTAGAAGTTTCTTACTTTTACAATATATAAAATTTCTTAGGTAATATGTGAAATATTTTGTAAATCAATTACCTGAATATAGTTTCCATTTCTAACCCTGCAAATCCAAATGCACTGTCCCCTTGAACGCATATTACTCGCTTTCCTGGCGCATGTTCCTGACAATAGATGGCAGCAGCAATAGTTGAACCAAGTCCAAGTCCCATAGTTCCAAATGTTCCAGCATCCAATCTGGAAAAAGAAAGCAAAATTTTCACAAAGAATTTTACAAACCATAAAAATAGCAATGATAATCCAAAGTCTGAATCCTATGAGAATATAAATTATAATAGGTTTGTAAATAATACACTGTAAAAGCTTGATACAATAGGTTACAAGATATCCCCTATTACAACCAAGATTATAACTCTCACTGTTCAAACACAAATCATGGTTACAAGTCATCATCAAAATACAATACTTAAGCTATTTATCTGCAATGGCTCCTTTTCTTGAAAAACAATTGAAATCACACATTAGTTTTATCAATGACTTCAACTATTGTATGCTATTACACTCTTGTATTGTTTAATATTATTTAAATATATGTAGTTGTTTATAGCACCAGTCTCATTATGACAACAATTGCGTCTGCTTTAGTGGACTGTAATTGAATCAATAAATTCGAAAACATGTAGTTTATAGCACCAGT
>OX421974.1:9514747-9619189 GCA_949128135.1 Parasteatoda lunata | reverse complement strand
ATATATATATATATATATATATATTATATATATATATATATATATATATATATATATATATATATTATATATATATATATATATATATTATATATATATATATATATATATATATATATATATATATTATATATATATATATATATATATTATATATATATATATATATATATATATATATATATATATATATATATTATATATATATATATATATATATTATATATATATATATATATATATATATATATATATTATATATATATATATATATATATTATATATATATATATATATATATATATATATATATATTATATATATATATATATATATATAGGAATTATTAATGGAAGGCTGTGAGTGCAGATCAAATGGATTGATAATTAATAAGCGATCAAAGAAATAAAAATGATATTCTTTTAAAATATTCTTTACAAAATGAAAAGTTAGATTTCTCTTTTTATAATAATTTGCATAAATGTGTGAACAATTTAAATCAAATTATCAAAATTGGTTAACTGAGTAGTGATTTTAATAATTTTATTTTCGTAAAAAGGATCGTAGATTTCAAATATTTAGTTGAAGATTAAAAAAAATGTTAACCTTTTCTAAAGATTTAAAGTATAGAGAAATTGATCAATCTATAGTAGTTTTATTTAGAGTAATAAAATAATTAATTCTTTAATCCTAAATAACTTAAATCAGTGTTAATTTGTTTAGCTGGCTCAAGGCGTTCTCTTAAAAAAAATTTCTTAAATTATTATTAATAGAAATAAAACTGATATCATACAGCATTTTTTATCATAGAAAATGTTAACACATTATGGCAACTTTCAATTTCATAGAACTGGCAAAATCAGGACACAACCAGTTAATTATTTAGGGGTTAAAAAAGCTTATATATTAATTTAAGACATTCTCACTTTTTAAAAAGTAATGCAAAGATAAGTAAGGATAATTTAAATTTGCTAAGTAGGTAGGTAGGTACTTTATTTATATCAAACTAGAGATGCTGAATGTGAGCTATTGGTGAAAGTCTGGGATGATCCAAAGATATGCCACTGGAATTTTGAACCTCTGCAACGAGGACCAATACCACACACCCTCGGTCAATATGAAGGTAGATCAAATTGGTCCCCCACCCATTTACTGATTGCAGCTAGTGATGCTTGATTTCGGTGTTCTACTGGTAACCGTTCTTTACGATCAGTCTATTGCGGGACATTAGTGAAAAGTATTAGACACTTTTCTTACATCTTGTATTTATATTTACGTTTGTGCAAAAAAGAGATTTTTTACTATGGTCAATATACACAAGAATCTTATATTTTAGATCTTAAAAGTTACTAATAATCTGAATTATTAATGAACAATTCTTTCAGTTTGATTTGAATAAACTAGACATAAATTTACACTTAGAAAAGTTAAAGTAACTTTTAAGACGTTTAATGCCATTTTGATTGGTACAAAAACTTAATTTTGATAAATATAAATACTTTCTAAAACATTGATTTGTATATTTTTAAATGCAAGTACACAGAACTTGGTAGGAGATTTTATAAACTAATACAAAAATATCACTGGATAGTATATTGTTCTAGAAACAGTGGAATTATAAATAAGAAAAAATGCTTACAGAACTCTCAAAATGAATCCTGCTACCTTCCTTCCACATTTCTGTCCGTAAAGTATGTCCAGGAATTATAGGATTAGCAAACCTAGCCTAGAATGAAAGATTATATTTATTCTACTAAATGTATTTAAATTGGTCAGATATATAAATTTTAATACTATGTAAAAGTCAGATGCATAAATATGCATGGATAGTTTACTGTGCAAAGCTAAGCACAGGTTAAAATTTGTCATAAGGCATTCGATTGATTTCTATGCCTAACTTGAAAAAGGGCTAAAATTATTACACTGGTAGTGTTAACAATATAATGCGTTTTTAAAATTTAAATCTGAACAAAATAAGCAACATGAGAATTTGGAAGACTCCTGCAAGATGTAACCCAAAAAATAACTTATGTGATATTTTACACAATTATAGGCAAATAAGGGATAACTCTCAAGAAATTGCACACCCACTTTATTTATGTAGTGATATTAATATTCTGAAATTTATTTTCGCCTCACAATCAATTAGGTTTATAAATTACAAGAAAATCTTATGAATGGTAAAGTTAAGTACAAATTTAAACATAAACCATATTAATAAAACTTTCTAGAATATTAAGCCCACTCCGTAAACATAACATAAACATGAGGAAACACTGGGACTTTTCTAAATTTCTTCCGGTTTTTAGGAAGCTTGTTAATGTTTACATTCAATCAGAATTAGCTCCGTTTCTATATATAGCTTATAAATTTTAATGACTTGGGTGTGATTTCATTCAATTCATTGTAAAAAAATTACTTCGAAACATTACATCATTCATCTAGATGTAAGTTTTAAGTTATGTGAAGTAAGTTATATGTAAGTTTTGCCCCCTCAGTAAATTTTGGATAAAGGCTACAGCTCAGGTCGCAGAAAGATGTTAACTTCAGCAATTTTTATGGGGGCTAAATTACATTTTTTAAAACAATTTAAAGGTTCATAACTATTTTTATATTCGATTATTCAAGTAATCAAGATTTCCTTGATTACCTGATCCTACTCCTCAAAGTTTAGAGCTTTATTATATCCAAGTTGAATAAATAGCGGTTGATCTGTAAATAGATTTTATTTTATTTCTACAATACTTAAGGCTTCTTGAGCAAAATTCCCATTTTTAATTTTTCATGAAAGCAGTTAATGATCTTGAAATTGAAAATTTCAGTTTCTTGCAAATTAAAACTCACACAAAATATATACCACACATAAATTGCTTTGTTTAGGTGCTACTCATTAATATGTAACCATGGAAATATATATATGGGTCACTGTTAGCACTAGTAGATTTTGAAGATTTCTAAATGACCTTTAAGGCAATGGTCCATTGTAAGTTTTTATCTTTTAATAGTGTATAAAGTAAAACATAAAATAAAAGTAACCATGTGTAAATTGCTTTGTTTTTCTCAAAACTTTAGAGGATTTTCAGTATTGATCTCCAAAAACGTTGAGAGAAATTTTCTCTGCAAAAATAAAAGAAACAGTGTCTAATAGTTTTACATGAAGAACAGATCTTGAAAATTTTAACAAAATCAAAAAGGTCAAGTGTCCAACACTGGTTCTTTAAACTAGATTTTTACTGAAAAATCATTTAAATTGAAATATATTGACAGTTAAATTAGCATGAGTATTCAATACTGTTAAAACATGCCTACCAGACATAATGCACTTGTCCAATCACTAGTCCTTGCCACAGCACTAGACAATTTTTAGACATTTAAAACAGGATAAAAATAAGTATCCACCAGCTAGTTTTAATTCTATTCTAAATATTTTATTTTTTTCATTTTCAAACTTCTGAAAGTTTTCTGGAGAAAGTGGGTAAGGGTGAAAAATAACACATTTGGATTGGGTTTTAACAATTTTTACATATGAGCTTACTTCAGGGCAAAAATGACAAACCTGTAAATCAATTTCATTCTTAATACATATAAATGGCATAACTCTCATTGAAAAGATATTAGATTTTGAACTATATTTTAAACTTACCATAACAGATTTAAACATGTTGACATCATAATTAGCAAAGTGTTTTAAAACGTGTCTAGTAGAATAGCCTAAAGAACAAAGACCATGCAGAATAGGCTCAGGAAATCCTAAAATCAAATAATTTTATTTTGATAGTATAATAGAAAATGTAACAATTTAGAATATTTTAATAACTTTTTAACTAAGTACATATTACCTCCCATAGCAGCGAAAGCAGGATCAATATGAATAGGATTTTTATCGCCACATAATCTATAGAGAGCAGCCTAGTTATAAAAATAATAAAGGAACATAAGGAATTAACACACTTACAGTACTTAAAATATTATCAAAAAAATTTTTTTTAAAAAATCAATTTTATGTGGGACAGAGAAGTTAAAAGTGACATTTTTAAGAGTTTGATTAAGAGGATTTTTTCCTCAAGACCACATTCAATTGTCAAAGAGGTAGGTGTTTTGAAAAGTCAATTCAAAAGTCAAGAGGTAGAGCTGGAAATGTCAATTTCAGTTAATCACTTTTAAATAATTTCAGGGTGCGTAATCAACTTTTTCAACAAAAAATAAGCTCTTTTTAAGCCCTCAAAAATATTTAGGCACTTTAAAATATCATAATTAGGATATGCTTACTAATAAAATGTTTTTCTTTCTATTGCTAAAAGTTCCATACATATTAAAAAAATGCAAAATTATTTTGACCTTACATGATCATGATAAAATAACCAGTTTCTGAGAAAGAATTCTTTTCTTCATTATATAAGCTACCATAAAAAAAAATTTAGACACAATTTTAAATATATTTAATATTGAGTGGCTCTTTCTATTTCTTAAATTAAGAATTATTTAATAATAAATTTAATTATGTAAAAAAATTAGTTCAAAATTATAATTACTTTGAATGTTATTTAAAAATTTATTGATTGTATTTTTTAGATTTAAATAAGAGTTATTTATAAAAACATACTCAACAAAACATTAACAAGATCATCATTTTTATCAGAAGTAAGTTATTTTACCAGAAGTAGTTTTCAAAGTAGCTACTACCTCATAAGGTTATAAAATTGCAAGAGTTTTAATGTTTTGAAATAGTTATCAAATTTAATTTTTGCATTTTTGGCTCATTGACAGTACCTCACAAACCACTCACATTAGAAAGAAATTTATACCATACCTTACAGTATATGATGCAGACAGTTTTAATTTGATTATGTAGCGTATCTACCACTACATAATTACAACTACAATTCACTAGACATGTTAACTCGACTCTATGTCGGGGTACCTTTTCATAGATGAAGGTTGACATGTTCGATAGCTACCATCTCCACATTGGTGACATTTGGACGTGGTTTGAACACGCCTACCCTGACAGTAACGCCCACTTCGATTTGAACACGCCTTCCTTGACAGAAACGCCCATTTCGATCTGTACACGCCTACTTCGATGGATGGTCCACATTGAATAGTTGACTTGCTACTTGTGACTGCAACGTTAACCCACTCCTCGCGCTGTTGCTGCTCAGTCTCGTCTCGATCATACACAACGTCGGCTTGCACACACTCGACTGCTAAAGGCAACACGGTGATCTTAATACAGCTCTCCCGGCTTCGCACAAAAACAGCAATAAATCAACTAGTGGCATCCATTCATCGAATTCTATCACAGATATAATTCTGGTGGGGGAGTACTGTAGCGTATCTACCACTACATAATTACAACTACAATTCACTAGACATGTTAACTCTACTCTATGTCGGGGTACCTTTTCATAGATGAAGGTTGACATGTTCGATAGCTACCATCCCATACAGATTAAGTGTGAATAATAAAAATAGAGATTACATTTCAATGAATTTATCTAAAATGACACTGACCTGATCAGCTGAAGTTTTGTTTTCCAAAACAGCATCAGGTTTCCTGTTGGGAGCAGATGCAACTTTCACGGCTTTGTCAGTCGAGCGTTTACCTCCAAAGTTACCAGCACCAACGAGAAAAATGGTCCACTCAGAACGCATCACTAGCTCATTGGATTCATTAAAACTCTCAGCTAAAAACAAAAGTATTAACAAAATATTAATAAAAGATTGCAACATCATCAAAAGTACTGTTTAACAATGCATTTCTTAAGTTATTTTTGATTAATAGCTCCATCATTTATATAAATATAGCTTACATCCGTTACAAGTTATAAAAATAAAAGGGACATTCTTGTATATAGGTACCACCGGGTAGGGTACCCCGTGGCCGTGCATCACAGTGTTTACCTAAAGAATGTAAACCTCCTGCGAGGGAAAATGAGTTTGAAATAAAAGAAAGCAGAAAACAAACTTACCAGCATGAAGCAAAAGTAAAAAAATTTTAAAAAAAAAGATATACTAATTTAACAGTTAACAATATTTTGCCAAGAAAAGAACTTTTTTAAATTTAGTACTTTTACTTGTTTTTTTGTTAGGTTCCATTACAAGTAGCGGAAGTATGAATGTTCCTGGATTTTATAAAGTCTAAATTTTAGAGGTTATACTGCACTTAAAACAAGTAGTTTCTGCATAAATACTAAGAAATAATAAATACAACATTAAAATAAAATTTAACATATTTAAGATCATAATGAACAAGTTCAATACCTTCAACAATGGCAACAGCTCCAGAGCCCTTATCTAATATGTCGAGTAATCGGCACTTAGTTTTAAGCACGGCTTCCGGTGGTAATGGTTTGTAAAGTTCTAAGTACTGTTCACCATGCAGCAACTGGAAAAAATATATATATTAGCACATCAAACTTAGAACATGATGGGACAATAAGCACAAAAAAAATTTCAATAGATAAAAAAACTATGAGATAGGAAAAAATGGATATAATCCAGATCGGCGGATTGAAATGGATTAATTTCCACAACATAAATATTTGAAAAGAACTGAAATAGAACATGTAAATTAAGTTAAACAACATGATTAATATTTAAAAATGTAAAAAAGGAGTTTCTCTCAGAGAGTAAAAACTATTTCTATTATATGATGAAATAAAAATTTCATTAGTAAAACCAAAATAATTTAATAATGCATTTAATGATTAAAATAATTTATCTACCAAAAGTCAAGTTTGAAGAATTTGAAAAAACATTTTCAAATTAATTTTTATTATAAATAAAATTGTGTTCATTCAAGATGTAGAATTAGGACTGTATGATTTAAAGTGCTTTTTTCAAACCTGAGAATGAACAATTACTTGATTAGGCGGATATTATGATTAAACGTACTAGTGCGACAAATTTTCCAAATTGTTAGAAACATACATAATTTTCAAAAACTATATAACAGATTATTTATGTTCAATCTCATTCAGCGTTAGTCAACGAGTAGCAACAAAATATATAAGTGACGAAAGTATTTATACTTACAAATATATTTACTTATTAACGTAGCTGCCAACATGCATAGGAAAAAATATGGTAGATTATAAAGAAATAATATAAATTTCATGATAATTGTTGCATAATGTACTAAATATTTTACACATAACAAAATTTTAGGGCTTTTTACATTCAACAAAATAGAAAAAGTGAAATATTTTCTAGTTATGATTGACTAAAACATACTTGAAATGTTATGCATTATGTTAACATCAATAATAAGCATTTAATTCAAAAATAGTTAAAAGATGTTTCTAATTAATTTAAAAAGAAAATTCTGAATAAAAATAAACTGGACATTTTAGGAGAAAAAAAGTTTTGAACTGATTTCTATAAATGAGGTTTGTCTCCTTACGTGTTAGTAATACTAATTTAAATATAAAAGAGAAAAAGTAATAATCTGTACAAAAATTCTATTTCAATAGAGATTTTTTTAGAAAACTTACTCAAATTTAGGGAATTTAAAAATAAAAAAAAAACAGGAGAAATTTAATTAAACCAATAGACCTGGAGAAACTGGCAAAATCCAGTAGTCTACTGGAAAATCAAGTAGAGTTATCAGCTATGTATTAGGAATATATTAATTGTAATCAATGATGCACTTAATCTAAATTATAAAAAATGAATTACTAACAATCTACCAATAAAAAAAATGTACGCAAATGAATGAAGTATGAAATCACAGTGACTCACCACGCTATCTGGTGAGACACTGAGCTATTATCTCAAAATATGTAGGTAAATAATAATAATGGATTTATACATTTAATGCCAATGATCCACAGGATATTACAAACTTCAGACTCAAATTATACTAGGAAACTACACGATGTTTTAGATAAGAAAAAAACATGTTTCCAGCATCTTTTAAGTAAAATTTGTTAACTTTTTTTTTAAATTAAAAAAAATTATCTGAGAATTTAGGATTACATCAATGCAGAAAACAAAAACTCTATATTATCATTGAAATCACTATTTTTTTGCATCTTCTTTAAATTTTCTGGTGCTCTCTCTATATTTTTATAACTTTTTTTAATAACTGTCGTTGAACAGCTGACCGATTTTTTTGGCTTACAACTACTAATGTTCAACTCTGTAGCCTTGTAATTTGGAACCAAATTCAGAAGACAAGGGAACTCCTGGATCAAGCATCGGGAGAAAAATGCTAACGTGCTTTTTGATGGAACTAACCCGCATTTGCTTTGCATGGAGAGGAAAACCATGAAAACATACCAGGTTAGTCAAACGGCAAGAGGACTCTAACCCATGATCCCTCTATCACTGAGGATATTTTACATCAGCACTGTGCTCAGTGCGAGTTGGAGGCAGAATTCATATCGCTCAGCCATCGCTGGGATTCAAACCTGTGCCAGCTCATTGGAAGGCCAACACTCTTTCCTGTGAGCCATCGCTCCGAGGTAATATACTGAGGCTCTATATTTTTACAAAAAAAATTTACAATTGCAATCAAATTTTCATATGATTTGGCCCATTACAACTTTCTGGGAAAACTGAAACAGTTTTCTAGCAACCTGGAAAGTAGTTTTCTACTTATAGAAATGAGGCTCTGCTATTTTGGGATCACTGTATATATATAAATAATAATAAGAAAAAAAACTAAATGTACTTATAAGCACATACCCTGGTTGGATCTGCATTGAGTTTTTGCATTTGTTCTCTTAAAGTTTCAGAACCAAAAATGGCATCCATGGCAGCAATAGTTCCAAACGTGGGTAGGACTCTGAACTTCTCAGATCCTTCATATAGAAAATGCAATGATTCTGCTTCTTTTGTGGACATTCCAACTAAAATTAATTATGAATATAAATTAAATCTAACATTACTACATTATACACACTAGCATTAAATTGTTAAAAATAATTTACTAAATTTTTAAAATTTTATAAAAAGCAAAACCAAAAAAATTAATTAAGTAGAAATAAATCATTTCAAAGATGTTATATATATTAGTAGTAAATCGTTGATCTTATAGTCCAGTTATGTAAAAATGAAATACTTTATTCCATAAATAAGACCACAAATAGTGTTTATGACATATATCAAGGTAATGGTAACTTCATTACCACTAGGAAAAAAGCTCTTCAAAAAATGAAAACGATGACAGCAATGCAAAATGATAAATATCTGTGTTATTGATTTTATAAGATATACTTGTTATATAAGGATGGACCATTTGATATCAAATGAAGTTCTATTTGCAGGGTTGCCACAGTAAAAAATGATCAAAAATAGTTGCTTTTAGTAGCCAAAAACTATGAAAATAGTCGCCTGAACAGGAACAAAAATTTATCAAAATTAGTAGCCAAATAACAAAAACTATAGCTTAATAACCAAATACCACGATTAGGGCTGGGTGATGTCAGAAATTTTAAATCATGATACATCTTCCTTTAGACGTTGCGATATAGCGATGTATCGCGATTTAGCATATGTTCAAAAATATCCTATGGAAAATCTTTAAATCAATCAAAAATAAATAAAAAGGAATAAATATATCACAAAAGAAAATATTAATTCTAAACATATTCTACTATAACATCAATATCATTGCTTAATTTTTTCAATCAGAATAATAAAGAAGTCAAAGTAAAAGCAAACCCAAGCTTTATTTCATTTTTCTTAAATAAAAAATGATTTAAGATTTATTGGTTTAAAATAATAATACTGTAACAAAATATTTCACATACATGCATTAAAAATTAAAAGAAAAAAAAGCGAAAGTAGAAAACAAATCAAAGAAATGTTCACATTAGAAAAAAAAAAAAAAAACTTTAAAAAAAAGAAAACTGCTATCTGCTTCATAAAATAATCGTCTGCTTTTATTAACAAATAATTATATGCTTAAATTAATCAACAATCTTCTTTTATTTTTATAAAAAGACCATTTTTAACAAAAGCAGATGTGATTCCACATCAAGAAAACTTACTAATGATACCGCATTTCTAAAAAAAATCCAAATTTATTCAAAAAAAAAAAAAAAAAAAAAAAAAAAAAAAAAAAAAAAAAAAAAACATTTGTTAATTGATGGCAAATACATGAGTATTCACCAGTTAATACATGAGTATTAACTGGTGATTAAAAACGTTTTGCTCATAATAAATAATGCATTATCGGAAATAATAAAACAATTCATCATAATAAATCAAGGATAAGAAAAGCTGAGTAACTAAAGTGGATTTAAAAAAAAATCTCTCTTAGCTAGAAGTTTCAAGTTCCTTAATTCGGATATTCATTTATATGCGTGTGCAATACATTTTCCCCACCCCGTCGTAAATCAAACAGAAAACAAAATCAGCATGCCACTCTTTTAAGTTTGATTGACGGCAGATTATCAGAAAAACAACAAACACACTGGAGAAAATAAAACATTTGTCCCTTCCATGCCCCCTCTCGATCTAATTCCGCTTTTTTTATATTTTATAATCGTTATACTTCCGAATAGGGGGAAAACCGAGCAAAGTTCTTCCCCGTTTTCTGGATTATTAAATACCGCTACTTTTAAAATATCCCTTAACTTAGTATTAATTTTAAATTTTTTTTTTTTTAAATTAATAGACTAAATCTAAAAACAGTCAGCCTTTTTCGTATTTATTAGGGGGAAAATTTTTGCTTTATTTATCTTTACTTTAATAAAATGGATAAAAGAAAAAAAGGAAATTTTATAAAAAATAAAAACAACAAAATTAAAAATTATTATTAAAAAAACGCCACTTTAAAAACGACAAAATATCGCTTACTATGTTTTGATTTTTTTTTAACATAAAAACTAATTTTAAAATTAAAAAAATGTTTTTTTTTTTTTTTTTAAATTTGCCTATATTTTTTGAGTTTTAATAAATTAAGAAAAAAATAGTTGAGAAAACTAACAAAATATACTTTAAGTATTAAATGATTTTTGAAAAAACATCGCTATCAATTTCTATGATTTAAAATAATAAAGTTGGATTGAGAGATGGCCAAATATAAAATAAAATATAAGCTTTGTTTTAACTTGTAAAAGCAAAAACTAAAGAATTATTGGTTTAAAAATAATTAAATTCAATCAAATTAGTGAGGTACATTAAATGAAATAAAGAAAAGATAAATTTATCAGAACTAAGAATAATTATTTAAATACGAAATACCGCAATCAAATCGAATAACTTAAAAGATAAAACATTTAGTGAAATCTTTTCTTAAAATAGATTTTTTTTTCATAAATGGATGAATTCAGAACGAAATGATACCCAGCAATCTCACATTAGCAGGAGTCTCTTGGAAAATAATTAATAATAAAATAAAATGCGAAGTCCCTTCTGAAAAGTAATCTTCAAGGGAAAAAAAAAGGAAGTAAAAAAGAATTTATTGGGTTCTACATTCTGACGCTAATAACACACAAAACCAAGACCTAAGATTAAAATTGTCCTTTGCCATTCAACATCCCGAAACCAATTCCAAAACAAACATTGTCTTTGAAGCAAAACTAAAATGAAATTAGTCTTTCGCAGCGTGGTAACTGCATTAGCTATTAACTTCCAGGGGTCTGTTTAGAAGAAATTTGGGACCAGTAACGGACCCTTCACAAAATATCTTTTCATAAAAACGGACCCTTCACAAATTTGTTTATCTTCATTATTGTTTAGTTAATTGAATAAACCCTTCCCAGGGCAGAAAACAAGAAAGACGGATGTAAACGAATTAAGTTTTGTCTTCGGCAGACGATTCTTCCATCATTCGTCGGAAATGATTATTCTGCGTTCAGCAGTATAGGCTAAATAACAAATATTTGTATGTTGCATCGCTAATTTAGTAGCTGCATTTGCTGTTTATTTTTTAAAATTTAACTTTTTTAATTATAATTTTACAATGTTGAGCATAATCTTGTATGTCTTTACAATTTAAAAACTCCTTGAAAAAGTTTTTCTGCAGTAACGGACCCTATTTTCACAAATTCAAAAAAGCGGACCCTGGTTGAAAGAATGTGACTTAACGTTTATTTTATATTCACAAATTACTAGTAATTTTTTCACAATTTTATAAAAACGGACCTTTCACAAAATGTCTGGACAGACCCCTGACTTCACCTTTCTTACTCTATCGACGTGAAGATATACCTTTTTTTATTTTCCTTCAGTGGGGTGAAATAACAAGGGAGGGATTAGCGTGATGACGTCACTGAGCACAGGCACGTGATAGGCGGCATTACGCACGTGTTAGCGAGGAGACTGAAAAGTAACGTTCATTTTTGCAAAAAAAAGTTCGCCAAAAGTAAAAAAGTCTCCCAATAGTCGCCTATTCCTGAAAATAGTTGCTTTTTTAGTCTTTTCAGGCAAAAAAAGTCGCCATAGTCGCCTAAGACCAAAAATAGTTGCAAATAGTCGCATTTTAGTCGCCTTTGGCAACCCTGCATTTGAGAAAACAAAAATATTTTAGTAATTAGTATTTTAAAATAAGTTTCAGAAATTTTTGTTTATTTTATGTAATATAAAGTTCATGTGATAATATTTTATGAAGGGACAACCATTTTCTAGTCTAAGAAGATTAGAATTATTAAAGAATAATTTGAATTTTTAGGTGATTTGTTTCATTTCTTATATTTAGCTTTAGAGAATTTTAACTTCTTCAATTATTTACATTTTACTTTAAACTTACCTTTCTGCCACAAAACCACAACAGTACAGAAGGCATAGATACAGGGTTAAACTAGTTTTATTGAAATCACAATTTAAATCAAGTATTAAAACAACTGTTTTTACTTAATCACTTAAATCAAATCATTTTTTAATCAATAGATTTTTTTATTGATTTTCATAGTTTTAAAATTTAGTTTAAATGTATTAATGTGTTAACAAGTTGCACTTATCAAAATTGCTTAAGTATTTAGCATTAAATAAATTACAGCAATTTTGAAAATCTTATATTTACTCTGAATTTTTCCTAATTGAAACTAAGAAGAAGTGAAAGTTTAATTCTGTTAACAAACATAGATTTTTTAAATTAAATTTTTAAAAAAATGATCACTGGAATTAATTTTGGGATTTTCTTAATCTTCTTTTAAGCAGTTAATAATGGTACATTTCTTTTTCACTTTAAATAAACTTAATCATATTTTTGCTTGTATGAAACAATTTTTAGTGAACTAATATAGTTTGAAATGTGTATTGTTGATTTTTTTAATAATACAGTGGAAAGTCGCGTATCCGGAATCGGCGGGACTTCCCCAAGTCCGTATATTCGATTTTTCCGTATAATAGACCCCCAAGGTAAACAAAACTTAAAATGATCTGAATCTAAGAAGCAAAAAATTTAACATTATTTTTCGGGCAATAATGTTTTAGTATTAGAATGATATCTAATCAATCAAAAATAAAATACTAGAAAATAAATAATTATTGCTATTATAAAAATAAATATAGAAAACAAAAAATATTAATTGCTCTCTCCGCCATTTTGAACTAGAACGATTCAAGCCAGAAGGGGAAATTCCCGTCATTCACTAAGGTGGGTAGGTGGAGAAGAAAATTCATTTCCTCCTTATTTCTCATTCAAGTTGAGGGCGGGGCAGTGACAAATTCTTATTTTCTCTCCCATCAGTGGCTATCAATCAAGCATAAAGGCGTGGCATGCTGATTGGGTTCTCTTTATTTTTTCCTGTGTTACTAAAGGGGATTCCCCCTCCACTTTAACGTTTGTTGTGTTTACACTTTTTCACAGTACTTTTTCTTTCCTTAACACTCCAGTAAAAAGGTTCCAGGAAATGCCTCTTTTACTAGCCAGCTGCATAGGAAAGAAGAGGTGGAGGGGACTCAGTTGTGCTCTTTTGCAAACAAATCTCCCCCCCCCCCTCCTTTGGAATGCAGGAAACTGCATTCCAAAGGAGGAGCATCACTAACGGTATGGTCTTGGTAGATCTTCTGTACCCCTTTCTGTTGATTTATGGGTTCAATGTATAAATCACTAGAAGCTAAGAAAGGAAAAAACCTGTCAAAAGACCTCTTTTATTTATTTATTTTTTTTTTAATTCCCCTTTTAAGAGAGGGGAAGGTGAAGAAATGTTTGTTTATTTTGATTGTTAAAAAGTGTCCAGGAAATTGACTCTTACGGATATGGGACGTCCGGATATGGGACGTTACACTGTATTTAAATTCTATCTATATCAATAAAATTTAACTAAGAAATATCTTTAAAAAATAAGATTAAAATTTTAAAAAAAAATCTAATTTGAAGGAATAAATCCGATTTAAAAAAAGTCTGTAATAAAAATTGAATAATAGGTTTAATTTAATTAAAATTCTATTTATAATGATTAAAAATAAATTTAAGAAATTTTAAAAGCTAGAAAATATGTAATGAATATAATGGCATCACACCTAAATTCTGTAAAACTTATTTATTATCTTTCTCTTACCTACAGCAAAGTTAAAAATTTTGGCAATTTAAGTTTAAATAATTTCTAAATTATTATTTTTCTTAATTGCGGAGAATTTTTAAACATATATGTGTTTGCAATGTTCTATAATTTTAGTAAAGGAATTTATTGCATGCTAATAAAAAGAAACACCAAAATACATATCATTTTTAGCTGAAATAAGCATTCAAAAAATTGCAAATTAATATTTTAATATGTTCATGAAAACTGACATTTCATAAATGACAGGTTAAATCATTATTTTAATTTTTTTTCCTTCAAAAAGCAGCTTACAAAATATGAATATTAGACTTTCTGGGGAGTGAGTAGTTATCGATCATGTCAACCTTCATCTATGAAAAGGTACCTCACCATAGAATTGAGTTAAAATGTCTAATATACTAGTGAATTGGAATTATATTTTTGTAGTGGCAGATACAGTACTCCCCCACCAGAATTATATCTGTGATAGAATCGATGAACCGATATCATTAGCTGATTCTTTGCTGTTTTGTGAGAGACCGCAAGCGCAGTATTAAGATCCCCGTACTTTTTGAGTGCTTATTGTTAGAACTGTATTAAGTTCACGGTCGTGGTCACTCCTGTTCCTTTTAGCAGTCTAGTGTATACGTTGTCAGTGATCGAGATGCAACAGAGTGAGGAGGCAATGTCGCAGTGAAAAGTAGCAATGCAACTGTTCCATGTGGACCATCCATCAAAGTAATTCACATCATACGGCGTTATCATCCTGGGGTTACTGCCAAGATAGGTGTGTTCATATCGAAGTGAAAGTTTCTGTCGAGGTAGGCACATTCACATCCCGCCGAAGGTCACCAATGTGGGGAGAGTAGAATTCGACTATGTCAACCTTCATCCATGAAAAGGTACCCCAACATAGAATCGAGTTAACATGTCTTATATACTATTAAATTGGAATTATGTTTTAGTAGTGGTAGATACAGATACACTACAGATTTATTGCATTTTTTGAGTCAAGAGTACAAAATTCTGCAAAGCTTGTAAAAGGACTAACTTTTATTTTGACAGAGGAGAAAGTGGAAAGTAAGTTTCAGAAGAAAAGGAAAATAGTAACAGTACCTGCTAAAGCATATAGAATGGCCTTATCCTGATCATAGCAGTAAGAGTCTGGATCAACAGGTGCTCTTCTGGATACTTTAGGTTTATCACCACCACCAGTGAGGGACTCCATCAATTGCACAGTTTGTTCTAAAAATAATAATAATAAGTATATTGATTTTATAACAGTTGTTGAAAATAAAATAAATTAGAAACATGAAACATTATTTAACTTTAGTGAGTTTTAAGTAAACAAGTATTTACATTTATTAATTTTGAAAAAAGGAACATTTTTTCATTAAAATTGAACAAACCATCGAGTTTATTCAAGATGTAGATTTGAATTTTACAGTTTATGAAGCTATCTTTAACTCCAGTAACAGTGTACAGGAAAAAAAATCAACCATCTTTACATCAACAACCTCTTAATTACATAAATCAAAGAAAGAAAATCTTATTCCAGCATTTCAGTGAAAATCAGAATGCTAGTCAGCAGCTATTTGTGTCTATTCATAAAACAACAATTAAGAAACAACATTTTAATTAATTCAATGTAGGAAAAAGAAACAATGGCTTATTTGATGAAAACTAAGATACAGATAGGAACAGATTGACACAGATAGAAATCTTTGTTGTCCCCCTTTAGAAAGCATTCTTCTAATTACACAATGAAGAGATTTTAACAGTTATACAAGTTGTTTCTAGAATGAACTCTATTAAAGAATACTTTATTTGTTTCAAATATCAGCAATTAAATGTATGTAGTTTCCCCAACACTACTATATATCTATCATTTTATTTATTTACTCAGAGTTATATATTTATCATAATTATAAAGAGAGGATTGAATATATATACATATTCAGTTTAATCTATTATTCTGCAAGCAGCAATTTTTCAATAATATTCTGTATGTTAATACAATATTAAAATTAAAGACAATATTGATTCTAAATTTAAGGATGCTGATCTTCTAATGTGAGCAATTTGTACAATACCAACATGGGTTCACAGATATACAATTGGCAATAGTTTTAGTATTAGTTCTTACATTTGCACTTAAGTGTGAAAAAACGTTTTAAAGAAAATTGTGATTTTTTTTAACGTGTTTTGTATGGTCTCTCTACTTCCTCCTCATCACCATATCATATTTTGTTTACACAAAATGATGATGAGGAGGGAGTAGAGAGATAAGAACTTTTTATATATTTCTCCCACATCAAATCAAGGACAATTGTCCCTAACACTGAAAGTAGATAAATATAGCACTATGAAAGACTTTGTCCCTCATTTCGTTATTTACTTTGTTTCATGGCATATTCTTTAATTCTTTCTGTTAAGTTCAACAAAAATTTTGAAAATCACAAAAATTTCAAGACATTTATTTAAATGTTTAATAGTTAAAGACACTTTAGTTATTTTAAAGAAATTAAGTAATTTTAGGACAACTTTGAGCAACCATTGCATATACAATCACCAAAATCACTTGTGCAGGCACATAATCAAATTGCAAACGTCCCAAACAAAATTTGGCAAACTTCCAATCACAGCAAATTATAATAATTGTTAATAAAAGATAAGCACTTTAAAAACGTTATGCACCCTTGTTTTAAAAACGCCGAGCACCCTGATCATTATAATTACACCTGATAAATTATACAACAACTTAAAGCAAAGAAAAACAATCAAACAAACCTTGAAGGTTACTAGGGTTGCTAAAGTTAGTCATGTCAGTAATGGAAGACCAGTTGTCTCTCACTAAAACATTAAGTATAGAATTAGAATTTTGAAAGCATTAATTAAATTTAAATAATAAAAAAATGAAAATAATTAAATAACAGTTTTACCAGCTTCAACAGTTAAAGTACTTGGAGGAATGAAAGCTTTTCCAATGGATCGCTGCCACTGATCTATACATAAAAAATAATAAATAAATAAACGTTTCGTGAGCAAAACTGCATATAACCAATACAATTTATCTACACAATAAAAACATCTATTAACATGATTGCCACTCAAATCTGGAAAAAATTATTTCCTGTGTTTTCGCAGTAAGTATTATTCACAGTATATTAAGAGGAAACACGAAATTACTGCACTCTTGTCAGAGCTAAATTGGGCTAACTAGTTTTAATTGTCAGAAAAACTTAAAGAAATAAGCAACAGCTTAACCTACTTTAAACAAATAATGCTGCAGTAAGTGAAATAGTTTAGCATAGCAGAAATATCATCCTTAAATGCCCCATAGAATGCACTTTGAGAGGTCACCACCTTTTAAAAGATGAAAATAAGAAACAAAATTCCCTGGTTTTAAGGAAAAACTCAGAATTCCCTGTATTTTCCAGGTTTTCCTTATTCTCCCTGTGTAGTGTCAACCCTGATTTAGTATGCAAGATGTATACAAATTTTTTTTATAAAAATTGCATCACAAATATTCATTGTATCACAAATAAATTATGGGCATTTTAGACATCCAATTTTCGAAAGGGACAAAATTAAAATAAACACTTCCAATAATTTTTAAAATTTCATACACGAAAAATAAAATAAATGAATAATTACACCTGAAACTATTTTTATTATTATTACATAATATAAGAGGAGAAGTTTTGAGAAATATAATTATTCAGTATGACACATACCTACTGTCCCACACACGAATGACGCCCACAAAATCAATTCAGACATATGAGGGATTCAGATATACATTAGGTTTAAATAAAAAATAATTAATATCAAAGTATTAAATAATTTCTTATTGTCTAAAAGTATTTTTATAATTAGGATTAAAATAAAACACATTTAATAACTAAATGAATTTCAAAATGAAAATTTTCAACAAAAAAAGAAAAAAAAAATTTAAATCCAATTTTTTTTAAAGAGAAAATTGGTGAATCATAGCATTGAAATACTTTTTAAATAAAACATTCAACTCAATAATAAAATTTTCTTATTGATATGAATTTTTTCATTAACTTTTGGAAACATACATACAGGAAACAAGAACTTATTTCAACTTTAAAAAACTTATTCAATATTTTTTATAGTTTGTAATCTGGCAAATCACATTAAGAAAATATTTTGAATCATTCTTGAAAGTTCCCCGCACATGTAAGTTAATTTGAATTCGCTACTTGCTTTATAGATTTCATTTTGTGCTTTTCTTTAAATTTTTTTTCTGTTTTTTTACATGCTATATTTTTTACTTAATGTAATAAATTTTGTTTCAATTTTTTTCATTTTTTTAGTGCACTTCACACTATTGTATTGATATATTTTGCTTTAGCTACATTGATACAATATTAGAAAGCACTCCTTTTTGCGGATATATTCGTGTAAGCTGATAAAGAGATCTTTTCATTTTATTTTTTTTTGTTTTTCAACTTTTTAATATATATATATATTTTTAAATATTTCATTTTAATATTTTTTTGTTCTCTTTACATTTATCTTTAATATTTTCCATGTTTTCTTTCATTTTTAACTTTATGTATGTATATATATATATATATATATATATATATATATATATACACACATACATTTTACATTGTTTGAAAAAGATAATGCAAAAAATTTAACCAAAATGCAATAAAAACAGAACTTTTTGTATGCATATTACACACAAACAAAATTGCAAACCGTTTAAGAAAATCATAAAATATTTAACTTTTCGTCAATTTTACATCAATGTTTCAGTCTGATCTACTAAAAAATAATCTTGCCTCACAATTCACCCCAATTAATCAAAGGCTCTGATACACTGTTCAGTTTATTTAAGGAGTCCTTAAACATAATTCTTAATATTATTTGCTTTTATTTTGTAAACCTAAAATTTTCTCTAGAAAATCTAATTGCTGTGCTTACAATAATACACTCTTTTTATAATTTGAAATTGCAATTATCTCATTAGATTAATTTAATATGTAATGATTTGAACTGTTATAAGTTATAATGCATAATGATTTAGAAGAGGGAAAAAAAATCAGAAAATATGTAAGTAAAAAAAAGAAAAAGAACGATAATACAATATATTGGTGATATCTCAAGACCCAAACATTAGTCATTATTAAGGCCTCTAACCCATGATCCACCTACCACTGAGGATATTTTACATCAGCTCAGTAGTCAGTGTGAGATCAGAGTGGAATTTGTATCAACCAGTTGTTGCTGGGATTTGAACCTGGTTTACCTCATTGGGAGGCTCTATCATCCCCGGAGCCACCATGACTGAGGAAGTGTGTGTGTGTGTTTTTTAAAAAAAAATTTTTTATCCACCGTTGAACAGCCGACCCAGTTTTTGGGTTTACGAGTACAAATGTTCAACTCCCTATCCTTGTAATAATGAACTAATCCAGAAGAAAAAGGAAATTCTTGAATCAGTACCCCCAGAGGTATGATTTATTATGGGAGCATGGAGGATTTTGCAACTCGACAGATTTAAAGTGCATCAGTCACCATTTACTGCACAGGGAGTCTTCAGCCGGTGGGGATCGAACTCTTGGACATGAGTCCAGTGCCCTACCAACCAGGCTATCCCGACCACAGGAAGTGTGTTTTGTAAAATATCATACTTACATTTTCCTACCCAACCACCAGCTGCTTCAATTACAGCACCAGAATCTGGACAGGATTCATGACACAGCCAAGCCACAACTGGGCTGACACATGATGGTTTCAGCTGATCAAAAATCTCTAGCAATGAAAGTAATAAAATTCATTCCATTAAACCAGATTAGTAATATAAAATCAATAAATCGAGTGGCCAACACTGAGTCATAATAGTGCATTAGTTAGTTTTCTGTCTTCGCCACACACAGAAAACCTTTGTATGCTACTCTGTGTAGTAACAAATGGTAAAATCTGTACCAATTGGGTACTTGCAGTTCAAGAAGAACTACTCCCATACCCACACGTCAGTGCAACCTCATCTTCATCAGCAAAATGGTGTTCAGCTAAGTTTCTCTACAGAAGTTAGAATATTAATAAACGATAAATTAATTAAATAGAATAAATAAATTAAATAGAATCTGTATCGCACATCGAATAAATTGAAATATAATTTTTAATCGTCTACTTCTCTCAACTTAGATTTATTATTTGTTTATGTATTTTAATATAAACTATAAAGAAGTTGTACTTGTAAAATTTAATTTCTCAAAATTGTTTGACAAAATTTTGCCAATTAAAAATAATATAAAAAATTAAAAGTTATTGCAATGTTACGTGTAAACATTAAAAATCCAAAAATTTTGTATTATTAAAATAAACAGGTAATAAAAAATAAATAATTACTGAAAGCTATTTTTAGCATGAAATTATCATTGCAAATAAGGAATTTTATATGTGAGTGCAATTTTATTTTCATAAATCACAAAATCTAAAATTTAAACTTAACTGGTTAATAAAGTTTAAGAGAAAAAAAAATTTCAAAAAAAGTATTAATAAATTGACGGTAATAAAAAATTAGTTGATCGAAAATTACATAATGGCAGAATGCGCAAACTGTAAAATTATTATTAAGGAGACCAAATTTTCAATTGCCCCCCTGAAAGAATATTTGAAACCATAATTCTCAGATTGTGCTCACCCACTTTTCCTTTGAAAATCAAAATTACAAATCCATTAGTAAAAAAAAGAAAAGAGAAAAAAGGCATAATAATTTGGACAAAGTCTTTATGTAACTTAAAATAGCATCTGCACTAATAAATGGGCATCTCTTACATAAGTTACATCTACAAACCCTTAAATTGCATCTTAGAAAGTAAAAATTTGTCATTAAACCAAAAGTTATTAAGGTACTCAGTATTTTATTTTGTACACTGTGTAATCAATAGTACAATAAATCATTTTTAAAAAAATCTTCGCAATTATCAAAAGAAAAGTTTTTTTTCTACTCAAAGTGAGATTTATTGATATTGGAAACATTTGTTTAATTAAATACATTAGTTAGGATAAATATTTACCTGGAGGTAATATATCTTGAGTTAATCTTGATGCAGCTATTGGGACAATAGTATTACAGTGAATATTGTACTTTTTACCTTCAATGGCTAATGTATTACTTAGTCCTAATATTCCCAGCTTAGCTAAAAATAAATAAAAAACAAAAAACATTTAAAAACGATAACAAAAATTATTATTATGAACAAATATTGCGAAATAACTGCACATATACCGTATTTTTCGGCGGTAGCGCCGCGGCGCCATCGAAAAAAAAGTTGTTTTTTCCTACATGCGGCGCTTTTGACGAAATAATTTTTAGCAGCAAAAAAATTTCTCAAGTAAATTTATTTAAGATTAAATAATTTTCTGAGAGAAAGACTATTAAAAAAAATTAATAACGAAGTTGACGAAATATTTGTCCGTATCACAATCTGCTGCAGAACAATTGCCAATTCTTAGCAAACTTTCGGCAGCAGCCTGCAAGAAAATAAATAAATGAAATAATAATTTTAAAAAAACATCGCGTAAGGAGAAAATTTAAAAGGTATGCATCTTGTATCCACCCCCAGCTTAAAGAAAAATCGAAAACTAGAAATCTACTTAGCGCCTTGGCAATTGCAATTGGAGCGGACAGAAAAGGAAGTAATAGGATCCCAAATCCGGCACTCACGGGACCGACGAAATGCCGAACTTCGGATCTCTTTCGGAAATTCCAATATGGCGCTAAAATATTACTATAATTCAATTACACTGTCAATTTTAGAAAAACCAATAAAATTAGTCCAGTTTCGATCGTAGATTGTGATGGGGTGAATTTAAATCTGGCCCATCTTAAGAAACTTTATTAATTAAAATAATAATCTATGTAATATAATCAAGAAATAATGCGAAGGAGAAATAATTCAAGAAGTAATTCGAATCCTGCGATGAAAAAGAAATAATAGTTTCTTCTTCGGAGCGAGATCATAGTTCTCATTCTTTTAGATAACATTTTGTTTTAACAAAAGACGCTCAACTCACAAGAAAAAAAAAAAGCTAACAAGAAACTACAAAAAAAAGTAACAATTTATGCTAAGGAACTAACGATAACAGCAAAAAACAAGCTAAAAACTAATAACGATAAAAAAAATAAAAAAACGAGCTAACTGTAAACAAAAAAAAATAATTAACATTTAATAACTAATAAAAAAGCCGCAAAATAAAAAATAAATGAATCAAATAAAAAACCGCAAAAGGGATAGAATTAATTTTGTACTCCACGTGGTAGTTTCAATATCAACTGGGTGTGGCCAATTTATGGTCAAACAGAAGAGGGAAATGTGGGGACCTTGGCGAACAAAGAGAACGGGGCGAGCTCATATGATCAGAAGGTCGGGTCGTGGTTCCCAATCGTGGTTGCCGGGAGAAAAGTGTTGAACCAAGCAGACTCCTCAATTCTGCTTTTAACATGTAAAGTCTATGGCGGGCTTGTCATACTTTGAATCGATTTTTCTTGTTTAAGAATCGGAGTGATCAATTTTAAAAAAATACTAATAATTTTTTCAATCTTTCCTATCCACGAAAATGTAGGTCAATTTTTTTTATCTTTATTACTTTTTGTAATATTGCCTTTGAAACTCAAGTCACTTTCTACCTTTGAGTAAGGGAGGAAGGCAACTTCCACCCCCAAGTTCATTCTCCAAGAGACGATTGCGGTCTCATCTTCTCCATAGGTGGTCTTGGTCCCTCCCTCCCAAATACTTTTACTCTGTTCAACTCTTTTTGAAAATCTTTTTCTCTCTCTGTCCTTTTGAAGAACTGATATGGGGAGCTTTTATAAGCTTGTAATTTATTATGGAAATTATATTCGCTGATAATTCGTTCATTCTACATACATTTTATTTATTTAGTAGTAATACTTTTTCTTGTTTTTATTCATTTTGAGAGTGGAATTTATTTTTTAAATACATTATTCCCCCTTTTTTTTAAAATTTTTTCCTTGTTTTTTGAAGATGTTTCAGAATTAAAAAATTTACCTTCTGAATAAAGTGAGATTAATTAAAATCGAGACAATGACGTAAAGATATTCCAATATACTATAAAGCATCGCAAAACTGCAGTTTTCCTTTTTTAAAAAAATATATATATATATCGTACACTCATTAGTGGGTTTAAAAAAACATTTACATTATAAAAATTTAAAAGGTTGCAATTTTTCCATTCCATAAATAGTTTTAATTACTCCAATAGCTGGGATAGTTTGTTTTTCCACGGTAAGGAAAAAAAATAGCTAGTGCACAAGAGCACACATCATCCAAACGTTAACAAGAACTTAGCCCTGTGTTTAGGGCTTTAATGTACATACACAAGAACACTAAGTATTATGAAAATTTTATTTAAATCAGTAAATGAAGAAAAATATGAAAATATACGCATGTATTGTAAAATTCTTAAAAAAAAAGGAAGTAAAAGAACATTAGTGGACATAATTAATATTCACAAAAGAAAAATAAAAACGGTATCAAAATATAATGAACCGCTGCTTAGGAACGCAACACTGAAAATATTGAAACCAGTTTGATTGCCAGATGAAATAGAAAGAATGAGGAATGTGAATATTATAAACACCACGAAATTTCATCACGACATATTAAAAAATAAAAATAAGTTGTAATACTTAAGAGTTAAGCTTCTCTTTGTTACTTCAGACAGTCAAACTGGTTTTGATGTTTTCAGACCTGATTCCTTAGTTGATTTACTAGATTTTGAAACTATTAGTCTTTTTTATTGCTTTAACATTAATCTGTAATTCCTAATTAATACACTTTTTGAAACTTTTTTTAGCAATATTCTAAAAATATATATTAAAACTAGTAATTATGCAATATCTTATGTATTTAATAACGAGAAATTTTTCGAATTCCTATTAAAAGTGTGTAATGTCCTTTTTATTCACAATATTTTGCTCTTTTATATTGATAGAACAAAGTATGTAATCAATGTGTTATTTTAATTTCTCTTCCCTGACCCTCTTTTCTGAAATTCTTTCTTTTCTTTTCTGAAATTTCTGCACTGCAAACTTTAATTAGTGTAGTTATAGTTAATTAAAATCCGCATTAACATTACATGTAATGGAAAGACACGAAAACCTCCCAGGGTTAGTGATAAAATTTTGTAAATAAAACTTGTCTCAATTAGTTGTTATGTTGTAAGTTTTAATGAAAATCAATAAATGCCTTTTCTTTCAAAAATTTCGGTATCGTACTTTGTTATAAATTAATTTCGATTTTTTTGATAAATCTTTATATTAATTACAGTGAGCAGCTTCACAAATCTATATATTAAAATGTAAAATAACGTAGAATTGTTTTAGTTTGTTGTTTTTAATGATCCATCGAAATGATCTATTAGAAAAATGGTACAATCTTTAAAAAAATTGAAAAAAATTAAAAAAATTTAAAAATTTAAAATTAAAAAAAAAATAGGTTGTGAAAAATATATGTATTTAAATTGTAATTGAAAGAAACAAATTAAAAAAGTAATAAAAAAATAAAATCTTGAACTCAAGGTTTTACTTTAACATAAAGAGTTTAACATAAAAGTTAGCAAATCAATTTTAAAAAAAAATTAACAAACTTTATTTGATTTATAGAGAAAATATAAATTTTTTTTTAATGTAGCTACTTTATATGAATTACTTTCATATGACTACATAGTAAAATTTTATAAATTTAAATACTCTGGTTATTATTAGTTCTCTAAATAATCAAATCAAAATAATAAATAATTCAAGATATAATTAGAAAAAGTGCATGTTAAATAAAATGATAACACCATTTTGAAAATAAATAAAGCTGTTTTAGAGTTTAAAAAAATTATTTTTTAAGTTTTTCTTAGAAGGAAAAAAATCATAATGTAGAGTGAGTCTCTTCTGATATCTTTTGAAAGCTAGTTGACCCCCGCAGGTTGCAATTCCCCCTTTTCTGTGACAGTGGTTAGTCGATTAGTTTCGGATTACTTAACACCCCAGGAAGTACACGCACCCCCACCAAAAATGTAGGGGAGACAGTAGAACGGGTTTTTGAGGTGCTATATTTTTCGTCCCTATTCGGGACTAACTCTTACTGAAGGTTAGAAGGGAAATGGAAAGGGCTTCTCACAGTATCCTTTGGCCAAGGTGGGGACAAACCAGTAAAACACAAGCACAGCTGTCAAGATTGATTGATCAGTTTCTTCCAACTTGTATTTCTTTATTTTGTTCATTGGAAATGAAGGTGTTTTTACTTTTCACTTAATTTGAAACTGCTTTAGAAACAGATGTTTCCTTTGACACAGATTTATTATATATTTTTTTCAAGCTTTTTTATTTTTAAAAGATAAAATAAAGTTACTTACTTCAATAAAATAAAAAGAGAATATAGCTGATATTTTTGTCTCATCAATATATATTTCTTAAAAAAAAAAAATAAAAAAAATTAGATCAGATTAAGTGCCGGATTAGGGGTCCAATACTGTATCCCCTTTTCTTTTCCTCAACCCCTTTAAAAATAACTGATTGATTCCTCCTAAACAGCTCCAGTAGAAATGGCAAGCAGAGGAGGTGGGGTGCACCCCTCTTTTAAATATTTTCTTCTCTTTCTAAGTTGAGTCACATTGTGTTATTTCCATTGAAGGAGAGGGCATTCTACCTACTAACATTCCACTCCCAAAGATTGTGAAACTCATTTCCCCTTCCCTCATTCCTTCTTCAGTATATTTTTGGGGCGCTCTTAGTTATTTCTTATTCTTGTTATTATTAGTAGTTTCGTTATTATTAGTTTTTCCTTAGTTTGTTAACTGTAATAAATTTTAAAATCTTTTTTTTAATAAATTCTTCATTTTATTTTTCTTATTACATTGTTTTACGGATTTCTGTAATCAGTCCAGCATTAATTCAGCTGCTGAGCATATAAATATATTTTTGCTGTTAATTATTTGCTATTCTGTTTTTTGGCGCGGTGCCAACTGGTAAGAACAACTTTATTTTATATCGTTTTTTTTTTGCTGAAGGAGAAAACTTTTTTCATGTCAAGTCAACTCTTTGTTAAGGCAGTTTAGGATATTCTCTCCCCACCCCCCAAATAATTTAGAAATTACGTTATTTGATGTATTAAAAAATATTTTGTTGTACTTAACATTATTTTCAGAATTATTTGTAGTACTAAACTTTATTTTTTGGTGTGGTGCCAACAGATAAGAACAATTTGATTTTATAGCGTTTTGTTGCTTTTTTTTTTGCTGAAAAAAAAATTTTTCATTATAATTTAGAAATTAAAACCTTACTTTATGAAATGTATATAAAAAAATTATTTTTTATTATACAGATATTCTAAATGGTAATTTAAAGGTCTCTTGCATAAGGATGCTGATATGCGCGGTGTAGCGCCATTGCGGCGCTTGCGACGGATCGACGCTTACTATAACTTTTTTTTTAAAAATTTCATTTTCATCAATGTGCGGCGCTTGCCGAAAAATACGGTATATTAAAAATAGCTTAAACATAAGAAAAACAAGATCTTGCAAAATAAACAGGTAATATTTGTAATGTATAAAAAGTTAACATGACACATAGACAGAACATTATTTTTACAAGCAATAAAAAATAATAAAAGCTAAGAGAAAATAACAAATTTATATTATTTTATTAATCAAGAAAGGTGAAAGAGCAGAAGTTATTTCAAATATCACTTACCAGAAGAATAATTAGATTGTCCAAAATTTCCATAGATGCCAGCACCTGAGGCAGTCATTATTATTCTAAAATACAAAAAAGATACTATTCATAATGAAGAATACTAGAAAATTTAACAATGGTTTATTACAGAATAAATATAATTAATAAAGAGTTCTTTTTTAAAAAAAGTAATTAAAATTAGTGGAAGTGAATTTTTAAAAAATAGAAAACACGAGCATCTTTACAAATTTAATGCTTTATTTCTCAAAAAAAAAAGTATTGATTTTTTACACAAAAATATGAAGATTTTTTGGCATTTTACTACACAGTATTATGTTACAAAAGGATTACAAGAGTATTACAGAGTTACATTACAACACCAATCATGTATTATGCGTTATTTATTACAGGAATGTTTTATTGATGCTGCAAACTACTAGTTTGCTACCAATGTGATTTTTTTTTCAAATGAGGAAACATACAAAACAAAAATTACATTGTAAAAGAAAATTAAGGAGCCATTATTATATCAAAGATAATTAAGATAGTTAAATTAAATGATTGGGATGCAACTTTAAATAGACTGCCTAAAAATGGTGTGAAATATCTCAGAGCTCATTCTAGGCAGAAAAAAGGGCAGGGTGCAAAAGTTTAAAAAAAGGGCATTATTATTCTAAAAAGGCAATAATTTCTATGGGCTTTATACATTCTATTAAAGAACATTGTCAATTAGTAAAAGAATAACTAAAAATAGCACAGTAATCATATTAATTAATAATTTTTATTAATAAATTAACATATATATTGAGTAAATGGGCTAATTAGCTTAGTGATTTATTTAAAATGCATGCATATATTAATAAAATAATAAATGCATGTTTCTAAGTGTCTGTAGTTATGATTTAATAATTAAAATTATTAATAATTATGATTTAATGATAGTGGAAGTAACTGCAAACTTTCAAAGACAAGTGCAACAAGGGGGTGTGATGGCTATTTTTCCTTTCCCATATAAATCTATGCATTGACAGCAATGACAAACTAAATAAAAAGAGTTGAAAATAACGAAAGTTTAAGAAATCTATAGTAGAGTTTGGGGAAAAAACAAAGAAGGGTTGAGGAAAGAAAGGGCAAAAAGGGTATAGAGTATTATATCAGGGCGCTAATTTACTTCAGGGGCAACAGGGTGAATTCTTTTGACTAAAAGGGCAACAGGGTGGATTCTTTTGACTAAAAGGGCAACAGGGTGCTGCGCTCTGTTTACCCTGCCTAGAATGAGCTCTGAATATCTTCCCACTTTTTATAGCAAACAAAATAAAATTGTTAAAAGAGAAAAAAAAAATTTGAAACTTGCCTTCCATATCCTTGCTTTCTAAAATAAGGCCAGGCAGCCCTTGTTACTATAAATGATCCTCTCAAATGAACTTTGTGTATAATGTCTAGTTAGAAAAAAAAAATCAAAATTGATCAAAAATAAAATAGATAACACAGAAAATACATAAGTTAATATTTTTTTCCGTATACAGCATGTCACAAAACTTATGTCAGGAATTTTGATTAAAAAAAAAAGAAAAGCTATTTGGCTGTCTTATTCTTTTGTTGGCATCATTTTATTACACAAATGGGGAAAAATTCAAATTTCATACGAATTTTGGGACACCCTGTACTTTACAATGCTAAACGATAGAAAACATTAAAATAAGAAAGTTATGATATTATTATCAAATATACAACATTAAAAAAAAAAAAATAATAATAAATTAACTTCTGGCACATAATTTAAAATTTTGGTAAGGGAAAAAAAATGACAGAATTACAAAAAAATAATGAAAAACTAATTTTCATAACATTAAGTTGAGTCATAAATAACTTCAAGTATTTCCTTTAGCTCATTAGTTTGGGAATGTAGTTTTTAAAATAAATGGAACTAAAACTAAAATGTAATTTATTCATAGAATATTTATAAAAAAATTATAATAAAAGCTTGCTTGTTAAAAATATACGTAAAAAAAATTAATTTAAAAATGCAACATTAATTTCTTCTTTTGGAATGTACAAAACATACAAAAATAACATCTCAATTTTTGATCTCCTACTCCAGTGGTCTCCAACCTCTGGTCTACAGACCGCTATTGGTCCGTGAATGAAATAGTACCCTGCCACCAAAGGCACATTTTATAATTAATTATAATATTTATAATGATACATTTATTATATTTTTAATATTGTATAATTATTACAATAATGTATAATAATTACATTAATAATTATGCATATATAATAAATTATTTCCATTTTTTTTTAAACTGTGGTATATATTTTTGTCAGATTACGTCTTTCCATGGTTAACCTGGAGCTAAAAAACGTCACCTAAAGGCGCACCAACACGGTGAACATGCAAAATGTTTTTACTTCTTCGGGGTAGTTTTAGGTGTCACTTGAAGCTTGAGCAAACAGCAGAAACTAGTAATTAATACCTGACACTATGCCAGAACAGTGGAATGTTTTTTTTCTCTATCAGTGCATGCGAAATGTCCTTTGGGAGAAAGGAGTGAGTCATGAAGAAAGAGTGGTATCTAAATATTTGCTTTAAAATAAATTATAATCCTAAACAATCTATAAATTAAAGATAAATCCTTTTTTTTTTAAAAATATTGTAAATTATTTTAAGGAGGAAATATCAATTGCATTGCATGAAAGTTAAAAATTTTCAAAACTGGCACACATTCAGCCTCAATCGTCCTTGATAGTACTTTTCCTGCATTATACCTTCAGCACCGAAAGTGAAGAGGATGTTTGATATGATTTTACATTGAATCTTCGAAGAGTATTCTTTTTTCGCATGAAGTTTATAAGTTCTTAAGCTGAGCGGCAGCTAGTGGTAGTGGCATTGTAGCTTTGACAGAGAGAAAATTTGCACCGCTCTTCATTCAGTTAACTTTTTCATGTTTAACAGCATGTTGGTGTACGTATGTGTTGTGTTTGCTACTTGATGTCATTAAATTTTTAAAGCAAAAAATACATTGTTAAGAAGAATACTATATATAAAAATATGCTTTTTAAAAACTTGAAAGATCAAGAGAAGCTAAAATCTAAAAATTCAAGTACCTACTATTCATAAGCCTTTAAAATAGTTTCATTGAATTTTTTATGAAGTTTTTTTTTATGGAGCAGACAGAGTTACTCCCATAATTTACACATTTTTATACAAATAAAATTTGGTTTTATTATTTTGTAGTATTTACATTTTTCTACTTTTGATTAGAAAAATTATCGTCAGTTTTTTAACATAAAAAGGCAGAACAAAAGCAGCTTGTTTATAAAATATCAATATGCAAAAACATGCTACTTTTAAGTATTTTCTTAGCTAAAAAGAATTTCATTAGATATTAAAAGTATCATATTTCTAAGGATCAGGGTTGGCATGATCAAAATCTTGATTTAAATCATCAGATTTAAAAAACGTTGATTTAAATTAACTGTGATATTTTTAAAAGCCATTAATTTAAACAAGCTGAATTCTCATCTTTAAAAAAATTATTAAGTATAAAATAGTTTTTGTACAATATAGTTAATAAACACCTGTTTTAGAGTATATTTTTATAAAGTCTGATTTCAGAGATATCAAAGGTTGTTTTTTTTTACAAAGAAATAAAGTGCATGCAAATTATTAATATACAGTATACTATTGATATCTCAAATTTGAAGGGATGCTAAAAAAAATTCGAAAGGAAGAGTTTTCGATATAACAATTTCAGTAATCAATGTGTTCTAAAAAGTTGAGTCATGAAACATAAGAATAACTACTAATAAATATGTATGTAATGATCGTTGACTATAAGTCTAAATACAGCAATGATCTTTTTATTTTTAAAAATTTAACATTTGCACATTAAATTTCCATAAAATTTGCCCATATAGCATTTGCACATTACATTTCAATAAAATTTCTATTTTCACAGCAGTATTCAAATACAGTACACTCTCGATGTCTCAAAGTTGAAGGGACAATAAAAAAAATTTCGAGATAGCAAGTTCAGAACTAAATATGCTCTAAAAAGTTTAAATAAATATTCTAAAATATTACTCTAAAAAGTAGAGTCATGAAACATAAGAATAATTACTAGTAAATATTTAATGCAATTAGAGTTGACTATAAGTCTAAATACAACAATTATGATTTCATTTTTAAAGTAAGACAAAAATAAGTATGCATTAGATAAAAAAAGAACTGGTTTACAATAAACTTAAATTGCGATTTTTCTGAAAAAATTCATTTTCTATTTCGAAAAAATTCAACATAACAAGGTTTTGAATAGAAACTTTCTTCAACATAAGAATTCAAATTAACATTGGGTGGATATAAAATGACATGGAAAAAAAAATTATTTTTTTTTGTTGACATAACTAGGTTTTGGAAGAAATTTCAAAGTTTAAGATATTAAAAATATGCTGTATTTACATGCATACACTTTTCATTAAAAAAAAACATTAATTTAAATAAATAGGTTTTTTTTTTTAATTTATTTAAAACTGATTTTTTTAAATTTTAAATAAATTTTAAAAAAAAAAACCTATTTATTTAAATAAATGTTTTTTTTAATGAAATAATGAAAAGTGTATGTAAACTGATTTTTTTAAATTGTAATTGAAGTATAAAAATTTTTTTATTCAATATAATTAAAAAAATACATTATATAGGAAGCAATATTTTTTTTAAAAAGCAATATTTTTTTAAAAATAATTTAACAGACATGAATGTAAATTATATTTCAAAAAGGCCTTAAAAAAAGGAGATAAACGTGGATAAGAGTGTCATGAATCTTTTAAATTAAAGCTTTCTGTTAAATGTATGTCAAATAATTTGCACACAAAAAACATTTTTAATAATACCCATTTAGTAAATTCAGTGCTTTTAAATTTATTAAATATGTAATTTGCATATATCAATCAGAGTAACTTATAAATAATTTTCAGTCATATTTCGTGATATAAACTAATTTACTTTTCCTTGGTCAAATAGTTTCCAACTCTAACATTCATTAGCAGGCTGAGCTAGAAAAACAAAACCATGAATTTACTTATTCAACAATTATTATTATTGATTATTATTATTAAATAATAATTTTAACCATTTTAGTAAGAAATGTTAACTCTTTTCATGTGATATTGTTTTTAAATAACAATAAGTATTATTAATACATCTTATATCAAAAGTTTCGGAAAATAAGTTGTAATATGCAAAAATCAGATGCAAAAAAAATAAGAAAAATGTGATTTAAAGATTAAAAAAAACTGATTTGAATTAAATAAATCATCTATATCAAATCATAATTCTTGCCAACCCTGCCAAGGATTGCTTGCCAAGCGGACCTGAAGGTCTCTGTGCATTGTGAAATGAAAGGAAACAACCAAGTGGTTTTTAACCTCTACTATATAAATTTAAAACTTATATGGACCTTGGATACTTTAACATTAGGCAGAAGTGATTTTAAGTTTTTGAACTGAAACTTGCACCTAAATACTTACCCCATTCTTCAATGGTAATGTTAGCAAATGACTTGTCTCTCAAAATGCCAGCATTATTGATCAGAATATCTGCAAATGATTAAATACATCTTCTATGACACAATTCAAATAAATAACTGAAATATATTATTTAAATTGAAATAACTCTTACGTTTGACACGAGCTAAAAATAAAATATATTTACACTGAATTAGCCAATATTTTATTAACAGAATAATTAATGCTGTTACAATGGATTAACAAAAATTTTATTGACAGCCAAAGTTTAAAAAAAAAACTAATTAATTAAAAGCTATCACATTTGCTTTTTATCAAAGTCATGTGTTTGAAAAACCATTATTTACTGTAATATATTTAATGCAACGCACAAAATGTAATATTGCATAGATAATTTTTTGTACTGGAAAAAAAAACATTTGCAAAAATTTACTTTTTTACATAAAAACAAAAAAATTTTTTACTCAAAAATTACAGTTGAAAGCATATTTCTATTTAAACCTTCAAGCACACACGCTCAGCAACTTTACATGAGCGTGCACGTAATATTTTTTTTTTTTACAACAGCTGCTATTTTATTGTTTTTGGCACAGAAAGGAATGAATATTGATAGTAAATTTTTCAAGAAATGAAAAAATAACCTTACTGTTGCAAAATATTAAAGAAGTCACACTCAAATGAAAGAAAATTATTTTGAATTTAACAGTCAGGTAGAAAAGTAGTGCTATATTTTATTATAGATAATTTAAAATTTATTAGTTAATAACAATATTTTAAAATTCGAGAAATTTTTAATATTCATTAAAGGTGAGTAAAAAAGTAAAAAAGGAAACATATGCAGGAAAAAATTCAGTTTAATATTACTTACTGCTACAAGAAATTTTAATTCTATGAAGCAAGTCAAAAAAATAAACAAGTTAAAAAAAATATTTTGCACCAACTGCAATTTTAAAAATCTTATTTATTTTTAAAAATTAGAAATAAGAGAAAAACAGTAAATTGACGGCATCTATTCCTCCTTTTGTAACATCATAACTCACGATTATTTTTGCTTGCATTAATGCATCATTATTCATATAAGAGAATTATTGCCTTCTTTCTATGTAGAACATAAGAAACAAAGACTTAGATAGGCTGGAAACCAAATATTTGCACCATTTGCATGGGTGCCACTCTAAAAAATTTTCAAGACTGAACTTATTTTTTGACCAATTACCCAAAACTAGCATTGTTTACCAGAATTTTCAAAATTTATAGCTCACTGACTTCCAAAGGTAATTTTCCATGATAATGGTTCAGTAATCATAATGAGCTAGCAACTTATTATTTTATCTAAAACAAATTTTCATTCTATTTATTTTCTACAACAAACAAAAATAAAAATTATTAATTAAATAATAATAAAATAGTTTAAAAAACAATTAAATAAAAACAAATGAGAAAGACATAAATGGATAAAACTTATCTAAGACCGATTTTAGTCCCCATGACTGAAGAGTGGTACCCATGATCATTTGTCTCTTATTTGGCAAAAATTCCAGTGGCGTTTCCTTCTTATTTTTTGTTCACTGTGCCAACAAGAGCGAAAAGAGATTCCTGAACTTTGATTTTACATAAGAGTAAGTGAGGAAAAAGAGCAATACAAGGGAAGATCCCACTGAATGGTCAAACTATTTCCAAGAATCGGGTCCCCTCATAATATTTAAGAGAAGTCCCTCCCCCATTATAGTTAAGAAAAATTAAATTACTTTGCACAAATTAGATCATAAAACTTATGAAGTGATTCTTTAACTAATGGTTTGGTAAAAATATGTGATTTATTTCAGTATTTATGTATTTAATATTTATTATATTATCCAAAACTAAATTTCTCAAAAAAAAAAAAAAAATTAAATTCAACATCTATCCTTTTTTCTATGGTTCACTACTGAAGAAATTGAAAACTTTATAGCTGCCTGGTTGTTGCAAAATGATTTAATTTTAGGTGATAAGCAGTCTTAAAGTTTTGCCTTTAGTTGCGTTTTAGCACTCAATCTTAATGGCTTGAGAGGGTGACCTCAAATATGCTAATTAATAAGTGCAGTCGATATATTAAGTTACGAAACTAGACACAAAGACATACTTTTTCTGAATAAACATATGTTTTTTATTTTTTGCTGACAGATTCTGATTTCTGACCCCCAAAATATAGGGAGTAGGAAATATGGTCCAAATAGTTTGTTTAGGAGAGTGCTCTAAAGTTTTGACCCCTTAATAATTTTACTTTTTGCGTATTTTGCCATGTCTCGAGAACTTTTTTAATTAATTAAAACATTTTTGCACACAATCATAAAATTTGTTTATCCAAAGATTATTCCATGCAAAAAATAACCTTTAGTAAATATTTATCATTTTGTTTAATAATAGCTGAAAATTTTTTAATTGCAAGGTATACAGTTTTTTACGTCAATTTAAAAAATTTAATTTTACAAAAAAACAAAGTTTTGAGTTAAATCCTTTGAACAGCTCCTGAGAAAGGAAATTTAAAAACCTTTTTTTATTTACCTTTTTAGCACAGTGTACATAATTGATGTTACATGATTTTTATGGTTAAGTATCCCCTAATCTGGCAAGTATCCATAAAAATATTCTTCATCATCATCATAGTTGGCCAGGCAGTTCAATAAGGGCCAATGGCTTCCTCTGAAGATTTCTTCATAATGATTTCTTTTTTTTTAAAACTTATGATAATTATCATAAAAATATTTATAAAATTTAAATTCATAATAATTATGATAATTTTAAACTAGCATTTATTTTACTTAAGTTTAATAATATTAGTTTAAGTTATTTATAAATGAAATCTTATACTGTAGATTTTTTTATTGATATTGAAGATTCTTTTTTCGACAAAATTTCTTGATTTAAAAGGAAGATAACACTATTAATAAAAAAGCAGTAACAAATTATTCCAAATTAAAAAAAAATTACAATTTTAATAATAATTGCCAATTCTACAAGTAGAAATACTACTTTTAATTTACATACATTTAACTTACATCAAAACTAGCATCAGATTTAAAAATGATAGAAATTTTTTATTTTTTAAAAATTAAAAACCACCTAAAATATTTCCTCAAAATAATGGCGAAAAAAAAAAAAATATATCTTACCCAATCGTCCAAACTTGTCTATAGCAGTCTTAACTATCTTTTCACCCTCTTCAACAGAATCTAAAGAGAATGTTCACATTAACGAACTATTTTATATTAAATATTTAAAAAATTTATAACAGGATAACAAAGAAATATACAAACTTTTTTTTTGGAATTTGTTAATCATTAAAAGTTATGGAAAACATCATAAGTAAAATAAGTGTAAAAACAATGTTTATGTAGAATCTATTGCTAAATAGAAATAAACAGAAGAGGGTTGTTGATGAATGTTTAATGAAATTTTTATTTTCCTTTAGGTTCATGGTTAAGTTATTTTAAATTTTTTACCCTTTTTTAATAATTTTCGTTAAGCATTTTGAAAGATATCTTATTTCCTCGTCATTTTATTTAAGAGTTAAAATTTTTCTTTATAAATTAGTGTAAATTTTGCATTGAATCTTATTATTTTAACTAACCTCATATAATAAGTGTTGATGTTGAAAAGATTCTCAAAAACAAAAATTTTCTTTCAGAAAAAAGGTGAGCGTTTAGTTTGTAAAATATAACAAATGCAATTTTGAAGATTGTAAATAAAATGAATAAATATTTATTTATCTTTCCAAGTTATTTATTTACATTTTATTTCATACAAAAAATATTTATTTATTTTAATTATTACCCTATATTTAATTAAATTTATGAATACAAGTTATGATTTGTAATTTTTTATAAATAAGAATTTTCTTTCTGATAAAGGGTGAGCTTTCAGTTTGGAGAATATGAAAAATTACCCAATAACAAATGAAATTTTGAAACTTTAAATATAAAATGAGTAAATTTCTAGTTATCTTTCTAAATTATTTATTTAAATTTTATTTTATTTATAAATTATGCATTTATTTTAATTATTACCTTATTTTTAATTAAATTTATAAATACAAGTTATGATTTGTAATTTTTTTTTATATATAAAAAAAAAAAAGCTGAAACAATTACGTTTTGCCTTTTTATTAACTTAGAAATTATCTTTCTCTTTTTACAACATCTTAGCTCTGATAATAAACAGATGCTCAGTGGAAGAAACTAATAAAATTTAGTTACAGGTTTAAAGGTGTAGTAACTAATTAAGATTTCACTAGTCAGGTCTTCACAGTTCTCTTCACAAGTTTCCATCAGATTTTTAAAAAATTCCTTAAAATTTATAAAACAAAATAAATAACTAAAAAGAAAAAGAGTAAGGAATTGAAACTCAAACTAAGTATTAATAAAGTGTTTGCTGTTCAACTGCTGATGACACCATGAAACCAGATTTCTTGTTATTCTACTTTATTTTCTTTCAATAGAGACCACTAAGGCATGTGCAAAATAGGAGAGTTGAAATTTTACCCTCGTTTCATTTGCCTCAACAAAAAAAAAAAAATTAAAATAATAATCAGCATGCCATTCAGTTTAAAGCCCATAAATTTTGACTAAATTCTTTGACTAAAATTGAATTTGATAAAAACTTAAGTGTATCAGTGGTCCCTTGGACAAACAATGTAAAGAAATGGTATACTGTTTTGTTTTCTTGGTTCTCAGTTGTATGTTTTGGTGTTTTCTCGTTACAAATTTAGCCCCATTTCATCAAAATGACTCATTTTTTGTATTATAAATTTTTTTTATTAAAATAATCGATTTTCTTTTTAAAAAATACCTAGTACATTTGTAAACTGGGCACTGAAAATGTGTATAGACCAGTAATATCTTTTAGTTTTGGACCAGCAACTAAATTTTTTCACTTGATCTATTGCTTTATTAATTAATGCATATATGGGTTAAGATCACAGCAAATTTCAGATTTTTTTTAAAACTTATCTAAAATTAAATTGCTAATATTAAAAATGAATTTAAGTCATATTAATTATTTCATATTTTGTTCCTTTCGAATAAACTAATAATTTTTGAAGTAAATAATTTGTTACTAACTAATAATAATTTGTAAATTGATTAATGAATAAAATTTTGAAACAAAGAAAAACAATTTACACACACCATAATTTGGGACTGCTTTTCCTCCTTTGGCTTTTATTTCTTTCACAACTGCATCAGCAGCGGATGAGCTCTTTCCTTCTCCACTGCGTGTACCACCCAAATCATTAACTGGAAAAAAAATCATACAAAATTAAACAAAATAAATGAACAAATATCACAATAAAATGTATAACAGTGTTGCTACTAATAAAAAAAATCATAAAAATAATTATATGATAACAAAATATAAATGCACACAAGGTTTAGGTTTTGTCTGGAAGGAGTCTATTTCTTTCAGAATACTGATAGAAAGTGAAAAAGAGGTGGAAGTATCTGGATAAAAAGGGCTAATTAATTGTTGAGTAATAAATATTATAAATTTCAAATTTAAAGAAATAAACTCTAATATAGTGCCAATGAGTTGAAAAGTTTCACACACCTACATTTAAAAATTTTTTTTTTACTATTTTTATGTTATTTGCTTTAGTTTAATACATTTGGTTTGAATATTCCAGGCACAACAGCCAAAATTTTCAGAAAATAGGAGGACTTAAAAAAAATATATATATAGGAGTGTTGAAAAACAAATAAAAAATTCACTTTTAAGTATCTTGATAAATTTTATAAATATTAATTTAAAGCATAAAAAATATCCATTTCCCTACATAGCCAATATAAATTTTAAAAACAGTATAATTAAAATACCCGAAAAGATAAAAAAAATTCTCTAAGTAAGACAGACATTTTATTTCCTACTCTTTTCATCAAGGCTTTAACAATATAATTATGACGCATAAGTAATATAAAATACAATTTGTCTTAATAATCAATTATTCTTACTAAGCAGTATTCAATACAAAAAATTAATATGTCATCAATAATTGTGAATTTAATATGTGATTTGTAGTAGTGTATTTATCTAGTATGTGAATTCAGTTGTATTAAATAAATTTGATTTAGATATTATGGCAGTTCTTTATATAATTAATATAAGCTCCTAATTTAAAAAAGATAGTTTAGCAAAGTAGTGTTTATCATGTTTGAAAAAAAAACTAATTTACATTTGAAATACATTGCTCCAGATAGATTAAATAGCATACTTAGATTATATAGGTTATAAAGATAGATTATATAGTTATACAGTATACTAGTATAAAAGAAAAATATACTACCCACAACAGATAAGTAATTGTGGATTTAATATGTGATTTACAGTAGTATATACGTCTAGTATGCAATTTGTTAATTAGGTGTATTAATTAAATTTGATTAAAATATTGTAACAGTTCTTTATATAATTATAGAATTACTATATGCTCTTAATTTAAAAAATAACGTTTAGCAAAGTAGTGTCTATCGTGTTTGAAAAAAAACTAATTTAAATTTGCAATACATTGCTCCAGATAGATTATACAATACTTGTAAAAGAAAAATATACTACCAACAACAGATTTTAAATAATTGTGAATTTAATATGTGATTTATAGTAGTGTATATGTCTAGTATGTGGTTTATTAATTTTATAGCATTAATTAAATTTGATTAATACATTGCAACAGTTCCTTATAGTATTATTACATGCTGCAAATTTAAAAAATAGAGTTTAGAAAAGCAATGGTATCACGTTTGAAAAAAAACAAACAAATTTACATTTGCAATACAATGCTCCAGATAGATTATACAGTACTTATAAATGAAAAATATACTACCAACAACAGATGCTCCTCGCTCAGCAAGAAGTAATGCATATTCTCTGCCTAACCCTAAAAATAAAAGGAAAATAAGTAAATTGCACTTTATAATGGCTAGACAGCAAAATATCTAGCGAGGTTTAAGATTATATATTTATCATAGAAGGAGAGAAAAAAATTAGTTTTAAGGAGTTTTGTTATTCGAAAAATCTTGCTAAACAGGAAAAGATTTTATACTGGATCATTCTTTAAAAAGTAAACGCATTATAAAAATTTGTTACCTTTCTTAAGGGGGGCGCCAACTGCGGAAGAAAATTCTTGTCCCAAATTCTCTTTTATAACTAATTTAAAAGAAAGAAAAAGTAGGTGCAGACAAACCTTGAGTAAGTCATGAAGTTTCAATTACTGAAAAAAATACTTCAAAATATTAAAATGCAAACAAATTATTAGAAAAGAACTTCACTGTTGCGTAATCCTAAGTTATAGGTATTCTCATAATTTATTTTCATTTGTATAGTTCAAATTTCTTTTTTCAGTATTTGAAGCTTTATGGCTTACTCTAGGTTTGACTGAACTCACTTTTTTTACCTTTGAATGTTAAATTAGTAATGAGGGAAAAAGAGATTTTGTGAGGAAAATTTTTTACTGTATAGCATCCTAATAAACTTTACTTTTTTCTTACTTCATCTGTACGAAACAGATACAAAATAATATTATTATTTAACAATATGTAATATTTTATATTGTATTCTGAAATAACAAGAGTAATTTTTTGATAAGGGCAATTGTTCCTAACTTTTAACCCTTTAAAGTCATACCTTCTAATAACATCTTTATTGTTCTATAGAGATATTGCAGAGAGAGAGGGGTAACTCATCCTCAATTTGTTTGTTAAATAGCTGAAATTTGCAAACCATAAAGGGTAGTTCATAAATGTCCAGCTTGGACAGAAGGATGAAATTTGGACAGTTTGTTACAAGGGGGGGGGGCATAAATGGTCATATGACAGGTCCCTCCCCAAGATTTATAGATCTACCTTAGACTCCCCACAAATTTAAACAATATGGCGAAGAGATATGGGTATTTATAATCCTTTATTCTATTTAAATTTAAGATAAAAGAAAGTGATAATTGTGATGAGAAGACAGAATTTAGAAAAATTAAAACCTTGTAAACAATTACCACTTGAAATGAAATTAATTTTAGTAATGTGAGAAAATAACTTACTAGGTTACAAAAATTATATTCAAAGTTTAGTTCGGGGTAATTATTTACAAAGGGAACTAAAAAGATAACGTATAACAGCACACATTTTGGTTTCATATAATAAATGCTACATTTTTATAATCATTTTGTTTATATTTATTCATCATTTTTTATTCTATTCTCATATTTATTCTATTTAAATTTAAGATAATGAAAATCATAATTGTGATGAAAAGGCAGATTTTAGAAAATTGAAACATTGTAAACAGATGAAATTAATTTTAATAATATGAGAAAATAACTAGGAGTAAAGGAAACTAAAAAGATAGCGCATAACAGCATGGGTTTTGATTTAAATATAATAAATGCTCGATTTTTATATTCATCTTGTAAATTTCAATTTTAAATTAGTGAAAAATTAGCATAATTTTAAAATTGACTTTAACTTGGATTTTATGGAAATTATAGTTTAACAACATTGATATTATAGTTTAGCAACAACTAGAGACAGCTAGTATTGTCTATTCCTGTAGAATAATTTGTACAACTTAAATTCTGTAATTTTAATGAACTTCCTTAATTTTTCCAGCTAGAACAAATTTCCTGACCTGTGCATGTGCATTGCCACATTGTTCCTATTATCTTTTAAAAATAAACTGACAATCTTTTAAAAATTTGCTTGTTAATCCTAAGATATTGCTATATTATTTTATATGAAATTTATAAATTAACTTCTCTTCCTATCCATCATGACTCAGTGAGAGGAAAAATAAGTTTTGTCTCACTTATCTAGTCTATACCTTTCAGATTTTATCTCTCTATTTAGATTGTAGCATTAAATGAGGCAATAGTCAGATTGACCTTGAAACTAAAGTTGCAAAACAATAAAACAAAAATGAAAAGCATAAAATATGTTGATATAGATCTAAATAATTCTTTTGGTAGATTATTTATTTATTCTTAAAAATAAATTACAACACACCTATGCATTAGAGCAGTATTTTGCCTCCAAGATTTAATTAAAGTTTGACAAACATTTAAAATTTGCTTTTTTGAATCAAAAATAAATTTAAAAACATTACCATTACCTTTCATTACCATTATTTCATTCTCAGAACAGATATAAACCAAAACTAAACAAATATTTCCAAGAATAATTTTTTTTTTATTTCTTTAACTGAAAAATTAATAAAGCCAAAATTCTTGTGTTGTGTTAATTGTAGATAATATTTTATATATTTTTAATTGTAGATGATATTTTAGGAATAAGCTTTTTCAAGCAAATTTAAAATAAATAAATGTAAAAGGAAGACTACAATAATGGGACCACTTAGGATAGTTTTTGTAATGAATATTTATAAAAATTACAATATAAGACTGTATATATGTCTGTCCAGGTCGAATTTACTACCGTTTAGCGGTACCTTCACAAATTCAACTTTAGGAAAAACGATAGTTTGACAAAATACTTTCTTAAAATTTTATTTTTGCAGCCCTTAAGAAACAATAAATTCATATTTTTGTGTTAATTTTTTAATATACCTAATTTTTAATTTTTCACAATTTATGTCTAAATTTTCACAAAATAGGTACCTTTCAGAAAAACCTAGACAGACCCCTGTAAGAGCATATTATGCATAGAAAAAAATTATTAATTCATAGATAAAAATTGAGATTTATTAGATAATAAAAATTTTTTAAAAAATGTAAATGCAAAAAAAAAGTTTATTTTTATGAAAATGTTTTAAATTTTGGTACAGAAAATTTTTTATAGAGGTTAGTCTGGACGTGTTTACGAGTTATATCCTTCAAATCTGTCTCATTATATAAAGTTTTTCCTAGTTTGACCGCTGCCTGGAAGTCACCAAAACTAGATCAAAATTTGATAAATCGATAAAGGTGTTCTGCTTTAGAGTTCCATACATAAATAAATATGTTTCAACAGTTTAGTTTTTAAATTATGTGTTGCGTTAATTAGCTGTAGGGTTTTCTAACTCAATAAACACAAGTTATTCAAAATATACATCAATCTTAGAACTACTTAGTGGAGGAAATAAACAAACAAAAATGACAAGTTAGAATTTGTGAAAGTACCACTAAATGGTAGCAAATTTGGCCTTGACAGATCCCTGTGTGTATAATATTCTAATAAAATTTTAACTAGAGTGAAAGGGGTAAAAGTGCATAAAAAATATGCTTGATAATTCTGTATCATAATCTGCTGTTCAGTGGGGTGGCTACGAGTTATACCTTTTGAGTTGGTCCCTTCTTTTTAGTTTCTCACAGGTTGCCGCCCGGAAGTTGCTAAAACTTCGTGATTAATCTGCCACAGTGAAATGATACAGAAATCGTCCCTTTATGGGGATATTTTGTACACATTTTATAAGCAAACATACGTAAAATATTTTTTCATAAAATATGTATAATTTTGCAATGCCAAACACTCTAAATTCAATCGAATGTTTAAGTACCTATTTTGACATTAATTTTTAATTTGATTATTAATCTCATTCTATATAATGATCATATATTATTCCACATTCTAAATATTGATTATATATAGATTGTTTTTTATAAAGTATATGTGTCAAAAATTTCCCAATATCATTATGAGAAACATTTTCCTTTCACGCAAAATTTATCTAATATGTCAGACAGCACTTCCAACATAAATTGTAATCCACCAGTCTTTCTACTGATTTCATATAGAATATGTGTAAATAATTTCACAATGCCATTCTGAGAAACATTTTCCTCTTACACTAAATTTATCCAATATTTAAATAGGTATTTTAACATTAATTTTCTTATCATTATATTTTAATAAATACTTTACCTCCCCCCGCTCCAGTAACGATAGCAACTTTTCCAGCGAACTTCAAAGGTCCCATCTTAAAATGAATATTCTCTAAGGGTATGAGGATATTCTTTGAAGGAAATCCTGAAACACACTGCTGCGATTTGTGATAAAAAATTTTTTATCTAATGACAGGTAACTTTCATGTCACGTGGCTCACTTGTTTCAAAAAGCAGTCAGCAGAAAACGAAAATTATTTTGAAAACTGGAACTACTTCTTGGTTCGGTTCATTGATAACAATCGTATCTGATCTTCTGTATCGTATCAAATTCAGTCTTAATCGTATCTTATCAGTTACTTATTTATCAAATGGCTATTCGCGATCGCAGGGTCTCTATCTTCATAGGAATTGGTAACTAGTTTTAAACCAGAGTTTCTACTACAGAATGGCAACAAGGAGATGATAACGCTGGATCAATAGGCTTTCCACATTGTGATTGGCTGTTGAAGATCCCTCATGGTTGCAAGAATTTGGAAAGTTATCGCTTTTATTGTGAATTAAAATAAAAATTCAAATAATTTTGTGCATGCACGATTGTGTTTGCGTGCTTGGTGTGTTGCCACAATTGATTCATTGATTAATTGTGTTTACATTTATTTTGTAAACAACCACTACCTAAGAGGAGATTTGTGTCTAAAAAATGAAATTAGACTAAAATGATTTCGAATTTTTAAATATTTAAAAATATAACAATAAAAATTTATGTTTTCTTTGCCATGTTTATTATTTGTTTTTAAATAAAATTATATCTTTTTGATATTAAGAGTATGTTAACGGGTGGTCTTAATTACTTTTAAATTATCAAATATTCTCTTATAAAAGCTTAGCTGCAATATTTATATAATTTTCTTACGTTCTGTTGTACGGAAAAGGAAATTTGTATTTTAATTAAAATAATAGTTATGCCATGTGAAGTCTTATCTTCCTATGCATATTTCCTAACCTTTGTACTTAATTATTAAGCATTGTAATTGTAACATAGAAAATAATTCTTCAATGAAGTTTAAATTGATGTTTAAGTGTTTATATATTATGTTAATTTGACTTTGAAAGTGTTTCTACTTATAACATTTTATAAATGAATTTGTAACGTGCAGTTTTAATAACATGCGTTGAAGAGTTAATAAAACTATGGTATAATTTTTTTTTATTTACATGTATAGTCTGTGCTATGGTTCTTTGTCACGCTGTTTTCTTTGATGCCTCATGCCCTCTTGTTTGTACTTATATAGAAGTATTTTTTTTTTTTTTTTTACAAAAAAAAATAATATTTTTTGAGTTTTGGAACTTCAATTTTTTTTTTGAATTAGGGACTTCAGCTTTTTTCTTTTACTTATTTTTTCTTTTCTTATTTACCCCTTGACTATCCTTGGGTTGCAACCAGTAAACACTATGCCTATACTTATCCTTGTGATTCATGAATTGAATGAAAAGGCATTACCCCATTAATTTAACATTACTTTTCTTTTTTATTATTGATTTTTAGTTGTTTATTTGAAAAAGCTCTGTTTGAACTCTAATGCACCATTGAAAAACATTTTTCCTTAGAGCATGAGTGGTGAGTTTTTCATTGTGTATTACCAGGGTTCGTGATTTTTTTTTTTAAAAAATCAGATTTTTTTTTTTATTCAAATTCACTGCAAAAACTTTAAATCATGATTAAAAAAACTCTATAAATGTTTAATCAAAATTAAATTAATATCAAAACTATATTATAACAATATTTTAGAAGCTCTAACTTAGTAAAATAATTTTTCATTATAATACATAGCAAACATTTTGAGATAAATGCATGATTGAAATTTAAAGACTAGATGAAATAGAGAATTTAGAGAATACTTCAGGGGTCTGTCTAGGTTTTTCTGAGAGGTACCTATTTTGTGAAAATTTAGACATCATTTGTGAAAATTATATTAAAAAGTAAACACAAAGATATGGATTTATCGTTTCTTACGAGACACAAAAATAAAATTTCAAGAAAAAGTATTTTGTGAAATTATTCTATCGTTTTTCCTAAAGTTGAATTTGTGAAGGTGCTGCTAAACAGTAGTAAATTTGGCTTGGACAGACTCCTATACTTTAACTATTAAAACAAAGTTTCAATTAACAAACCATAATTTTAATTTAAAATTGTGATTTTTTTCTCTTGATTTTTAAAATGACAAAATAAATGTAGTCATTCATTAAGAAATAAATAAATATTTAATCTATATATTTTTATATCAGAATATTCATTTTTAATCCTATATCAAAATAGATAAGTTAAGCTAAAAAAAATTTTTTTTTAATCTATGTACTCATTGGAATTATTTTTCTCACAAAATTTCTTTATAGAAAATCTGATAATGTCAAAGATAATGTAAACATATTATGAGAAAAAAAAAAAAAAAAAAAAAAAAACCCAGTTAATTACTCTACTGCTTCAAATAGACTTTAAAAGAGTTTGAAAGGGAAGAATGACACTATATCAGGAAAAAAGTATCTAAATTCATCAGCCTTTTTTTTTCCTTCTAATTTTTGTATATTAGGGTAATTTCTTTTTCATTTACATTTTCCACCAATAAAATATAATGTAGATTTTAATGACATTCTTTTTCAATCAAAAGGTAGAATTTTAATTAACATTATTTGCCTTTTTTTTTTTTTTTTTTGAAAAAAAATCATGTTTATTAATTACTTTCTACAGCTATGCAAGTCTATATTAAGACAGCATTAAATGTTTACTATAATCTGTACTTTCAATCTCAAGAATCAAAAGATTTTTAAAAATGTAATTTCAAATTTGTTGGAATTTAACACACACCAAGAAAGAAAGTAATTTCATTAACTAAAATTAATTAATGTAGCAATTTATTTAAAATAAATTTTAAAACTAAGAAAAGAAAATTATAAAAGTATCAATAATTTAAAACACTGTTTTTTAACTTATAAAATTAATATATTTATAAAAAAAATCAGTTGGTTTAAATCAACGATTTTTTTTAAAAAAATCATTTGATTTAAATAAACAAACCCTGTGTATTACTAATGAAAATAGTGAGATAACAAATAATCGTAATTCATAATTTTGAATTAAAATTAATGATCTACTAAATAATATCATTAACATCGTGCACAATGAATTTCAATAGTTAACTAGTAATCAATAAATAATGTTTCAATTTTGATTTGCTATGTTTTATAAATGAATAAATTTTATTTGAAGAGAAGTGTACTTGGGATAGGGCTCCAACTGGACTGACTCTTCTCTAGATTAAATTGCATTTATAGTTAAATGACACCTTTGCCACAATTGAATATACTGCTCCAAACTTAAATGATATTAAGAACTGTAAGTAAGCTCATCAATATTTGCAACAAGCATGATATACCTACTATGAAACACAAGGATGAAAGCAGCAAAATTTTATTTCTTTTTCCCAGATTGCCTTCGACATTCTAAATGCACCTTAAAATCGTTTTAATACTAAGTTGTTTTTTTTCGTGAAGTCTATACAACTTTTTGCAATAGCTCAGTCAAAAGGGTAGTCGAAAATCTGAACACAAATGCTATGACACTTCGCATTTTCTTTTGTATCTGTGAAGTTAAATTAAAAAATATTTTAGTAAAATTCATTTTTCCAAAACTAATTTTTTTTAATGAAGTTCTTTTAAGAATTAAATATTATTTGTATTTTATTCATTAATGATCATAAAAAATAAGTGTATTTTAAAAGGTATAAAACATTTTGTATCATGTTTAACATCATAATTTTTCAACGTAATTTTGAAGAATTAAAGAGACATAGTAAATACAAGAAGTTAAAAAATGGTATTTTTAAATTTTGGATTATTAAAAAGCTTATTGAAATTTTTAATTTTGATTGTCAAAAGTACCTAATTAATAATCACGTAAAATACTGTATATCATGCCGGTTGTTCTGAAATTACATCTAACACGTTGCAATGGCAGCAAATTGATATTTCAAAGAGAAAAAGAAAGAAGAAAAAAACATTGTTATCGAATTAATTGTTAAGTAGGCGGTGTGATGAATAGAAAACCAGTTTGAAGAACCGATGACTCTTGAACATGTTATGTTTTAATCGCCATCAAAGTTTTGTTTTCTCTAATAATCACAAATTTTAATGTTTTAGTCAATCCCACCTTCATCAGTCATGATTCATTCAATTTTCATAGAATTTTTTTTTCCTTGCTTAATTATTAATTTTTGACCATTAATGTGTGTAGTCTTTTTTACTTAAATTTTATCAAGGATTTTAAAAATATACAGTAAGGTTGAATTTTACGGAATGCCCTGTTTAACTTGAAATTTTTTCGATTATTTTAAGCGGTTGACAACCAGTTTACTGTGCAAAGGACTGGAGTTAGATGATTTGAATGCAGTCATCGAACTCCATCCAAACTCAAATATATTATGCAGTTTAAGTAATGATATTTAAGAGATTTAAATCCGACACGCAAAAAAGGAAAAAAAATAGGGATATTGCTAAAGCAATTTATTATTGGAGCGCGTGGTTTTTATTTCATTTCATAATCGTTGTTGAAAAGCCGACACAATTTAGGGTTTACGGCCACCAATGTTCAACACCGTCGTCTTGTAATTTTGAACCCAATCTAGAAGACAAAGGAACTTTAGTATCAAGTGTTGGGAGAAATTTCCCTTGCAACTAACCCGCTTTACATGGAGAGGAAAACTACAAAAACTTTCATGTTTAGTCCGACAGCAAGGAGACTGAAACCCATAATCCGTCTATCGTTAAGGATATTTAACGTCCGCAATGTGGTCGGCGCGTGCCGGGTGCGAAATTCGTATCGATCAGCCATCACTGGGATTCGAACCAGGTTCAGCTCATTGGAAGGCGGGCGCTCTATTCCCTTAGCTACCACCACTCCGGAGAGCGAGGTTGAGGCATCCAAACCATGTAAGGGGCTGTTGTGCTTGGGAAGAAGCAGATTGTTGGTCGATGAAACCCTTAACCAAATTTTTAATCGACAGTACTAACTGCTAATGATTTTTATATTTTCGAAACTTTTTGGATAATACGTCTTCCTTTAAAAAAGTTTAAGCAATACATTAACGCTTGTTTCATGTACAAAATGAATAAATAAAGAAAAAGTGACCACGCTTACACTTAATCGTTCTCATTTTTCTGCTGTATAATCTCATTTTTCTGCTGTATTTTCAATTCGCTTAGGAAGTACTCGATACAGTAAAATACGCAAAAAGTAAAATTAACATCGCTCTCCTGACCAAACTATTGGAACCATATTTTCTTGGTTCCGGCTATTCCAAGTATCTACCCTAGCCTGTTACGTGCCATGAGGCCATATGTTGCCAAAAGTAGTGGGCATTGAATATATATATATATAACGTCGTTGCCAATAAGAAGGATAAAAACTGGTTTTAGACAGGGAAAGAGGGCGCAATATTTATTTAATAATCATTAGAGAGAGAACAGTTATCGAAGTGGCTCAAAATCGAAGTGCTCCTCAATAAAAGAAAGGGAAAATCTTGCAAAACAGATTGCTGGTCGATGAAACCCTTAACCAAATTTCCAATCGCTAGTACTCACAGCTGATGATTTTCATATCCTTGAACCTTTTTCGATTATACATCTCAATCTAAAAAAGTTTAAGTTATTACATTAACGCTAGTTTCGAGTGCAAAATGAATAAATAATGAAAATGTGACCAAATTTCACTTAATCGTTTTCATTTATCTGCGAACTCATTTTTCTGCTATATAACAAAAAATTTTCTGGAGAGCGTGCATTGCGCCAACGAAGGATGAAGCACCAAAACCAGCACAGAAGTACGTTGTAATTCTAAGATTTTAATGACTTTTGCAGTGCCGTTATTGCGTCTAAATGGGCTAACCACTTACCATCCGATGATGGACTGTTACGACTAGAGCAGATTCTAAGAATTCTGTTAATAGGTATTCCGCCGATGGGTAGAAGTGAAGGGGGAATAAACAACGAGTTAAGTTGCTGTAAAAATTGGAAATCATCCTCTAAGAACCATTCCACGGCTCGTGCACGCATTAATTTTAGGCTATGTGCTAGGCATGGTAAAAAAAAAATTGCAATATTGCAATTTCTATATGTATATATATAACGTCGTTGCCTAGAGGAAGGATAAAACGAGGTCTTCGGCAGGGAAAGACGTCACAATAGTTATTTAATAGTTATTAGAGAGAGAACAATTATCCAAGTGACACAAAATCGAAGTGCTCCTCAATATAAGTTAGGGAAAATCTTGTAAAATAAACCTGTAAAATGTTTCGTTTTAGGGAAGAAGGGAAATCTCAATAATTACAATCGATCTTAAAAATTGGAGGAAAAAAAACCTTTCCCATCGTTTAACTAAAGAGAAAAATCAAAAATGTTAATGCATGACTTAAATCCAAAATAGATTAAAAGACAGGATGTGAATATTAAAGTGTGCGAAAGAGTGTTTTGTTTAGAATAATAAATTAAGAAATAGACTTAGATAAAGGAATAACATAAAATATGAGTTGAAGCTTTTCATGTTACACACACGACACGCATATATAGGGAGGGGGGAGTTAATATAAAAAGATGTTGAATTACAGTTTTAAAAATTAATACGTTAAAAATAAGTTAACTAACTCTTTTCGTTTCCCGAAACTCTGTAGTGATATAGTAGTAATAGCTTGTATATAAAGTGATTTAAGTACTAGCATTAATATGCTATAAAATATTCGCTTCCCTTTGATATGTATATTCAGGGCCGGATTTAAAGCTTGGCGGGGCCTTAAGCTACTGAAAATTATGGGGCCCTTATAAGTTCAATTCTATTTGTATACACCTAAAGTAAATAGAGATAATTTTTTATTGTTGAGTATTAATATTATATAATTAAAAAATTTGATATTACTTGATTGTTAAATATATTAATTATGAGACTGTAATGCAAAACCTTTATTTTATTGCATATATTTTTTGAACGAGAAAAAAAATGTTGCAACAAAAATACATTTTTGTCCATATTTCACCACATTTAGAAAAAATTAATATTTTTTGAAAACAATTCTATCACATGCTAATGAAACATCGATTAAAACATAACATTAAAAAAACTCTCCAAAACTTTAATGGTTTAGTATTTACAAGCTGTCCTGTATGTAATACGATGGTCCAATCCACTACTAAATGTTTTGCAATCAAATCTCTTAGTTTACATGAAATGGCAGAAAATATTCAAAGTTGAGCTCTTAATTACATTTTTGGCACACAGTTTTAGATTATCTGTGCAGTTTTTAAGCCGACAACGGTGTTTCCCGTTAGGATTTTTTATTAATGTATGATCAAATTGTATTTTCAAGTAATCTGGGTTTCTTTATTGAACGCATAAGCGTCTTCCTGCAATATTTCAATGCACACTCAATCCTAAGTTAGCTACTATAATGTGTCGATGAAATTCGAGGAGTTCTAGAATTTGTTCAGGCGCAAAAAGTTTGGAAAGTTTCCATGCTGCAACCAATGATATCTCAAATGCATTGATGCATAATGGCCAATACCATTTTTTTTTTTTTTTTAAAACTTTTAGAGAAGAACAATATGTTTCCATAAGATTGTCAAACAAGTCTACTCCAGTCTTTTACTTATAAGAAAAAACACATTATGGTATGTCTGCTTTTTGCTTGTGTCTCTAAAATCTATCTTCCCCAACATTTTCGATAACTTTGAAGGGAATTTTTTTGCCTATTCTATTTCGTCCAGCAGTTCCTGTAGCAAAGAATATCTTACTTTTGGAGATAACGAAAAGATCCTAAGATGTGAAAAAGTTATCCATATAAATTTTGTGCTTTGCTACAGCTTCAACTATATATATATATATATTTTGTCCTACATTCTTATAATTTCCTGTACTATTTGAAATAATATTTTTCGCCATCATTCCTGAAATCATGTCCACTATTTTTTGACGGATATTCATTTTTTTTTGTTTTTTTAAGTACATCTGTTAAATTTTTGTGCAAGAATAAAAATTATCATTACTTATATTTTTGGCTTATAATTTTAAGGATTTATTAAAGAGTCTATTAAATATTAGAAAGAATAAATGTGACCGCATATCCAGCTAAAAGGAGCTTTCAATATATCAATGGAACACACTGCGCAGCTTAGTACCCCGAACGTAATGACATCTTTCTTATTTTTCATCAACTGCGCAGTTAACTTCGTCACATGGGACTACTAAATTGATCTGTGCCGAGGCCTTCCTTCTTCTAGGAGGTGTTGGTTTGACCCAGTTCTTTACTCTTAAATTATTTATAAAACATATTTTTGAATTTGACAAAGTTTCTTGCGTGACTGGGATGTGGTGGGTAGGGTATGATATCTCATCTTGTGTGAATGTGTTTTTCTCATATTATTTTTTTTTATTCATTGTATATTATGTATTTTATCTAATCTTGCGTGACTGGGATGTGGTGGGTAGGGTATGATATCTCATCTGTGTGAATGTGTTTTTCTCATATTATTTTTTTTTTATTCATTGTATATTATGTATTTTATCTAATCTTGCGTACAAATCACCTCGTTGAATCTCCTAACAATGTCGTTCTCAAAATGTCGATGATGCCTGCTCTGATCTTTCAGGGATAGAAATTTGTTGACTCTTCGCTCAAGAACAACAATTTCTCCACAAATTTTCTTAGCGGTATAAACCAGTTTCTTAAAGATGGGAAGTTAAGCAAAGCAAATTATTAATTAATAGCATAACCATATATGTTGAAAAACAAATCAGATGAAATATAAAGCAACAGTCTCTGAAGTAGAATAGTTACACAAAATACAAACAATGACAACAGTTTAACAGCATAGTAATTTGTGAAGGTATTGCTAAACGGTAGTAAATTCGACCTGGGCAGACCCCTGATAACGTTGTTGTTTTGTTTTTGTTTTAATTATTCAATTAATTGTATATTGTTATTAGTGGCATTATACCATAATTGTTATAAGTTTTTCCTACTGTATGGTTATGTTATTCTGTTTGTAAATTATTAAAGTTTTAATAACATAGTTAAAGTCAGAATGAATTTAAATATCTTTTAATGTTTATCAGTATGTGCCATTAATCAAACTCAAGTTAAGAAAAAGACCGTGTCTCACTGATTACAGTGGCTTGTGATCTTACACTTTTATTAATAAGCAATAAATTTAATGTATTGTTTATTTTATTTTGATTAATTAAAAAAAATTATTCTTTTTGCTTTATCAGTGGCATTGTACTTGCAGTTATATCGATGAATTAAAAAAAAAAAATTATTTTAGCATTCAATCTCAAAAAATAGTAGAAAAATAATTTAAAATGTATTTTTAGTTTTTAAATCTTTCCTTATAATAAATGAATTCTTGTGTATCAATATTCTGTAAGGTTCGTTTTACTTTGTTAAGCATTTAAAATAATGTAGGGTCTCTCTTTTTCAGCCGAAGTGAAATGCAAGCTGAGGAAGAAGAAAAAACAATGACTAGACAGTAAATAAACTTTTATTATTGAACCATATTTTTTTTATTATTGGTCTGATGCATTAGTTATTTTTGAACATTTATATTTTCTCCCTTATAAAGTAAACATTGTTCTTGTATCAGTAAGTTAAGTTAGTTGTTTATGTAACTTTTTTTTTTTTTAAGAATTTTTGGCCATCAGTCTGTAACTGTGTCTGTCCTGGAAAATCAGAATAAAGAATTAAGTTGGCAAGTTGTGAGGTATAAGAGACAATCTAAAAAAAAAAATAAGAGATTTGTTTTTTTATATGTTTTTTATATGTCTATTTAAATTAACTTAATGAATTAGGAAACTTTCTTTAGCATAATTCATAACACAAATATTTATCATGTTTTCAGATAAACTATTTAATGTTTATAGGGACATTGACATATAATTATAAAATTCCAAATTTTGAAGCTATTTTAGTAAATATGTTTGACACACACACATGTATATATCACTTATGTTAATTATTATTATTTTTTTGTTTAAATGCCTATGTAAGTTTATTGATTATTTTTTTAATGTGACTGGAATTAAAATTCATAAGGAAATAATTTTCAAGATTTTTCTTAGCTCTGTAAAGATACTTAATCTTCTATTTACATAATTCATAATATTCAATCTAACCTGACCTAATGTTTGGATTTATAAAGCATGGTTTGAAAATATCCTAATTGTTTTCATTATTGATGTAAAATAGAAACTTTATTATTTAGTTAAGGTTAAAAGATGCTTAACCTACATGTGTTCTTCGCTATGTCAATTTATTGGTAAAAGTGACGTTGGCATGAAATTATTTTCCCTGATTCACAATTTATTTATTTTTAAATAATTTATTACTATTAAATATGAATTGATAAGTTATTGTTATATTTTATTTGCCTTTCACTAAGTTCTTAAATTTAATGCTTTTATGTATGTATTTAATGCTTTCCACGTAAAGCACTCAGGTATTTACTAAGCTATATTCATTTTGTTTTATTACCAAGCATGCTTTTAAATGTTTGCTTACCTAATTTAGATTTAACAAAGATGGATATTTCGATAAAATCAAGTTGTCTGTGACAGACAAGTACGTATTTATTTAATTTTAGATTCTTGTGTCAAATTTTACCACAAAAGAGATAACCTCTGATGGATGCTGCAATAGAAGTATTAAATAAGATTAACCAGTCTATTATATATATAATGTGATACATTTAACATTGCTTGTATATGTGCTCCGTGATTGTGTTTCTTGTGCTTTCTAATTAGGAGTAGTGAGACTTTTCTGAAGATGTCACAAATTTGCCAGCAAGAAGATGGGTATGCCTGGGTTAAAAGTTCATGGGTATTTTTTTTTAATATAATTGTATGTGTACATGCTTCCTAATAATGTTTCATCAAGTTTTCTAGTGCATGCTTATAACACTTTTCTGTTAATTAAAAATGTTCTCTTCTGTGTGGAGTGTCTCACTCTTTCTCTCTGTAATTCAAGTTGGTTCAAACTAATGTATGCAAACCTTTAAAATATTTACAATTTGAAAAGTTGTGCTTTCAACTATATACTATTGTATGAAATCTTAACAAGTATCTTGATTGCAATATTAATTTGAAGCAACTTGTTCGCTTCTGGCTTTTGCCTTGATTATATTTGGAATTGTTCTTTAATTTAATATAGTTTCTCTTAAATTTAAAATTTTAATTAGTATTTACATTGCAGTTTGTTTTTCTACTGATGGTTCATGTTTGTCCCGGGGAATAGTTTCACAGCATTGTCTTTTTAAAGCTTTTCTGTGAGATATGTTTACCAGGACTTAATGTTTCTACAATGGTGTATGCAGATTCTCATTTACTTGGAAGAATATCTCTGTGCCGCAACAAGATAACATTTCAGGCATTGAATTTGCAATACGACTTTCAATAAAATCGTTTTTTGTTTTTTTTTTAAATTCATAAAAATAATTAAGCTCGTTATTTTCCAACATGGTTGCCAGATTTTATTATAATTGAAGTCTTAGATTGGATTCTGACCCACTACACAATTTTAAGATAACATGATTTTTATTTTTTTATCAAGAATGATGCTTCTATTTTACAGCTGACTAAGAAGACCTAGGGTTATAAAGAAGACTTTAAGCTACTTCTTTTCTCAGGATGTTGCCTGTTGCAATAGTAGTCATAGACCTTATATGATTGCACCTGCAGCAACTTCAGAGAGTCAAGCTGGCTACCAATACTGTTTGTCCATTGTATATGAGTGAAAGGAATAGAAATGCTTCAAATTGTCAGATCCAACTTGATATATATATGTATTTCCTATTTTGTACTTTTCACTTACGCTGTACTCTTTTGTACCACTAAAAATTAAAAAATAAAGATCAAAAGAAAATCACCACATCCCAGTCACGCAAGATTAGATAAAATACATAATATACAATGAATAAAAAAAAATAATATGAGAAAAACACATTCACACAGATGAGATATCATACCCTACCCACCACATCCCAGTCACGCAAGATTAGATAAAATACATAATATACAATGAATAAAAAAAAATAATATGAGAAAAACACATTCACACAGATGAGATATCATACCCTACCCACCACATCCCAGTCACGCAAGATTAGATAAAATACATAATATACAATGAATAAAAAAAAATAATATGAGAAAAACACATTCACACAGATGAGATATCATACCCTACCCACCACATCCCAGTCACGCAAGATTAGATAAAATACATAATATACAATGAATAAAAAAAAATAATATGAGAAAAACACATTCACACAGATGAGATATCATACCCTACCCACCACATCCCAGTCACGCAAGATTAGATAAAATACATAATATACAATGAATAAAAAAAAATAATATGAGAAAAACACATTCACACAGATGAGATATCATACCCTACCCACCACATCCCAGTCACGCAAGATTAGATAAAATACATAATATACAATGAATAAAAAAAAATAATATGAGAAAAACACATTCACACAGATGAGATATCATACCCTACCCACCACATCCCAGTCACGCAAGATTAGATAAAATACATAATATACAATGAATAAAAAAAAAATAATATGAGAAAAACACATTCACACAGATGAGATATCATACCCTACCCACCACATCCCAGTCACGCAAGATTAGATAAAATACATAATATACAATGAATAAAAAAAAAATAATATGAGAAAAACACATTCACACAAGATGAGATATCATACCCTACCCACCACATCCCAGTCACGCAAGATTATATAAAATACATAATATACAATGAATAAAAAAAAAATAATATGAGAAAAACACATTTACACAAGATGAGATATCATACCCTACCCACCACATCCCAGTCACGCAAGATTATATAAAATACATAATATACAATGAATAAAAAAAAAATAATATGAGAAAAACACATTCACACAAGATGAGATATCATACCCTACCCACCACATCCTAGTCACGCAAGATTAGATAAAATACATAATATACAATGAATATAAAAAAAATAATATGAGAAAAACACATTCACACAAGATGAGATATCATACCCTACCCACCACATCCCAGTCACGCAAGATTAGATAAAATACATAATATACAATGAATAAAAAAAAAATAATATGAGAAAAACACATTCACACAAGATGAGATATCATACCCTACCCACCACATCCCAGTCACGCAAGATTAGATAAAATACATAATATACAATGAATAAAAAAAAAATAATATGAGAAAAACACATTCACACAAGATGAGATATCATACCCTACCCACCACATCCCAGTCACGCAAGATTATATAAAATACATAATATACAATGAATAAAAAAAAAATAATATGAGAAAAACACATTCACACAAGATGAGATATCATACCCTACCCACCACATCCCAGTCACGCAAGATTATATAAAATACATAATATACAATGAATAAAAAAAAAATAATATGAGAAAAACACATTCACACAAGATGAGATATCATACCCTACCCACCACATCCCAGTCACGCAAGATTAGATAAAATACATAATATACAATGAATAAAAAAAAAATATGAGAAAAACACATTCACACAAGATGAGATATCATACCCTACCCACCACATCCCAGTCACGCAAGATTATATAAAATACATAATATACAATGAATAAAAAAAAAATAATATGAGAAAAACACATTCACACAAGATGAGATATCATACCCTACCCACCACATCCCAGTCACGCAAGATTAGATAAAATACATAATATACAATGAATAAAAAAAAAATAATATGAGAAAAACACATTCACACAAGATGAGATATCATACCCTACCCACCACATCCCAGTCACGCAAGATTAGATAAAATACATAATATACAATGAATAAAAAAAAAATGCACACAAACACAGTCATTCAATATGAGAAAAACACATTCACCCAAGATGAGATATCATACCCTACCCACCACATCCCAGTCACGCAAGATTAGATAAAATACATAATATACAATGAATAAAAAAAAAATAATATGAGAAAAACACATTCACACAAGATGAGATATCATACCCTACCCACCACATCCCAGTCACGCAAGATTATATAAAATACATAATATACAATGAATAAAAAAAAAATAATATGAGAAAAACACATTCACACAAGATGAGATATCATACCCTACCCACCACATCCCAGTCACGCAAGATTAGATAAAATACATAATATACAATGAATAAAAAAAAAATGCACACAAACACAGTCATTCAATATGAGAAAAACACATTCACACAAGATGAGATATCATACCCTACCCACCACATCCCAGTCACGCAAGATTAGATAAAATACATAATATACAATGAATAAAAAAAAAATAATATGAGAAAAACACATTCACACAAGATGAGATATCATACCCTACCCACCACATCCCAGTCACGCAAGATTATATAAAATACATAATATACAATGAATAAAAAAAAATAATATGAGAAAAACACATTCACACAAGATGAGATATCATACCCTACCCACCACATCCCAGTCACGCAAGATTAGATAAAATACATAATATACAATGAATAAAAAAAAAATGCACACAAACACACCTTTTTTGTATTAAAATCTTTCAAGTCATTGTGGGTCACATCATTCGGATCTTCGGCCAAACTTGAACCTCCTCATTCGGAGCTGAGGCCAAACTTGAACAACCTCATTCGGAGAGAAGTTCTTTTATCACTTAAGCAACCACGACCATTTGACGAAAAGTGCAGAAGATCTACAAGCTCTTTCGATTTCATGTCTCTCCAACACTTGAAATCTTTGATAAATTAAATTTTTTGTGTAAATGAGAATTGATTGGAAGAACAAGGAAGAGAATTGTCTCACCTACCCAAGGAAGTAATTGAACATTTCTTTGTTTGAAGTATTATCCTAAAATAGACTCATCTGATGCTTTATCCAAGTGCAGTTTTAGCTCGTCAAAACTTCATCAGCAGCGTATCAAGTAGTAAGACAAATCTGAAAAATACGAGACAAAAACAGTACCCAAGCACAAAACAGAAGGATAAATTTATCGCGATAATCTAATCCAATAATGCAGAATTAACAGATATCTAAAACCTATATTATTTCAAATAAAGTACAAGATTTAAATAAAAATGTGAGAATTTAACAAAAAACCAAACAAATTTTTAAGATACACATGTTAGCACAAACATTACTACATCTGGAAGCTGACATGGAGTTCTTCCGTAGTTAACTAAACCAAAAAAAATGGGATGAAGTACCGTTAAAATTTGCTTTGTTTTTAGTTAATTTCGCATTTTTATTTAAATTGCTTACTTAAGACAATTTTAGTTTTAGCTGCTTATAGCAATTTTCCATTTTGACTTAAATTATGGTCACCATTTGTTTAATTCAATTTTCTTACTTAGATAGAAATAAAGTAAGTTATTCAATAAGTTAATATTAAGAGTGCCCCTCCTATAAGAGCATTCATACAACAGTATATCAGTACATTTTAAATTAAACCACTGGTTTATTTGATCATATAGTTCTAAAACTTCAAAAATTGTCTAACCAAAAGTTAAATATTTGGAAGTCTTAAGTGTATGAAAAGAAAAAAAAAATTTACGATTTTCTAAGGTAATACTAAAAAGAAGTTTGATTAAATTCATCTACATGTAAACAAGTTTTGAATATAAAATATTCCATTAGCTTTAAAAGTAGGAATTTTATACCAGGTTCATACGCTTTCTATGTTTATAATTTATTGCAAAGCGATGTAAAGACATTCACACAAGATGAGATAACTTACTCTACCCACCACATCCCAATCACGCAAGATTAGATAAAATACACAATACTATGATTTTAAAAAAATGCACACAAACACAGTCATACAAAATGAGAAAAACACATAGTACCTATGCACGACACAAAGAGGATAAATATCGAAACCAATGAGGTAGAATAAACCAATATTCAAAACCGAAATAAAGAAAGTTATTGAACAATATTAATAGTGATGTAATTAACTTTCATTTTGCAGTATATCAGTACAATTCAAAGTTAAACTCAGATGACCGTTAAGTACTTTACTCAATTATTACTAATAGTTATGAATGCTTAAAAAAGGTTAACGTAAAAAATAAAATTATACTTTTAAACAAGACTTTTAGTTAACTCTTTATCAATATGTAAACAGGAGTCGTGATGGCTCAGGGGATAGAGCGTTCGTTTTCCAATGAGACGAAAGGGAATCGAATCCAAGTGGTGGCCGTTCAATACGAAATCCGCATCCATCTTGCACCCACCGAAAGTGCTTACGTAAAATACCTTCAGAGGTAGACGGATCATGGGTTAGAGTCCCCTTGCCGTCAGGCTAACCATGGGAGGTTTTCCTCACCATGTAATGCGGGTTAAATCCATTGAAAAAGTCCACGAAGGTAAATTTTTCCTAATGCTTCATCCAAGAGTTTTTCTGGATTTAGTCCAAAATTGCAAAGCCACGAAGTTAAACATTAGTATAGTCATAAACCGAAAATTTGGTCGGCTGCTCAACAACTGTAATAAAATATATGTAAGCAAGTTTCGAATACAAAATACTTAATTAACTTTTAAAGTTTGAATTTTATACCAGATATACAGTGAAAAAATGTTATATTGGCTTTTTTTTCCTACTAATTTTTAATTTGAGCTTCAGTTTTCCTTTACATTTGAATGCTTTTGTCAATTACAGAAGATTTTTTAGAGCTGATTTTAACAAATGTAAAAATATAAAAAAATCCGGAAAAAATATAGAGTTCCAGTTTAGTTTTAATTTAGAAATGAAACGACAATTTAATATTTAAAAATAATCCTAAACATAAGTATAATAAATATTTAAAAATAAACCTAAGCAATTTGAATAATCTGCTAATTTAAGATATTGAAGTAAGATCTCATAATTTACTGAAGATAAAATGGGTCAAAATTCATCAGACATAATATAAAGTGAGAATTACTTTAAATAGTCTCTAAATTTTGTTACAAGCATTTTTCCTCCAATATTATGTTAAAACATTAGTTTTAAATTTAAAACTTGTTTTCCTACTTTGACAATTAGTGTTTAATTAATTGGGAAATAACAAAAATTAAGTTTAAACCTGCTTTAAGTTTTTATTTCTTTTTTTCACATAGAATTGAAAAATTTTGGTGACTTAAAATGAGTTAACATTTAAAATTTTAAATTTTTATAAATTTGGTACATTAACAAAAATATAACATTCTTTTGTTAATTGAAAATTTAGTCTTTTTGAAAAACTCCGATTGATAGAGAATTATTAAATGCAATTTAGGTTAATTCTCAGCCAGCTAAAATTTCATTGGAACGAATGAGTGGTTAACTCTGCAGCTCTTTGTGGGCCAAGGACTTGCGATTCTTTAGATTCATCGCCAAAGTATTAGATTCTTTTAGAAATCCTCATTAATGTAGTCAACCCACATTATTCTCTTCCTCTTGTTCGCGTTTCCGGACACTAAAGGGGCCGCAATGTTTCCAGCATATTCGATGCAAAGGCTGTGAATACCCGATTCTTTATATATATGCTTTTATGTACGATGGGTATACATTTCTTCTCAAAATTATTCTTCAATAGCTAACATTTAATGGAAATTTCTACATACCTCAGGTTTTTGAACCCTATGTGAGCAAAAGTTTAACAAATTTAGTGATTTTCATCGTAAATATTTTAAAACTAGATTTTCAAATGAATAATATCGGTATGACAAAGTTATTCGTACAGATAGATCGCAAGACTTTAGAAGTTAGTCTTAAGAATTCTATTAAAGCTTAGTTCACATTTCGAATAATACCATTGTTAACATTTTCGAAATGCAACATTCCATCACTTAACTAATTTTACACAGGGAGCTATGTTTTTCCCTTTTAACCAGAAAATATTATAGACGTCAAAGTCCTTAACACTAGAAACGTTCTTTTTCTAAGATTAAACGTTAGTAGAGCACCGGGTGGTTTTCAGGGCACGGACTGGAAACCTTTAGTTACAATCCAGGACCTTACTCTATCCTACCTCAGCCCTTGAAATTTCAACTAGAGTGGGAAAAATAATTTAACAGTCAAATATATTTAACTGTAAGAGCCAGAGTTCTTCAGTGACTTAGGGTCACGGACATGCGGCTAGCATCACAGTCCAGGACCACCCAGTTCTTTTGACACCCTGGCTCTTACTGCACTGTAGTCGAAAGAACGGAAAAGTTCCGAAACTGATGAACAAGTGTGAAGTTCGAAGAGGGAGCAGAACGGCCGTCTACCACTCCCAATTCGGATTTCACACTTGTTCAGTCCAGTCCATTGAAATTTTCCGTTTCATAACACGTGTCGTTTTACAACGACATAGCCACGTATTTGCCAAAAGTCTGGAATTTGGTTCAGTAAATATCAGACGAAAACGTAGGACCAAATACTCCTTGTGAACGTTTATAGTGTTAAGAATCCCTGACGCTTAAAAAGTCTTACATGTGCACGGAGTTTTTAAAGATATCAATTATTTAATATGCAGACATAAGAAGGCTCTTCCGACCGCTATCAGTGTGACCTTCATCCAAAGGAAAAAAGTTACGTGACAACTATGTAAAAACTTAATACGACCCTAAATAAATTAACATTTTCTTAAGCCCCGGTATCCACGGTGCCATAGAGTCCAGACGGAAAAAGTACCGAATTTATAATAACTAACTCTTTTCCATAGAACAATTTATTTAGCATTAATTCTTGATCCAGCACCGCTGCGTGTAGGCAGCTCTCATCGTTTATAATATTGCTGTTAATATTTAATAAAAAAAAGAAATACGTTTCATTATTAAACTATTGTCTTTTTCCTGCCTTGGTCCACAAACTCCTACAGATAAATTGCACAACCGGCGTTAAACAGCAGACCCATTTCTGGACTTATTGCTCAGCTCCGTAGCCTTGCACACTCGAACCCAAACCAGAAGAAGAGGGAACTCCAGAAGGACTTTCAATATAACTAACTGTATTTGTGTTGCATTAAGAGGAAAACCATTAAAACTTTCCATTGTTAGGGTGACAGTATGGCGAATTTTAAACAATGACCCGTCTACCTCTCAGGAAATTTTACGTCAGCACCGAGGTCGGAGCAAGCCGGATGCGGAATTCGTATAGATCAGCCATCACTGGGATTCGAACCAGGTTCATCTCATGGGAAGGCGAACGCTCTATCCACTGAGACATCAGCACTCAGCATTCATTTTAAGCAAATTTCGAAGTTATCACTAGCTAAATAATTATATTACATAATCACTTATTGCTATTGTTTATACATTAAGTTTCCTCTTCCCCTCCCTCAATTACAGGTTAAAATATGCTATTTTTATTACCAATTTTTGAACGGTCTATATTTTGATTTCAGAGAAAACATCAGGGTGCAGTTTTTCCAAAAATTAACTTAAAATTTTGATTTTTTTTTTTTACTACAGTAAACCTTTAAAAACATTTTTGTTCGATAATTTTTATATTTCATTTTTCTTTGAAGTTAATATTAGCTGAAAACTAACGATGTCTGAAAGGAGTTAATTTTCTAAACCATTTCATGACACAAAAAATCTTTGTTTATAACGAGTTCTATGAAGAGAGAATATTTAAAATTGCATTTTCAATGGTCGGTCAGTGCTCTTACCTAGTCAAAATTTTGATTTGCAAGATTATAGTGTCATAAAGTAAATTTTAATACTGTAGTCATCTGGTTTTGAGACTGATGACGAATGCAAGCAAATTTATGTTGTTGATTTACGTCGGGATCTTTACAATGCAATTATTTAATTCTGATTTACTCAGAATTTCTTGAGAGAAACAGCTAATTCTTAGCTACACGATACAGCTAATAAAAGTGACTTCATGCGGGAGTGGATTATTAAGTGCATGGTTTAAATTAAAGGCAGTGGTAATATTTAAAAATATCACGCATTAACCGCTTCCCTGATAATCCTGAATTGACTCCGGCGTTTACATATAGCAGATATTTATTATCCCGAGAGAACTCGTGAGTTGAGAAATTTGTCAGTAAGTTTTGTTTTATCACGTTCTTACTCGGCTGGAAGCAGAAATAATAATAATCTGCTGTGATCGGAAGTTTACCAAGTTTTGTTAGAGAGTTTTGCTGTTGGATTGAGGTACTGCACATATATATTGTGTAATTTTATAAGGGTGAATCTCAGAAATCATTAACCTATATGTCTTCAAACTTTTCTTATAAACGTCAAACCGTAAGCATCGAAAATTGAAGAAATAAAAGGTATACAATCCAATTGTGCGAGTTTAATGTTAGTGATATTCCAAAAGCTTATTTAAAGTAGAACAAACTTTTATCATTAGTTTAACTTGTAACTCGCAGAATTGGATTGTATACATTTTTTTCAATTTTCGATGGTTACGGTTTGACGTGCCAAAATTTGGCAACAAACATTAAGTGTTTGCAAACGTCAATATTCACGAAAAATATCATTCAAGAAAATATGATAGTACAGCTGAGCTACTAAATTAAGTTTTTAGTGATTTTTTTTTTAACAGAATACATATTGAAAAAATATATAAAGTATGTAAAAAACTCTAAGCGACACTCATGAAAAGTTGTCAAATGTAGAATTGAAGTAGGAAATGAAAGTCAAAAGCAAATGACTCGCGATCAAAACTGCACGTATCTTAAAGTTAGTAATGCATAGTTATTCCTGTAATTTTATTAGAATTAATATTCGCTTATTGTGTTATATATATAAGAAAAGTTCGAAGACATAGGTTAATGAGATCTGCCCATATACGATGGTTGCTGAATTTACATAAAAAATAAAGTAAGAGAAAATGTCTTATCACTTCACAGGCGTTTTGAAAATATCACTTCGTGTTGTTCCTTGTTTTAAGAAACTATCCGACAAAGACTAATATTTAACTTTTTTCATTTGCTCAATTTAAAATTTAACTAGGCATAGTTAGCTGCTTACAGTTTAATTATTTTTTACAATTAAAATTTATACTTAAATCTTTGGTATTGCTTTAATTCCATGTATTTACTAATAAAGTACGTTAAGCCTTTTTTTTCTTAAAAGAAAATTGCTGATGAAATGGTATATACTCATTAAAAACTATCCTTCATTTTTCAGGAAAAGCTTTAACAACTTTTACTATAATTCCTACACGCAATTATATTCTACAGTTGTAAAATTTAATGTTTATTTAATTGCAAACTTTAAAATTAGTATTGAAATTAATGTAAAACAATTATTTAAATAAATGTCTTTTCGAAGATTATTTTTCACATATTATTTAATTGTTAAAGTCTCTGTGTTAAAAAAATCAAGTTAATGCGTATTAGTTAATTGCCTTACATAACACAGAACCAAAATACTTATTTACAAAATTTAAAGTTTTTTTTATTTGATATTACAAGTTCAATAAAATTTACCCCCACTAAAAAAAATTTAACACTTTTCGTAAATTTAAAGTGCGCACAGTTTTAAGGATTATTGTAATTATGTAGAACAGTTATTCCAGATTTTTATTCTCTTAAAAGCATTGTTATTCGTTAAAACTTACAGCAACACAAAATAAAATCTGGCAACTGCTTCTCACATATTTCTACCACTTTTAATACTACTACATAATGCTTTTGGCCTCTTATTCAATACATAATACAGCTGAAGTGAACTAAAGTGCATTCATCCTATTTTTAGAAGTCCAATTTAACACTTGACAGCTTCCTTCATTTTTAATTGCCTATGGGAAACCAATTTTACCTATTATTCGTGTGGCTACCTCTTGTTACCTAAAGAAAATACCAACAAAACAAAAAAAAACACCAAGTGCTTTACTGAACTGTAGGTGTCAGTAAAGGTTAGCGTGGGGTCAAAAAGGGGCTCCTCATAGGACTATTTTCATTGGTGCGTACCGAGTTATTTCATTTTGTCATTTCTCATCCAGTTTATTTGTAATTTTACGCACAAAATTCATAAACTTATTTATCAGCCACTAAAGTTTAAGGCCAATTCTTGAATAGAGCAAAACTTAACTATCATGCCACATACATTTTCAACTAAAAGCAGCTATATATAAGCATAAAATTTGGACTATTTATTTGCTGTATAAAGTAATTTTAAATAAGGAAAGTGGAAGTTAAATAGGGAAGTGGGAAAAAGGGAAAGTGGATCTCAAAAAAAAAAAAAAATTCGTTAAACATAAATTTCACTTCTCTATTTGGAAGTTATTTTGCGAAGAAATTTCCAAAATGTTCTTGGTTCTTCGAAAAAAATTCGCAAATTGGTGAAATTCGAAAAAAGGAAGTTCGTTAAATAGAAGTACGACTATATTATAATAGGTTTCTGTGTTCCACAAAAGTGATAAATGACGCGAATATGTTTAATTTTGACTATAATGAGTAAACAATTTTCACAACAGCAATATGCCAAATGATATTTCATACTGTCAGTATTTTTCAGATTGTACAAATTCGAAAGACGTATTTTCTTTAATAATTTAAAGTCAATGAAATAAATAAAAATTGAATTCAAAAGGCTTACCTTTGTATAAAAAAAAAAGTGCTCTAGTGACATATAATCCACTCCGACCGATAACTAAGAAAGTTGTCATCCTCGAGGTAAAAAAAAAAGTTCACAAAAAGTCACACTTTAAATCCGCCATCAAAATATCGTTGTAGTGAAACCGGGCTTTACTATAGAAAAAAAAAAAAAAAACTATTTCGTAACCCACTAAACTTAAACATGAGTGTTGACTGGCTCATTAACTTTCAGCTGATTCATCTTATACTGGCCGATTCATACTTTCTATGCTCAAAATTCATGAAGTAGAGAAATGCGCTTTTATAGAACGATAATTTCAAGTGAGAACGCTTCGGTTTACTTCCAAATTCACTCCCTAGCCGAGTGGTAACACCCGACTAACGCTGTGAGAAGCGTGGAGGTGGCGGGTTCGAATCCCGCCACCTCCACGGAGCAATATGCCAAATGATATTTCATGTCATTTGGCATATGATCATTGATCATTGATTTTGGATATGATCATTTGGCTATAATTACTGATTACATTGAAATCAGTAATTGACTTCAGTAAAAATTAATAAAAGTTTTAGTTATATTTCGACGTGAGTAGTTAGTAAAATTCTTCGACTTAACTTTGACTTCCTTGTGGATCAAGGACATACTAATTTTTATTTATTTCGCCGAGGTATTTGATTCTAAGTACTTTGAATTCCTCCTAAATGTAGTCAACCCACCTTATTCTCTGGCCCTGCCTCTTGTTCGGGTTCCAATTTGTTTAAAAAGGTAGGTACTTTACGTCGCACTAGAGCTGCAGATTTGGATATTTGTGACGGTGTGGGAAACCTCCCCGAGGATGATCCGAAACAATTTTGAAACTCTGTAGTGGGTATTGCTTCCCAGCTTTAGTAGCCCGAATACCTGCATGCGATGTCGAGCACTTTATGGTAGAACAGTTTATCTAAGACTGCACACCCTCAGCCCCTAGGCAGGTTGATCAAGCTGGTCCTCTACCCGCTTAATGACCGCAGCCAGTGATGATTGACTTCTGTGTTCTACCGGATACAAGTGTCTACGATCAGTCCACTGCGGGACCCAATTTGTTTAAAACAAGTCAGAAGCAATTTATTGTGGTTGCGAATAACAGACTATAAAGCTCATTTACTATCACTATATTGCACCCGGAACCCTATCAACTATTTTTTTTGTTAGTAAAAGAGATAGTATTTTTTCAGACAATTTTGATTTAGCCCAGGATTTTGAACCCTATAATAAGCACTGGTTAGAAAAGCTTTTGGAAATTTTAATATTTCTATTTTCTAATATTAAACTAAATTTTCAAATTAATAAATATCGGTCTTAAGGAAGTGTTCTCCGTATCTAAGGCTTTAAAAGATAATCTTAAGAGACTGATTCAAGTTACGCACAAAATTAGAATAATAACATATTTAAGGTCACCCTTATCTAATCTCATCTAAGAATAAATATCCTTTTCGACCGGAAAATATTGTGCACGTCGAAATTATTTCCAAGCACCTATAAACGTTCTTTTTCTAAGATTTAACGTTTTGTAGCACCGGGTGGTTTTTCAGGGCACGGACTGGCAACCTTTAGTTACAAACCAGGACCTTACTCTATCCTACCCCAGCCCTTTAAATTTTAACTAGAGCGGAAAAATAATTTAACAGTCAAATATATTTAACTATAAGAGCCAGAGTTCTTCAGTGACTTAGGCTCACGGACATGTGGCTAGCATCACAGTCCAGGACCACCCAGTTCTTTTGACACCCTGGTTCTTACTGCACCGTAGTCGAAAGAACGGAAAAGTTCCGAAACTGATGAACAAGTGTGTAGCTCGAAGAGGAAGCAGAACGGCCGTCTAGCACTCCCAATTCGGATTTCACACTTGCTCAGTCCAGTCCATTGAAATTTTCCGTTTCATAACACGTTCATAGTTTTACAACAACATCGCCACATATTTGCCAAAAGTCAGGAATTTGTTTTTAGTAAAATCGGACAAAAACGTAAGACCTGAAAGTGAACGTTTATCGTGTTAAAAATCCTTAATGCTTAAAAAGTAACTCAGATAGTTATTAATTATAATATAAGATACAGACATAAGTAGGCAGACTATTTACTGACCAATCAAAATTTGTGAAAGTAAAATACCGAGATAAGACAACGCATTGTTGCTGCAAATCGTTTTCTAAATGGATTTTAGAACTTTTTACATCTTATAAACTTTGTTCAATAGTAGACTTAATTTTCAGTTTACGAGAACTTATGTTCAATTTCGTAACCCTGTAAATTTGCACCCAATCCAGAAGAAAAGGGAATTCCTGGATCAATCATTGGGTGAAATTGCCTTCGTGGAAGACTTTTTTTTATGGAACTAAACCGCATTTGCGTAAAGTCCAGGGGAAAAACGTGAAAACCTTCGATGGTTAGCTTGACGGCAAAGAGGCTCTAAACCATGATCCGTCTACGACCGATAATATTTAACGTCAGCACAGTGGCTGGTACATGCCGGATACGGAATACATTTTGACGGAATTCGTATCGACCAGCCATATCTGGGATTCGAACCCTGATCCCTTAATTGGAAGACGAGCGCTGCATCCCCTGAAGCACCACGGCTCTCTTAATGGATTAAGAACTTTTTTATAATCAAATGATTGAAAGAAAAACAGAAATCTTGTTATATTTAACTATCATTAGACCTAGGCTCCCATGTGGCTGAATAACCTGGGCTATGTTAAAAATCAAAATAAACTAGTCATATTCGAGAGATAAGTTAGATTCTGTGCACAGTCAGTAACAATCCTACATCCAATTTATCTTCCATAACATTTAGAGAAGTAAACTTTAACCTTTTTTGATCGCGGTACACTTAACTATTTCGAAATTTGACGGCACAGAAAGAAAAGAATAGGTTTAAAATCTGTTTACTTAAAAACCCTATAATACACTTTAAAATAGTTGATGATGATAATTTTGAATGTGAAAAGAAATATGTACAACTAAAACAGTATTTTATTAAGGGATTAATTACAAGTTAACTGTTATTTTAGTTTTTTGCTATTTTTTGTTCGCTTGTTTTTTAGAGCTATTAATTGTTAGTTTTCGTTTTTTACACTATTTTTAATGATTCCTTGTTAGCTTGATTTTGCTAATTATTGATTGTTAGCTTTTGTTATCTAATTCATAACTATTAATTGCATTGTTTATTCCAATGGTTAGCTTTTATTTCCTTTTGTAAGTCAATATTTATCTTTTGTTAATTATTAATTTTAATAGTCATTAAATTTCCTACTTTTTAACATTTTAAGACTGGCAGAGACAAGACTATTGTCGACGAAGGTATTCACGCCGTTAAAGCATGGAAAAGTATATATACTATAATTTAAACTTTACTCGTAATAAAAGCATTATAAGTTTTACTATAGCATTTCTAAAATTTAGCGTCACACGAGAGCCGCGACAAGAAAAGAAAATAGAAAGATTCAGGAACTCTTGTGGGTTGACTGCATTAATGGAAATTTTAAAACACTAGAAGTGGAGGACAGAACGTTGGAAAGGCCTCAAATGCTATAACTAAAATCTACCCCTTCAAGTTACCAAACTATACAAATGAAGAACCTAACTACGCATATAAGTAGTGGTTATTTAAAAATCAGCTACTGATATTAGTAGAATCCCTTTTAAAGTATGGTAAGAGAAATTAGACTGCACGAAGCTCAACAAAAACAGACAAAACTGCCGAAGGAAATTTTTATATGTTAATTAGGAGGGCCACAGATGGGCCCTAAAGTTCTATTGCAAAGGTAACCGAGAAGGGACTTTTGATGCAAAATTGTTTCTTTCTTTCCGTACCGCCTTGGTCTGGTCGTAGGACACCTGACTGGCAAGTCGAGGCAGGAGGGAGGGGTCGGGGGTTCGCAAAATAGACGCAGGGGGACTTTGCAAAACATATTAAAAACGAGGTTAAGAGCGTTGGCACCGTTGCCAGCTTCAATCGACGTCTCAATGTTATTCTATGGGAGAACATAAATCACTTTTTCTCAATAATTTACAATCTGACAGCTCAATCTTTAATATTAATGAATAGATCTCATTTAAACAAACATATTTAATGTAACGAATTATTTTAAAATTCTATTAATAATTTTTAAAAACAAGTTTAAATGTGATTTTAGAGTAATTTTTCAGCGTTTTTCACGAAGTTACTTTTTTAGTTAAATTCACGAAATTTTTTTAAAAAAAACATAGAAGTACGTAGTTCAAACCTAATCTCAGCAATATGAAATTATACATTAGGAACTATTGCTACAAAATTATTTTTTCCGGGATATGAAACATTTTTCTACTCTGAAATCGTTCTTCAGTTCCTCCTTTTCTCTCCAGGAGGCTATCACTCAACCAGGAAGAAATCCCTCAGGCATGAAGAGGGGGACATAAGTGAAATTTTCATGGTTGTCGTAAATAAACCTGTGATCTTTTTCATAATGGTGGATTTCAATGGTCGCCAAGAAACTTATGTCTGTGGGTACCATGGCAAACAAGGATAAATACTGGTGGCCAAGGTGGCCTCAATACTGGCCTCAATACTGGTGGCCAAGGTGGGTACAACCGGCTGAGCTAATGCGCATGCGCTACAATTGCTTGGCTTGAATTTAATTCTCACCAAAGAATTTTCGAAAGAGTCAAGTAACCCTGTTGAAGAAATGGTGTGTTGCTTGGTTGACAGTTATCGTGTAGGTTCTTAATTTACTATTCAGTAAATAAGGTAAGTTAATTGCTTTGAATAATTTTTTTCTGTTTTATTATTGCATCAATGTTTTGTTTATTGGTTAAAACATTTTTATGCTAATTATCTGTTTTAAGTAGTTAAAGATTTTCACGTGATTTAGTTAGGCTTAGTAGCGTGTTTAACGCTTTCGATTTTATCTTGGTTATAACGAGATATGTCTCACTAAAAAGTCTTATTTTAAAGGTTCAGTACTTTCCTTTATAGAAGTCCTCTCTGTGCATAGTTTATTTTAAATAACATGTCTTTATAGATTTACTTTTGATCAAGATTGCTTATTCTATTTTATATAGAAATTTGTAATATAATCAAGAATAATTTTTCTAGGCTGTTTAATTCTTTTGTATATAGAAAATAAAATATAAGGTAATTCTAAGTCAATTATTTGTTACATATCTTACCTATAGCTAAGTTCATTAAATGTTGGTACATTAAATGACATTGATTATTAAGATTATTTATTCCTATTATGAATTATGTTATTTATAAAGATAAATTTATTGAAATTGTCACATGTTGTAAGTATATAATCCTTATTGTTTTTCTGAAGAAAAAAAATTTGCTACTATAATTGAGCCTATTTAGTAATGTGGTAACTGTAGACCTATATATTGCATTGTATTAATCTTAGTTAAGTAAGTTACTGAAAGAGAGCATCATAATAATCCTCTCAAATGTTATCTAATAGAAGTCTTGTTTAATAAATGGTGTAGTTTTTACTAATTTATGTATTTGGTTACATATTTTCAACTGAGTACATACACCCAGTGAAAATTCATGAAGTTATAAATTAATTTATAATTATTTTTATTTTCAATTATTAGTTGATAATATATGAAAAATGCATGTAAATACTGTACTACTATGCAACATTCAAAATGTGACAATCAGATTCTTTTACTGTTTGTTCAAAAGAAATATTCAGATATTAAAATGTACCTGAATGAGTAAAAATTATTAGAACTGCAGATTCTATCAACTACTTTCATTTGCAAGAATTTGAAGACCATATATTTATTTTTCATGGAACATCAACGAAGTTGCCGCTCTCTCAAAAGTAAAATTTATTGAATATATTATAATCACTTCAAGAAAAAATTAAATGTGATAGTACCTTTTGGTGTCTTCTATTTTTTTTCCCTTTAAATTTAATTCCTTCATTACGATAGCTTGATAAACAAGGCCAGTTGCAGTAAGTAACTTTTGAAAATTGGAGCCTACATGATTTTCTCAGCAATATATTTAGCTGTGGAGAAGTGAGCTGTGTAGAGATGATCTATGATGCACGATGGCTCAGTGGGGCTTTAGTGAGGAAACTTGTTATTTTAATATCAAGTCTTTCCTTCTATTGCCCCTTCTAAGCCGCATCTTTTAATTTCCACTAACATCTTTCTCAATTTGGAATGAAGTAAGTATAATGGGTTTATTAGTAAGTATAATGGTGAGCATATTACCTTATATGTAAATAGTTTTTGTTTACATCATATGAAGGAAGATATTTACTGTATTAATAAATTGATGTGGAATTTCATGACACAATATAAAATATGATTTACCTGTTAAATACATACGCTAAGCTGTTAAAGCAGCTACTATAAATAGTTTATTCAATATTCATGTTTTAACATTGTTGTATGGTGCAAAATAACTGTTGCATTATCTTAAAAAATCTATGAGCCAAAGTAGGTAAGTGAGGTATTCATTTGTGCCCGATGTGTTAAGATAGTTTAAATTACCACATAAGAGCAGAAAATTTTAGGAAGCGAATAGGGAGGGGTCAGCTTATCCGATTCACTAGCTTTACAAATTTGCACTGGAACATTGCCTTTTTGTGGAGCAATAATGGTAGCTGGTAAATATTGTAAAACTTACATACAAAACATAAAATAGATGAAAATGGAATGCCATATATAAAAATTGAAAAGAAACATGACAATTTGAATTGAATACTTTTATTACTTATTCTTTTAATTATAAATTCAGAAGGTCTGTGATTCTCTTACGTACTGTACAACTGTAATTACAAGGGGTTGCATTTTTATTTCCAAGTGTTTCACATTTGGCATGAAATTACAAATAAAAAGCGTACTGTTCAGTTTTTAAGTATACATGGCTTTATATATGGTAATTACAGATACAATTAAGTTTATGAGTTCGGTTACCAATTATTCGATTCTTGTATTTGTATACAATGTCTTAATGAGTAAAATAGTTACTATTTTAACTCTTATATTTTGATAATATATATCTAGCTATTCACATCGATTTGGAATGCATATATATACATATGTATGAAAAATTATTTGAAATAGAAAATTATTATGAGTTTGCAAACTTTTAAAGATATGTGAATAGCCAAAGATACTATTATATAAGAATCGAGTTAATTACTGTAGCATTCAGCACACTTATTTTTTTCTTGTCATGAATATTATAAGACAGTTTTAACAAATCATGTATTTTCTGAAAATTCAATAAAAACTTAATATCATTATTAAATTATTAATTGATATATGTATAATTAATTCATATGCTATTCAATCCTTCTATTATTACTAAGTTTCTTTTTTTCTCTTATTTTTTTTTTTTTTCTGTAAGTAAGATAGTAGAGAAGAATAATAAAAAAATTTATGTAAATATTTATCTGTTGCCAACTTTTGAAAATAAGGGTTCATTAGCTTCAGTTTTCTATAGCTGGGAGCACTAACACAGAAAAAGTTTGCAAATAGCTACTCTGATTGCCATCTGTCGTTGAAATTTAGCGCCATCTAGCAATGATTTGATGAACTATTCTATTCAAAGCCGAAAATCTCTCAGGCAGTTGTAAAATGATGAGGGTGCAGCATTTGGCAACCTTTCGCTATTTACAACTGGCTGAGGCGTCAAAAATTTTCGCCCTGCGCATGCGCAGTTGCTCAGCCGGTTGTACCCACAGACACAAGTTCGCCAAGAAACAAACATTCACAAGAAGTAATCATTTACTGAAATGAGTGAATCAAATCTTATTTTCTTTCACGGCCTAAGAATATCTTTTTCAAGATTGAAATAATGTTTAACTATAAACCGTAAGAGTAATTAATAAATAATTCACGCGTTTAAATAAATTGAACATTAAAGCCACTTTAAGTTTTTAGGAAAAAGATAATTTCGTTTGCAAAATTCTTCCTGTAGTTTTTTGAAAATTAGTAATTAAAAATAGTTACTTTCGGACAATTTTTTAATATCTCCTTTATATTACTATCGAAATATTTCATAAAATATATCTTCACAATTTTTTTTCGAGAAGGTATTTAAAACATTATTCTAAATAAGAAAAATGAAGAAAAAAAATGTTACTGCTGTAAAGAGTTACTACCAATGAACTTAGGGTGAAGTAGCTTTGAGCATACGTAACTTATCAATTTTAATGTATAATTTTTGTTGGGGGGGGGTTAAAATAGAAAATCCGAAAGTAAAAGTATTATTGTTAGTTATGAGTAGAGCCCGGATTTTGATGACCTAAAAAATCTCAATTAATGCCCTTAAAAATGCAAAAAATGCCCTTAAAAATGCAAAAATTGCGCTCAAAACGCCTTATGACATGACTTAAATAAAGTAAAAATATTGAACTAAAACAATTTTTTACTCTTTAAAATTATTATGAGTCATTTCAAAAAATATAAAGCAATGCAATACTTGTTCTACGTTCATTAAAGTTTGAAAGATATGTTTTATATCCTAAAATAACAAAAAAAAAAGTAAAATATATTGACTCCAAAACATTTTCATTTTGTATAGAAACTTTAATGAATATATCAACTTCCATCTCATAATATTGCTAAATAGCGGAATTATTAATTTTTTTTTTTTCATATTTTGAAATGTAAACGAGCGTTTCTTGTCTGAAAGTTAATTTTTATACCTGAAGAAGCTTCTTTCAACGTCTACTGATGTTATTGGTGCGTACTTGAAAAAGACGGTCTCACTTACTGACAATTCTTCTTCAATTTGAAAAGATGTTGCTTCACCTGTTAATATCCTAGAGATTTTCTTCATTGTTTGGAAGCCAGTGTAATAATGAAAAATGATAAAAAATAATAAAGATTAGAAAAAATTAACAAAAAATATAAAAAATGCTTTAAAATGCAAAATATGCCCCAAAATGCCCTATAAATATATATATATATTATATATATATATATATAATATATATAATTTCAGTTTTATTTGACTTCTCCGAAATTCAATTTCATTTCACTTAAAATGCTTCATTTTGGTTTAAAATATCACTATTTATAGTCAGTGGGCAGTGGGGTATATATATATATATATATATATATATATATATATATATATTGTTTTTATTGTTGGTATTTTTAGTGTATTTCAAAATTTCAACTATGAATTCAATTTACCTGCACATAAAAATCCTAAATAAAAAAAAACCAAATTTCGAAACAAATTTTATGGAAATACTAATTTTGGCCATGAAACCTTGGATGCTGGACCACTGTGCAGAGGTCAATCTAAGGTTGACCTCTCGGACAACCCTTGCTACACACAAAGGCTTTCTCCTATTCTTTTTTTATTCTTTTGTAAATAAGAGTAAAGATGTTTGGCTATTTCAGAAAGTGAATACTGGAGAAAAGGTGTAACTTGTGTAAAATAGCCCATTGTCGGTGAGAAGACCAAACTGTTAGCAGCAAGATGATTATGCACCTGTTGAAAAAATACTTTCCTGTAAGAGCAGCTGTTTTTGTGCAATACATTGCAATTAAATCTACTCTTTTTCAGTCGAGAACCTAAAGGCAGTGGCTTTCAAAAGAGAAAAAGCATGAAAATTTAGCTTTCTAGTTCACTTTTGTCTATAATTAAACCGCACAAATTAAAGACGTTCTTAAAAACATTGTGTCTATCATTAATTAATAATTTAAATACATTAGAAACGAAGTATTGCATTTCATCGGATTGGGGGACAATATTGTTTTTTTGTTTTAGTACTCTCATCACTAGTAACCCAATACAAAACCTACTCTTACTTTTGTACTTTTGAAAACTTTAACTTGGAGAAAAAATGGTTATTCTGATTTGAAAAAGCAGTCACTTTTTTTGTGACATTGTATCAAATTTGTATCAAAACATTGTATCAAATTTTCCCCATCCAAAAGTTTTCATTGGCCATTTATTAATTTTTCGGAAATTATCTTCAAAAACTTTTTAAACTTTTATAAATAATCTTAAGAGTGCTTTATTTACTTTAAAAATATTTTTTTATTGCTTCGAATATTTTTTACTAGAAAATTTTTGATAATATTGTTTTATTATATTTTAAGAATTTTTATATTTAGAATATTTTTTTATTATATCGCTAAAGGTTTTTGTTCCTTACTAGGCTCTAAAACACACATTGCTCTCCCCATTCTCCAATTATTTTTCTTTCATGCGATGTTTTTATACAAATTTCATTCAAATGTATATATGCTCTTAAAATCTTCTGTTTTTCTGTTGTTTTGTAAAATAATTCTGTTTTTATAATCACACGCGTTTTATTTATTTCGTTATTTTTACATAGAAAAAGAAATTGAAAAAGAAAGTAAGTCAACATAAACAAGGTATATTTATTTGATTTAGATTTTAATTTTGTTAGATTCCAAAATATCAATAAAGAATTATCTTGCACAGAATATAAATATTTGCAGAATAATACAATTAGCGAATAAAACAAAGACAGTTTATTTTCGAAACACAGAGAACTATTGGGAGTAGAGAAATTATTATAATTGTTTTCTAATCACGCAAGTTTTAATTTTACTAAAGACAAAAATAGTATATTTGAAACTTATACCCATCTCTCTCCTATTTATAGTGTTAAAATTTTTCTATGCAAATTTTTATTTTGTAGAGCAAAATTTACTTTGCATTGTTAAATTGTTATAAATATAAAATTTGCTTCTGGAAATAATGTTATTTTTTAAATGAATTAATAAAAATTAATTTTTTGTGTTCTATGTAGGGCAGAAATATACGGTAAATCAGTATGGTAAACAAATTTTTTATATGTAGATTTATATATGTATAGTATGCGTTATATAATAATAATGATCATATGTACATATGTATAAAGAATAATTCATTGATGTAACAAAAATATTTTGAAAATTAAAATAGAATAATAAAATATTAAAAAGGAATTGTACTTACGTGTTATTATTTGAACTTATAGTAACTTATGTTTATTTAATTTTGAACTATTTTCCAATCGAGTTGGTAAAATAACAATTGGTCAATAATTATAAGAAAAAACAAAAAGAGATAATTTTGTCTTTAATCAGAGAAACTAAAAGATAAAACAGAAAAAGAAAATTTATTAGAAATTTCTAGTAAGCGGATAGTGAGTCAATTCAAAATATTATAATGATTTGATAAAATTGTCGTCAAACACTAACATAACCTATGTAATTAATAATGCAATTTGATTTCATATCCATTATTTTTTGTGTACAATGTAAAAAAATTATTCATTTCGCATTTTTTTTTTTTTTTTTTTGTCTCAATAAATGTTCTTAAGCATTCCATATAGTCTCGCGATTATTGGAAATCAGTCCTTAAAAAATTAAAATTTATTTTAAATTGGATTTTAAACTCTTCCTCGCACAATTAAGCCAAACTAATTTTATAAACCCATGCAATCAATTCCCGTGTTTCTCTGTAAGATTGGCTTAACTTTTAATGTTTGAATAAATTAAACTATACGCGTAAATAAAAATGCATATTGAAACACCAGTTTCGGAATTACATAGAAGGAAGATCACATTTAGCTTTTTAATTGAGACCCTTTACTGAAATAAAACACAAAGAACCAGCAGGAACTAAAAAAAAAAAAAAAAGAAAAAAAAAAAACCTGTTGTATACGCTTTCACGGTAGTCTAAATTATGTATATAGTTGCGATTTCGAGAAAGTTAAGTAGCGATAACTTGCCAAAGACCCGGATTTGAACGGAGGGGATGCCCCTCAGGCATTCTAAGGCCATTGGAAACCCTCACTATAATGATTCAATCTTCCCAGATTTCTGAGGAGTTTTACTGACCACCAGGGGCAAAGGTTTCCTCCACTCTTCCTCCCCATAGACAGTTCACTTCCTTTTTCAGGTGCCAACGGCCTTAATTATTAGACTCTTCAGTTCATGGAGAATATAAAATTACAAAATTTTCAAGTTTTCAGTTCTGTTCAGGAAATGTTTACTCATATGGCGCCCTATGTTTGTGTCCAAAGTCAAAGGTTTAGAAGACAAGATCTAGACAATCGATTGTTATGAATGAAAACTATGAATTCTAGACTTATTTTAATAATCTAGTCTTTATTGGAATTTTGAAACCATTTTCGGCCATAAATGCGCACCATTTCAATAATATTTTTATTAACACTAAAGTATATTTTTCAATAATTTTGTGAAGATATTCACTCCTTAAGACACCCAAAAAATAATAGTAATTCAATTGGAGTATCTGTTGAGAATTGACGTTTTTTACTTTATTGGCAAATAAAAATTTTTGAAATTGTATAATTTTTCATTGAGATTTATCATTAGGTTTTTATGATGGGTTAAAGTTGAAAGTCAATAAATAAAAAAGAAAACAAATTTCACATGAAAACAAGCGTTCAACTAAATGGTTTGTTCATTGATTTGGTGAATGGTACCTACAAGCCCCAATTTATTTCTTAAATAAAATATAATTTTTTATACTCAAAACTCTGTGTCTTTATGAATGCAATGTAAGCATATTTCAATGAAAATATCACAATTTATAAAATTTATATATTTGGCCTAAAATTAGGTTAAGTAGGTAAGAGTCTAAAGTTATTGTTTACTTCAAAAATGCAAATTAGTTAAATTACTTCTGAGAACGAACTATTTAAGAATTAGTCTTTTTACACGATTAGAAAAAGAAATTTTTTTTTTTTAATATTTCGTCTGATAGGCAATTAATAAGCAATACATGAACAAAAATTCTTTGTAAAAATATCAATCTCTATAGGATCGATTAAAAATTTTACAATTTTTAAACAATAAACACCGTAATATATTAAAAACTGACTTAAATTAAAGAACTATGCACAGTTTTACCACAAGCGCAGAAGATTAACCACTTTCATTGTTAAGATGCTTTTGTCATTACTTATTATATACAGGTAATTAAAACAGAAGAAACATTATAAAAAAATCTTAAATTCCTACTTAGATCAACAGCAAAAAGTTTAGTCACTTTATTACAAACTTTTCTCTCATATATTAAAATTTAATGAATGAATTGATATTTAAAAAAACTGTATTAACATCAAGTGTCATCCACTACAAGTTTACATAAAATGTATTTCAACTTGAACATATGAACGAAAAGTCTTATTATCGATTGAAAATTTGAAAAATACATAGGGAGAGTGTGAACTAATAGCAGGAATTGTAAAAAGTAAATTGTAAATTTATTTTTACGGTACAATTTTAAGGGAGAATAGTTTAGAATGCAATTCTTAGAGTAAAAACTTTAGAAATACTTTGACACTGCGTCAATTCATAGAATAAAAACATAGATCACATCGTGAAACGCCCACTTCTTTGTTTACACAAGTTTAAATCACAATACATTAATTAAATCACATTGTAAATTTATCTATTTTATTATAAATAATATTTGTACTCACAGTTCGGATAAGATAATCCAGGAGAAACAGCCAAACAGTTCTCCTAATTCTGGACGGAATATTACACCTATATCGCTGAGTTGCATTCACCGACATCGAAAAGAAAATCTCCTTAAACTTTCAGTATTAAGTAGAAAAATGCGCTTTTAAAGAACGACAACTTCAAGTGAGAACGCTTCCGACCGCCGGTTTTTTTTTTTTTTTTTTTTTTTTTTTTTTTGCTTACTTTCAAATTCACAGGGCTGCTAAATTAAGTGGCCTCCCTAGCCGAGCTCAAAAGCTATGCGAAGCGTGGAGGTGGCGAGTTCGAATCCCGCCTTAACCCTGGATGTATTCGTGATGTCTTTCTCCAAATTGTTCTATCTGTCCTTCCGTCTGACAAAGGTTTATAAGCCTAAATTGAGCGCACAAATCAAAAAATGTATGTCATTTCAATAAAGCAATCAACAAAGATGCTAAATTAGAGTCTTTGTGGTCGAGAACCTCCCACGAATTGATCATCCCGCAGTGAACTGATCGTTAAGACACGGTTCCCAGCAGATCACCGAAGTCAAGCATCACTGGCTGCGGTCAGTGTGCGGGTGGGTGACCACTTGGATCATTTTTCGTAGGGACCGAGGGTGTGCGGTATTGGTCTTCGTTAAAACTGTTCTACCGTAAAGTGCTCGACTTCGCGTGCAGGTCGTTGGGCTACCGAAGCAGGGGTGCCATCCCCTCTGCAGAGGATCAAAATTGTGATGCCATGTCTTCGGATCATCCTCAGGGATGTTTCCCAGACCGTCACCAATAGCCCATTGTGCAGCTCTAGTGCGACGTAAATTAACTACATCCACATCCATCCCACGAATTGATCCAAAACGTAGGAGATAACCAGCCTCAACATATCTATGCAGTTCCTTTCAGGTTTATACTAACTGTTATTCTGGTGGGTCTTTTTATCTAGCACTTAAATCCCTGCACATACCCGTGAATAAGAAGATAAAATAAATGTATGTGGTTTAAGGTAACAAGGCCTTTGAGACCTTTTACTATAAATTTTGAAGCTTGGAGTGAGGTATAGGGTTGATTATACTTTTATATGTTCTTAATACTTTCCTTATTGTTTACTTTTTTTCAATTTTGTAAGCACTTCAAAGTAGCAAGCCAGTGATTCTCAACCACCGTGGTCCCCTCTGCAGAGGATCAAAATTGTGATGGCATGTCTTCGGATCATCCTCAGGGATGTTTCCCAGACCGTCGCCAATAGCCCATTGTGCAGCTCTAGTGCGACGTAAATTAACTACATCTACATTTCTCAACCACCGTGCCGTTGCATTTTTGTGTGCCGCCAAATTCTTAAAATGTGCCGCCAAATATTAGAAATGATGCAATAAAAATTATAATGCTTTTTTTTATTACGAGTAAAGTTTAAATTAAAAAAAAGTGTTAAGTTTAAAGTGTTAAGTTAAAGTTTAAATTAAATATATATATACATATATATATACTTTTTATAATTTTTGCAGGCTTTAACCGCGCGAACATCTTTGTCGGTGACTGTCTTGTCTCTGACAATCTTAAAATAAGTAGTTAAAATAAGTGTTTAAATTGTCTCTGACAATTTTAAAAAATGTTGAAATAAGAAGAAAATTTAATGATTATAAAAATTATTAATTAACAAAAGAAAGAAAGCTAAATATTAACTTTTGAACGGAAATCAGAGCTAATCATAAAATAAGCTATGCAATTAATAGTTGTAGTTGTTGTAGTTGTAGTTCATTTACGTCGCACTAGAGCTGCACAATGGGCTATTGGCGACGGTCTGGCATACATCCCTGAGGATGATCCGAAGACATGCCATCACAATTTTGACACCCCCGCTTAGGTAGCCCAACGACCTGCACGCGAAGTCGAGCACTTTACGGTAGCACAGTTTAACAAGGACCAATAACGTCCACCCTCGATCCCTACTTAGGCTGATCAAAGTGGTCACCCACCCGCTTACTGACCACAACCAGTGATGCTTAACTTCGGTGTTCTACTGGGAACCGTGTCTTTACGATCAGTCCATTGCGGGACCACAATGTAAGAGAGTTACTAGGTTTGATCACTGGTGGCAGGCAAAGTTTCATTAGAGCTACACGAATGAATCATTGGCAACGGTCTGGGATTCATCTTTAATGGTGATCCGAAAACAATGTTGGCGTATGTACACTCGACTTTTACACAATTTATATTAGAGGGCAGAGATGATATTAATCTACCGACTATTTTAGCAGTCTCTCCTACTGTCAGATTGTGCATGGACATTTTCTTCTCTGAAACTGCACGGAGGGTATCCATCGAACTAGTGTCCCGCAGTGGACTAGTCAAGGATCGTTAAGACACGGTTCCCAGCAGATCACCGAACTAAAGCATCACTGGTTGCGATTAGTGTGCGGGTGGGTGATCACTTGGATCAGTCTGCGTAGTGACCGAGGATGTGCGGTTTTGGTCCTCGTTAAACTGTTCTACCGTAAAGTGCTCGACTTCGCGCGCTGGTCGTCGGGCTACCGATGCAAGGGTGCCATCCCATCCGCAGAGGATCAAAATTGTGATGGCATGTCTTCGGATCATCCTCACGAATGTTTCCCAGACCATCGCCAGCTCTAGTGCGACGTAAATGAACTACAACAGCTACAACAACAACCATAGAACTAGTTATTGTTTATTGGATTTATTGGAATTACGTACATTTGCAAGCTTGTGTGCTCAAAGTAGGCTTATAAACCTTTGTCAAATAGAAGGACAGATAGCACAACACAGAGAAGGGCAGCCCGGAGGCTCCAGGGTACGAACCCGCTACCTCCACGCTTTGCACAGTGTTTGGTGGATGATACTGCACGGCCCGGGAGTCCCCTACCCTTGGGTATATAGTTGGGCTGTCCCTTTATCGTTTGTGCTATCTCTTCTCCAATTTCAGGTGGGTCTTTGAATATAGCACTCAAACCTGCATATACTTGTGAATAAGTAAATCAATAAATTAACATTATGAGAGGTAGCAAGGCCTATAAGACTTTTTGCTATAATTTTGAATTGTGGAGTGAGGTATAGCGAAAATTATAATTTTAAGTATTTTTATATGTTCCTTAGGGTGGTCGCCCTCCGTTGCCTTTATTTCAATATGGCAAGTACTTCAAAGAAGGGAGCACGCAAAGCTTGTCTATTGTCACAAATAAAAAATAGAAATTTTTCTGAAAGGTAGATTTTTTTTAAAAGGAATATTTTTGTCTTGGTGGAAAAGAGATCATTGTCTCGCATTGTATGAGAGTCACTAAGTTTGTTCGCAAATGTTAACATTTCATTACAGCTACACAATATATATATATATATATATATATATATATATCTTAGCATTAAAATGAGGAAATACGAAGTCAATATTCTGTACTACAACGTGGCTATATTGACAAATAATACTCAAATTGGACCACGTATCATATTACCGGAGGAAACTACCAGAAGGAATAATTATAGGCTTATTAGAAGGTATACAATGTAGCCTTAAAAGTTACTATGTATGTATATATATAGTAGCATTAAATTGAGGAAAGTCGCAGTCAATATTATGTAGTAAAACATGGCCTAATATCTCCACTTAATGTTGATCCATAACATTCAAACTAATATCATGTATAATAGCTTCAAAATGAGAAAATTCGAAGACAATATTCAGTATTACTACATGGCCCTATATCTTATCTTAATATTGATCCATAATACAAACTGGACCCCTTTCTCTTTTGTTTAAATCTTGAACCGACTACCCTTAAGTCAATACACGCAACTACTCTCCTTCAATCAGTGCTTGAACCTACTATCATTTGATCAATTTTTATAATCCACTCTCTTTTGTTTAAAATTTCAGTCCACTATCTTAACGTCGGTACTCGAACCCACTCTCCTTTAATCGGTGCTTGAACCCGAAATCATTTGATCAGTTTTTATAACCCACTCTCTTTTGTTTAAAAATTTAATAAACTATCCATTTATTTTTATATTTTATAATTAGACAGCGGATAATATGCAATTGCATACGTGCATATGTAATTGCATATTTTAGCACTTTTTGATATGTGTGCATATAAATGCATAAAAAGGTATATTTGCTCTTATAAATGCACATTTCAGCATTTTATGGCTTTTCCCTCCTAAAACCATATCACTATTCTTTTTATGTTAGCATAAGGAAGGCTTTAAATTTTGTTTTGTCGTTCTTTATTACCTGAAGGGGTCAGCTGGATTGATGTTGCTGGGGGTGATTGCAATCACATGAAAAAGATGTAGAAATGAGGTGTGTGTCGGGAAGGGGGGTACAAAGGGCCCATCCAAACAGACATTCGTCATAGAAACCTCAGAAAGGGATGGTCAGATATTCTATGAAGGGATGTCTTTTCCTTGAATAAATAATTGTCAATCTGTGTGAGAAAAATAAGGCTTCTGTTGTAGGTAGAAAATGACCTCCCTTTCCTGTGATTGATTAGTTAAAAGGTGGAGTGAATACATTTTCGGAGAGAGCTGCTATTCTAACATATTTCGATAGTCCATCCGATAGATAGATAGTTTCGAGATCCATCAGTTGAATACGTAGTTAGTGAAGCTTCGAACGTGATTTTTGACTGCTGAATTTTATAATATGCCGAAAATTAAGTCGACTAAATCAAATTTAATGAAGACATGGATTTTGGACTATGGAAAGGACTTTACGACCGATGGGGAAATAGTATTTTGTGTGATTTGTCAAAAACACATTTCCTGTGAAAAAAATGACCAAATCGATCAACATATAAAGAGAAATGCTCACTCCGCGAAGAAAAAGCAGAAAACAAAAGGATTTGTTCAAAGTTTATTAACTATTCCTGTTCAAGCAACTAAAAAGGAAAGTGATTTATGCAAAGCCTTAATAATTCCTTTAAAAAAAGTTAAAGTTGTAGATGTAGTTAATTTACGTCGCACTAGAGCTGCACAATGGGCTATTGGCGACGGTCTGGGAAACATCCCTGAGGATAAAAAAAGTTAAAACTTTTAAAAAAATATTGTACCAATCCCGATTAATCGATTTTAAGAAAGAACTTCCTTAAAACGATATATAATGGATATGATATTCGACGAGATTGAAGACGACAGATTAAGTGCGCTCATTTTATTTGTGGATAATATTCCTACTCGACCACATCTTCTAGCAAGCAAAGCCCTTGAAAAAGTCAACCATAGAAAGGTTTGTCAATGATTCTATCAAATTATTATGGCCTGATAGAGAGAGTTCTGAAGATGTTTTGATTTTTGTCAGTGATGCCACTCCGTATATGGTCAAATCTGCAGCAGCACTGGAAATTTTTTATCCCAGAATGCTTCATATTACATGTTTGGCTCATGCTGTTCACAGACTGTTCGAGAAGTATTCTCCTCTGTGAATGATTTAATTTCTAGTATCAAGAAAGTTTTTCTCAAGGCACCTGTGCGCATAAAATTGTATAAAGAAATGTATCCTGATTTTCCTTTACCTCCACAGCCTGTGATAACTAGGTGGGGTACATGGATTGAAGCTGCACGTTTTTACGCTAATAATTTTGATACAATAAAGTCAGTTGTAGATGCAATTGACAGTTCCTGTGCTTCTTCAGTTTATGTCACAAAAGAATTACTACAGGATATCTCTTTGCAGAAGGACTTGGCCATAATTGACACTCACTTTTCTTTCTTAAGTGGAGCAATAACAAAGCTCGAAACACGAGGTCTTCCCCTGGCTGAGGCCATATCCGAAATTGAAAAAATTCAACAGTGCATCAATGCTCTTCCAGACTCAGTTGGGAAGAAAGTAAAAGAAAAATGGTGTTTCGTTCAAAACAAAAATTCGGATTTTGCAGCAGTGAAGAAGATAAATGATTTTCTTAATGGAAACGGAACTGAACTTCCAGAGAAAGTAAAGCCAATGAGTACGAAATTGTACCAGTTTTGTCCAATGACATCGGTTGACGTGGAGAGGTCATTTTCTGCTTTCAAAATGATCTTTGATGACCGACGACATCAATTCACCCTTGAAAATTTGGAAAAACACTTAGTTGTGTATTGCAACAAAAATTATTCAGTTTAATAAAATCTTTCCGGAAAATACAATGATTTTTCTTCTCTCATTTATCATACTTCAGTTTTAGGCTTTATCTTCAGAAATGTGTAGATTCAAGTAAGAAATATTTTGATTTTCTTCCTTTTAACAAAAAAATGTTTTAGCTGTGTATGTTGGAAAAAGTAAGTAGTAGTATTTAAATAAGTTGAACTTTTAATTTCTATTTTAAATGCATATTTCTAGTTTTAAGAGCATATATTCAAGTTTTTTAGTGCATATTTGCATGCATATTTTGTGCGTTTTTTAGTGCATATAATCCGCTGTCTATTTATAATCTACTCTCTCTTCTTTAAATCTTGATTCCACTATCTTTACATCCGTAATCGAACCCACTCTCCTTTAATCAAAGCTTGAACACACAATCATTTAATCAAAGCTTGAACCCACAATCATTTAATGAATTTTTTTATTCAACACTCTTTCGTTTAAAACTTGAACGCAATATAATTACATCGGTACTCGAATTCACTCTCCTTTAATGGTTGCTTGAACCCACTATCATACGATCATTTTTGAAAATCCACTCCCTTTAGTTTAAAGCTTGAACGCACTATCCTTACATCGGAACTCGAACCCACTCACTATTAATCCACGCTTTTATCTGTTATCTATTGATCAATTTTTATTATCCACTCTCTTTTGTTTAAAACTTGAACCCACTACCCTTACATTGGTACGCGAACTCACTATACTTTAATTGATGCTTGTACTCAGAATCATTTGATTAATTTTAATATCCACTCTCTTTGATTTAAAACTTGAAATCATTATCTTTACATCGGTATTCGAACCTTCTCTCTTTTAATTTGAGCTTGAACCCAATATCATTTGATCGATCCACCCTCTTCTTTTGTTTAACCCTTGAACAACTATCTTTGCATCTTTACTCGAACCCATTCTTCTTTATTCGGTGCTTGAATCCACTATAATTTTATCAATTTTTCCAATTCATTCTCTTCTGTTTAAATCTTGAACTTACATTCTTTACGTCGATATTCGAACCCACTCTTCTTTGACCCAACTATCATATATCGATTTTTATAATCCCGTCTTTTGTTGAGAACTTGCACCCACTATCTTAGCATCGGTACTTAAACCCAATCTCCTTTAATAGGTGCTTTTCTCCATTATCTTTTGCCCAATTTTTATAATCCACTCTCTTTTGTTTAAAAGTTGAACAAACTATCCATTTATTTCCATATTTTATAATCTACTCACTTTTGTTTAAATCTTGATTCCAGTATCTTTACATCAGTACTCGAATCCACTCTCTATTGATCGGTGCTTTTCTCCATTATCTTTTGCCCAATTTTTATAATCCACTCTCTTTTACTTAAAACTTGAATCCGTCATTAATAGTAGTTAATAGGCCCGTAATAGTAGAAAATATCAACCGCTAAAGCTGCATTAAATATGATCACTATAACATAGCACAGAAAAATACAAAGAGAAAAAAAGAGAAAAACGAAGAAAATTAATAAGTAATATAAACTGCGCATAAGCTGCAAGTATATAGAACTCATAAAATAAGCTAAAAAATTAAGAAAAAATGGAGGGGGAAAAAATATTAAAAATCCGGAAAACAGAATAAAAAAAGGATATAATCTCTTCATCAGCTTACACGATTATATCCGCAAAAAGGAGTGCTTTCTAATATTGTATCAATATAGCCAAAGCAAAATATATCAATACAATAGTGTGAGGAGCACTCAAAAAAATTGAAACTAAATTAGAACACATTAAGTAAAAATTAAACAAATATATCAAGCAAAAAACAGAAAATAAAATGTAAAGAGATTATAGAACAGAACACGTGCTATATATTTTTGTGCTATACATATATATATATATATATATATATATATATATATATATATATATATATATATATATATATACAGAGAGAGGGAGAAGGTGATTTCCGAAAAGAAAAGAAGAAAAAGATGTCTCTTTTCATTTTTTCGTTTTCCGGCTTTTTAATGTACGTTTTTTTTTTTAATAATTTTTCTTCTTCTCTTTTCATAATCTTTAATGTTTCCCATGTTTTCTCTATATTTTTAAATTATTTTATAAGTTCTATATACTTGCAGCTTATGCACAGTAAATAAAACCTTTAAATTTTTTTCATTTATATAAATATATATATATATATATATATATATATATATATATATATATATATAATACTAAAAGATCAATTTTTTCAACCGGATAAACCTGCAATACTTTAATTTATTAGAAAAAAGAAAAAAAAATACAAAATTTCCTTTAAAAAATCTTTTGCTGATGTATTAATTAGGGTATTGAACATATTATAATTAATAAAGATTTAAAAAATCTATTATTGATTCAAAAAAAAAAAATTCCTTATGGCTCTCGAACATTTTATGCAGCTCTCTTCCAAAAAGGTAGTGCACCCCTCTCATTATGACAGTTTAAAAAATAAATAATAAATAACTTCTGAAGTTTCTTTTGTAATATTTTTAACTCTCGCGTATAAACAAATATATATAAAAGGGTTCTCCAACGACAGGTTTCAATTTATGACATAAGATAGCATTTGGCAGTCAATTACCGATGCAACTTCCGAAAGTCAAATACTTCATTATAAAACAACTTGATTGATGAATCAGATTTTATTAAAAATCTCAAAACCTTTCTTCATATTTAGGAAAATGTATCCATCGAGTTGTTTATGAATTACGTTTCTTTGCATTTTACCTCATTAACGCTAAAGGTGTGCAACGTTTATTATTATAATTAATAAGAATACCAATAATTTTTAGTTTATGGAAATTGAAATTTTAGTTTATGGGAAATTTAAGTTTATAAAAAATTTTAGTTTATGGAAATTTCAGGTGATGGGAAATTTTAGTTTAAGGAAATTTTAGTTTATGAGAAATTTCAGTTTACGGATATTTTAGTTAATGGAAATTTTGGTTAATTGAAAGCTTATAAAATAAATACTGTTTGCTGGCAGGATCCAAAAGCAGTATTCTATTAGAATCTCCTTCCAGAAACAAATTTTTAAACAAGCTTAATAATCAGTGCAGGTAGTAATTTCTCTTACTTGTAATTGCTTGGAGAAAAGAAGAAAAAAAATTAATTTCTCTTAAAAATATTTTATCTCATAAAATATATTTCTACGAATTTGCTTAAATTATGAGGAGCGATACCGCACAATCTTGGACCCTGCGAAGCACTGACATCCAAGTAGGGCAAGACATCTACTTTTGTTTCTTATTATGAAAGTACGTACTTCGGTACTTTTTTAATCTAGTACTTTTTACTTGTGTTTTCGTTACATTTTTAGGGGAAAAGTTCAAGTTTTTGTAACAAATGTCTAAAAAAATTGCTACCTTATATTATAGTTTATAGCTCATATATATAGATGGCATATTCGAGTGTAGCGATCGAGAGCAGTAAATATGTTACAAAACAAGATAATGTGGTTTGAATCAAATATTGTAAAGCAACAATGCACAGAAAATGTATTTGATGTGAAAGAGGGGATTTTCAAATTAATTCTAACTTTAAAAAAAATTTATAATTTAGTAAAATTTGTTTAACAAAAAAAAGTAAACGTTGAAGGAAAAAAGGGAACATTTTCAGCAGTTAAAATAACTGTCATTTTCTTCATTGCAATGGAATAACTTTAATTTAAGGTTTCTATGCAGGGCCGGATTTAATCTTGGCGGGGCACTAAGTTACTAAAAATGATGGGGACCTTATATGTTCAATACACCTAATATGTTCCTTATAGGTCCAATACTCTGTTTCTATACACCTAAAGTAAACTGTCATTTTTTATTATTGAGTATTAACAATAAATTATTAAAAAATTTGATAATATAACTTGATTGTGAAATATATTGATTTAGATGAGACTATAACCTTTCATTTATTGCACATATTTTTTGAAGGAGAAAAAGAAAGTTACAACAGAAACACATTTTAAGCATGGAGTAAAAACTTGGCATGCTGGAAAAATATATTTAACAGAGTTCTTTTTTTTTTTTTCTTCTCGAATTTCTGAATCTATGTTACTTTCGAAATTCTGAACATATGTATATAAAGCCGGGATAACCTGGCTGGAAGGGCACTGGGTCCATGTCCAAGAGGTCGTGGGTTCGATCCTTGCCGGTCGATGGGTAAATAGCCTTGTAGTAAATGGTGACTGATGCAAGTTAAATCTGTCGAGTATCAAAGCCCTTCATGTTCCCATAACAAATCATACCTCTGGGAGTACTGATCCAGGAGTTTCCTTGTCTTCTAGATTGGTTCAAAATTACAAGACTACGGATTGGAACATTAGTAGTCGTAAACTCAAAATTGGTTCGGCTGTTCAACGACTGTTATAAAATAAAAAAATAAAATATATATTTACTAAAATATGCTAATTCTGAATATATGCTTTTTTTGCAATTTTTTTTTTTTTTCTCAATTGTTTTTATTTACGTTACACTTTGCTGTTCAAAATCTATAAAACTTAGGAACTTGAAATTATGAAAGTGAGTAGAAAATATGCAAGGAGTTTGACAGAATGCAAGAAAATACAATTTGATTATTAGTTTTAATTTAATTTTAAACCGACCGTCGTTCAACAGCCAACCCAATTTTGGGCTTACGACTACTGATGTCCATAACTTTGTATTTTTGAACCGAAACCAGAAGACAAAGGAACTCCTGGATCAAGTGTTGGGGGAAAATTGCTTTCCTGGGGGACTTAATGTTGGAACTACCCCCAAATGCGGGGGATGCAGAGGAAAAGCACGAAAACCTTCCATGGTTAGCCTTACATCAAGAGGACTCGCACCCATGATCCGTCTACTACTGAGGATATTTTACACCAGCAGGGTGGTCGGTTGAGAAATTCGAATCGATGACGGGAATCACAGAGCAGTTGTGGGATTACTTATTTGTGGGCATGTCATGTGAAAATAATCATTTATTAGGGTATTTGTTTACTAAATTGGAATATTTTTCAAATTAAATTTATTTACATTTTTTCTATTTTTTGCATTAAAATTGATTAATTTTTATACGATTTAAAATTTTAAAAAACCAATACTTCAACACATTTTAAGTTAATTGTTTAATTCACAGTATTCATTACAGAAGAAATGTTATTCTATTTTTTTATATCAGTTGTAAAGTGTATATTTTTTTTAAATGTCTCTTTACAGACATTTTAATATTGATTTTAAAAATAAAAACCAATTGATAAAGTAATATATTTTTCCAATGTATTAAAAATATAATGCAATGACTTGCCTTTGGAATAGTTTTCTCTCATACGTCATTAAATCAGTGGCCGAAGTAGCTCACTGCAGGTAGGGAAACTACTGTAGTCACGACTTTGTTTCGTAGTTTGTAGCGCAGTCTGCTAATTTTTTTTTTTTTTTTTTTTTTTTTTTTTTTTAAGTATGTAGAAAGTAGTGCGGGGAAAAAAACCGTCGCTTGTCGTGATTTATGCAAACTACTGTTAACATTAGTCTAAAAAGCAACACTGTTCTAAAGCAACTAATTTTTCGAATTTGATGGCTACAAATTTTCGCTGGTAAGGAATGAAAATGGCCTGTTGCTGAGTGTAACAGAATTTACGATTTTAAACTCACGTATAACTAATATTTGAACTACGTGGAATCATAAAACGAAAAATTGATAAATCCGAAATTACGAAAAATAGATAATTAATTACTTTGATCACATTTTCACATGCGAATACACGCTCGTGAAACATGGATGTTATTTAAAAGGAAGGGAACGTATTTTCGATGTACTTAATCTCTTTGAGGAAATAAAAGAACATTAAACAATTTAAGCAAGTATTTGATAATTTCACATTTCTTTAATTAAGTATTCGCTCGCTAAAAAGGCATACAAAGATGAAGATCAAATAAAAATTCAAAAAAAAAAAAAAAAAAATTTCTGGAGTAAGAAACAGGCTCATGTAAGTAATAAATATTTCTAAATCACTCCCCTTATTAAAAGCCAATTTCTTATTCAAAACCGTTTTGAACGTAGGTGTTAGGCAAAGTTCGTCTCCTTAAAGTAGTTATTAAATTCCAAAGTTGTTTGTACTCACTACATTTAAAAGAAAGTAATTGTAGTTAACTGCATTTGTAACAAAATAATTGTAGTTGTCGTAAACTACAAAAATAATGTAGTTTTTCCGTCCCTATAGCTCATTTGTTACTGAGAATATTAGGGTATAACATTAATTTTAATAAAAAAAAAATTCAGCTTATTTACTGTATTTTTATATTAGATCTGTTCTATTTTTATTCTTTTTTAATATTTCTTTTATGCTTTGTCTAAACTAACGCCGTGTCATCAGACTAATGTAAGCAAAAACAATTTAAAGAAAATTAATCAAAAATTTATGCATTCAAATTATTATTAATTCAAATGAAAATAAACTTTTATCTTTCATAAAAAACATGCTTAAAATGATAATTAGTAAATTTTTTAATTAAAATATTATTAAATCGTTCATATAAGCCCCACTACATCTCAAATAACTAATATTTACTGAATTACAAAATTTTTTCTCTTTTAAATTTTTTTTATTATGAATAAAGATAAGTATTTATCAAACTCGTTCTATGAACTTGTACTCCTAACTCTTATCTCGTATATTTTTATCTTCATTAACTGAAATGAAATTAAGATTATTATGAAAATAAGAAAAAATGCTTTTTTTATCATACTCGTACTCTAGCTTTTAAATCACTTGTACAATTTAAAAAAAAATCGTTTAAAATTAGACCTGTAAAGAAACTGATCATGTATTTCCTTAAAGCAGCAATTTTTCTTTGAATATCGTCTGCGATGAATTCAAATATTCCTACGTCATATAAGTTTGACGTCTTTTGTGAATTCTTTCGAATTCAATCTCAAATATTACTTCAAAACTTTTCCACAGTCTTTGAAAGTAGGAATTTAAATTCTTGACAGACGCACGTCTGTTTTAAGTGTAGAGTCCTGTTAGACGTCAAATTGAGACGCGGTTCGGAGGGTGTTTCAACGTCAAATATTGAGACACTTTTAGTCGCGAAAGTTAAAGGGGAACTAAAGTTGCTTAACTTTCAGCAGTCTTTCCTAGTTTAAAGCTTTGGTTTTAGATATTGGGGAACAGCCACAAATTGCGAAGTGTATTCTTTTACTATACAACGAATCTTTAAGCAGTGCTGCAATTTTGTATTAACTCAAAAGAAAAAAAAAATTAAAAATTAATAAGTCATCGATTAAAAATATTTTTTTATTATTTATTGTATTCATTTATTGTATTCATTTATTTAATATTTATTGTATTCATTTATTTAATTTTATTTATTTATTTTATTTTATTTATTCACTTATTTAGTCTTCTATCATTATTATTTAGTAACAAATTTCAACTGCTGAAAATACACAATATTCTGATATTTTAAATTTGTCTCCAACTATTTAATCGCAAGCAAGCAATTCGCATAGTTTACTAGATAAAACATATTTTAAAACAGGCACTTTGGATTTTCTGAAAATATATTGTTTTTAAAAAGTCTGTGGCGTAACTACCACTATAAATATTAAATACCAATTCACTAGTATATAATACATGTTAACTTGATGCTATCACGAGGTACCTTTTGATAGATGAAGGTTGACATTGTCGAGAAATAAAACCCCCACAATGGTGACCTGCAGACGTGATGGATGGTACACATAAAACAGTTGATTTGCTTAAAAATATACTGCTCAAAGAACAAAAAAATCCGGGAAAGTAAATAAAGTCTCCCGGTCTATAAAGCTAAAAAAATGAAGAAAAAAATTTAAATTAGCGAAATGCGATAAAAACAAAAAAAATTAAGGGAAAAAATAATGAGCGAAATGCTATAAAGAGATAAAATAATAATGAGAGAAATGATATAAAAACAACAATAAAAAGAAAATGAAGAAAAAATATAATGAGCAAAATTGGTATAAATAAATAAATAGCATGAATCAACTAGTCATTCATCGAATTCTATCACAGATAAAATTCTGGAAGGGGATGTAATGTGGCGTAACTACCACTATAAATATAAAATACCAATTCACTAGTATATAAGACATGTTATCTTGATTCTATCACGAGGTACCTTTTGATAGATGAAGGTTGACCTAGTCTAAGATTAAAACCCCCACAATTCCAAAAATGTTCTTTATTAAAATATACATAATTTTAAAAGATAGTTTAAATAATCTAAAACCTGTTTTGTTTTAGGTAAACTGAAAAAAAAATTATTACAACTTAATCTCGATCGCAAATTAGGACAATTATATTTCTCAACATACAAATAATAAGTCTAAAGGTTTTATGAAATGGGAGAAAAATAATATTCTCGTTTGAGATTCAGATGTATTTTGTGATGAAGATGAATTTCTTAAAAAAATAATGAAAAATAAACGAATAAGTAAAATAAATAATATTACAAATATACATATTTTTATGGGTTTCTTTTCCGGTAAATAAAGATTTTTTTAATACTTTTAAAAAACAAAAATAAAAATAACAAGATTTTTCAAAATGTAACAAAAATTGTTTTTTTATACTTAAAAAAAAAACGAATTTTTTTTCTTCATTTTTTTAAAATCAGAACTGAGCATGTGGCTCATAAATAAATGCGGAACTTTTTCACCAACTATTCTAAAATAACTTTGGAAATAATTATATCAAGTTGGATTTAAAACAAAAGGGATGCTTTTTTAAATATATATCTTCGAATTAAATATTGTTCTTGGAAGAAAATAGAGTTTGTAACAATTTAAATATTAGAACGATCCCTAAAGAGCTTATTTCTTTGTTCCTGTTATTGAAGTTTTAAAAGTCAAAATGCCAATCAAACGTCCCCGAAGAGTGTTATTTTCTAAGAGGTAGAGAAAAAAAAAATATTCCAAATGTTTAAGAATAAACGCTAATGAAAGTTTAAATAAATACCAATAAGTTATTATTTGCTATTTTCTAAATTTTTCAAGAATTATTTCTTTTAGTTTCTGATAGCAAAAATAATATTTTTTATTTTTCCCTTTTAAATATCATATTTTGCTTATATTTTATATTGAATTTAATTATAGAATAAAATTAATAGAATAAAATATAAAAAATACTTATTTATTTAAAATTCTAAAGAGCTCATCATCATTATTCGAATATTACACGGATCTTCAAGGGAAATGAGGGTCATGTATTATTAAAAGTTTTGATTGAACATTGTTCCAATGTTTCGAATACCTTACTATATTGTTTATAAAAATATCCCAGCGAAGCACCTTGTTTGCCTAAGTAGACTACATTACATGCCTCTTTGTAGATCATGCAAGTTATAAGGTGTCCCAGGATTATTGGGGCAAATCAAAATTACTTTGCGATTCATGGTCGGACACGTCATGATAAAAGAGTTCGACAGGTGCAAGAAACAAACGACGCAAGACTGAGATCATCTGAACAGTGACGGCGGAAGCATCTCATTACGTGTGGGAGGGAGGGGGGGCTCTTTCACGCCCTGTATATATATATATATATAAGTGAAAATATTGAGAAAATATGGAAAATAATACAAAATAATGACATAACAAAAGTTATATATATATATATATATATATATATATATATATATATATATATATATATATATATATATATATATATATATATATATATATATATATATATATATATATATATATATATATATATATATATATATTTATATATATATATATATATATATATATATATATATATATATATATATATATATATATATATATTTATATATATATATATATATATATTTATATATATATATATATATATATATATATTTATATATATATATATTTATATATATATATATATATATATATATATATATATATATATATATATATATATATATATATATATATATATATATATATATATATATATATATATATATATATATATATGGGTGAAAGATTGTAATCTTATAACAGGCTGTGTCTCATAATCAACAAAATGTGAGGGGACTGAACCCCCTCTGCCTCCTAAGTTCCGCAGTCCCTGCATCCGAAATATTTATTATTAAAAATTTTAAGTGTGCTGTGTTTGATGATATGTGAAAATGTTACAGAAGATTTTAAAAGTTTCCACCCTTGCCAGCGATGTATGCGTTGCATAGTCGGGTCACGGATTCGCAGACCCGCTCAAATACAATTGCATATCAGCAGCAACAGGGACGATTCTTGCATCGAGATCGATTTCGGAACCCACGGGTGTTGCGTACGCATCACTTTTCAGTTCACCCGAAAGAAAGGGAATCCATTCTGCTTAAATGAGGAGAGCGTGGTGGCCTGTAGGTACCTATCGCTACACAATCTTTCTACTGCTGCCATGATTAGCCTATGTCAAATCCGTTCATCATGTGGAATATCTGTCAGTTGTGTTCGTAAAACGTTGCATATTCCTCTGCAGGCAATGGCAGCTGAAACGGTTGTGGCAATGCAAGCCTGTTTCCTTCAAAGTTCTTGTGGGAGCTGCAATGGCTCAGGGGATGGAGCGTTCGCTCTCCAGTGAGGTGAACCGAGTTCGAATCTCGGCGATGGCTGGTCGATACGAATTCCGCATCTGGCTTGCACTGACCACAGTGATGACGTGAAATATATTCAGTGGTAGACGGATGCAGTGGTTGCCGTTAGGCTAATCATGGGAGGTTCTTGCGGTCATCCTCTCCATGTAACGCAAATAAGGGTTAGTTCCATCAAAAAGTCCTCCACAAGGGCAAATTTCTCCCAATGCTTGATTCAGGAATACGCTTGTCTTCTGGATTAGGTTCGAAATGACAAGGATACGGAGTTGAACATTAATATTCTTAAACCCAAAAATTGGGTCGGTTGCTCAACGACGATTATAAAATAAAATAAAATGCTCTTGAGAACACCATCTCCTAGCCGCGAACGATGAAGCTTCCGAGCATGGGTTGCTATGCAAATCTAAATCCTTGTGATGCCTACCCCTAAAGTTTGTCCCAATATTCCTGGGACACCCTGTTTATGCGATCCGAATGATACTCACTGACTTAATGATTCACTAACATATATATATATATATATATAATCTTACGAAGTTTTTTAAAGCATCGTTTTCAATATTGTTTTTCATACAAAATAAAAAATATAAATAAAATAAAATATACTTCAAATAAGAGTTTTGCATTGTGGATGAAAAATCGCGAAGATAAATCGCGGTCATAAATTTAGTTTTCATCCTAACTTAAAAATCGCGGGTGTTACTAGTTACAAATAAATTGAGAAAAAGGTGTAGCTTTTCAAATCAAAGGCTACATCGGAGATTACTTGTGCGGTTTTTTTTTCGTATCTTTTTAAGAAAATTTATTTTTACCCTACACTAGTAGTGCAATAAGGGATTTCTATTTATTTCAGACTATATGCAATTTTTGGTTTAAAAAATATCGTTCGGAGTAAAATAATAACGTTTATAGGTTATATTCAAGTAATTAAAAAACAATAAAAACAAAAATTGAATTATCTGTCTCGTGATAGTCATAGATAATACTTTTTTTATCAGAAATATTTAAAATAAAATGATGATTCAAGTAATTGATCAAATTATTTCTAAAATTATAAAATAGTTTTTGATATGAACATTTCAATCCTTTACAAAAAATTATATATAATGAAAAAAATAATTTTTAAAAAATGTAGATATAATCGCGTGAGCTGATAAAGAGATTATATCTTTTAATTGTTTTGTTTTCCGGTTTTCTAAATTTTTTTAAATATTTTATTTAAATAATTTTACTTCTTTTTATAAATTCTTTAATATTTTCCATGTTTTCTTCTCTATATTTTTAACTATGCAAATTTTGCCATATATCGAGAACTTGTTAAGCGAACATTTTTGGACACAATTATAAAATTCGTTTATCCAAAAATAATTCTGGTAACACGACCTTTTAACAAGACTCGCCAACAACTCCTTGCACGGTTCATTTTAGTAGTTTTAAGGAACGAACATAAACTGGTCAGAGGGGAGAAAATAAAAAGATGCTATAAAGTTCAAACCAATATAGGATATGATATCTTGGTTAATGGTAACCAGCGTGAAGGCCTTTAATCAGGAGATGTTGTACTAGATCTGCCAATGGCATACCTGCAAAAGACGTCGCGTGGGTATTCCAATCCTGATGAGTTGTTGAAACGTGGCTTTTTATTACGTTAGCAACTGTTCTTTCCCTTCTATTTCGAGTAAGCCAAAGCATCAATTCTCTAAAATGATATTTTTACACAAAGATTTCACTCTATATTTCATAGAAATGCAGGTAGGAAACTATGTAGAACATAAACAAACGCATCGAGGAGGTTGACACAAAACAAAAATATATATATCACGGTTACAATAAAGAAAATAATAAATCTAAGTTAAGTAAAAGAAGTAGAGTTTTATTTCAACGAATTCGATATGATATACGGATCTGTATTTAGTTAACTTGTCGTTGATTAACTTTCTAACTTCAGTAAAGAAACTTAGCTCAACTTTAATACGCCATTTTGATAATTAAGATTAGCTGACGTCATATGTATGGGTATGGGAGGTCTTCTTCTTGAAGTGCAAGTAATCTACGAGACTTGGCACTGTTTTTATGTGCTGTTAAGAATATGTATAAATCGTCAAGCTAAAATGTTTTGTAAAATGGTGCGGGGAAAGAAATGACAGATTTATTATTTAAAGTCAAAATTATATAAGAAATAGGAGTCTTCATTTATAGTTCATGTTTGTCAGTGATAATCATTTAAAAAGTTATTTGAACTTAGAATGTGTTTTAGTATCTCGTGTAATAACGACATTGCATTTCTTAACAGAATCAAAGTACACTGAGGTGTCATGGTTTAGCATAGAATGTTCCGGATTCAACACGATCTTTAACAGAATGTGGATTTTAATTGCATTTCGGAAATTATGAAGGAATTCAAGACTTTGAGGTAAACTTTGATACGTAACAATAAAAACTTTGCTTGTAAAAATCTCTTCGATTTTAAATGAGTTGTTCTTTAATTCCTAATTTTTTAGATCTGAAAATTCCGAAGTGGTGTTATATCCATATAAAATACTTGTGAGGTACAATGTAATATATTAGCGATTTAATATCAATTATACACATTATTAAATAAATAGAATAATTATTTTTGTATTTATAATAGGTTGCTGTATTTGTATTTATAATAGGTTATATTATGTTATTTTTGCTGTTTATAATAGGACATTTATGCCTTATGCAACAGCATTTCCCTGAACTGTAAATGTGGTGCTGCCATCTAACGCTTATTCGATACAACATTTTTAGTTAGCAGAAAAGTTTGAGTAAATTAAATTAAGAACTGAATAATTGTAAAATGAATCAAATTATTAAAAACAGTTTCTGCGCATTAATTCAGTATTTTTTAAGTATAAATACAGTTTTCTTAATTTTTTGTAGTTTATTTCCTAGAAAAAGTAAGTTGTTAAATGGTAGGTAGTTGGCAAATTGTTATTTTGGAGAACAAGAAAATGTTATTTTTATCGCATTATTAATGCCATTAAATCACAATGTTATTATTTTAAAAATACGCAAGAAAAGTTTTAGTTCAATTATCTTTTTAGTCAGTAGTGAATAGTAATAATTCAAACTTCTTCAGAAATTTACGGTTTTTCATTTATTCAAATGAAGAACAGCAAATTTCAGAAGAAGTTTTCAATAAAAAATTCTTTTTAAAATAATAACTAAACATGCATTTTTAAAAAAAATAACTCAACCTAGTTATAAATAATTATTTTTAGTTTAATCTGATACAATTTGGTATAAGTACTGTTTACGTTAAATCTCAAAATTGAACTTTCCGTGGTAAATGGGAAGAAGGGGCTGCGATCACACTAAGAACAGAAAGAAAAAAACAATTTCAATCTCAAACAAGCAAGTGAAAATAATAAACCATCATTAAAGAACTGAATTTTGTATAAAAAAAAAAGAAGTTTATGATGTATTTACAATCTAATTTCGAATAAATTCACATTAATTTCTTCATAAAAATGAATGTTTAATCAAATGTACTTTCTTTTTATCATTTCCCATCTTAACTTTTTTGAAGTTAAATAAGATAAAATAAAAATTAATAAATTAAAATTCAAAAACACTAAAGAAAACTGTGGAAGAAAGAGTACGGTAAGTTATTACTTCTGATAGAGTAAGTAAGATGGCGCTGTAAACATAAGAAAGGATGTTTAGTAATGTTGATAGATTAAGTGATTTTCCGCAACTTTTTTTCAAAGTTTAAAAAAAAAGATGAATAATTTTTATGTGTTTTATTAAACTGAACTTGTTTTAATTTGAATTTTTAAATAAAAAATTTTTTCAAATTAATGAACACGTTCTTTTTATTGTTTAAAAACGCATTTTAACATTAAAAAAAACAACTATTTAATAATAATAATAATAATAAAAATCGCATGCAAACAAACTTGCTGCACTATTCATTTACAGCATCAAATGAATTAAAGAAATAAAGCAAGTTATTCTATCTGTAAAATATTTTGATTATGCATAAATTTCATTGATAATTATTATTTTTAGTGACTGAAAATTATTTTAGAAGCTGACTTTAGAGTTTCGTTACATAATGCACCATATTGTCTATTTCGTGGTTTTCTTCTTATAATGGCTAAAATGCCTGTACTATTATTTCCCAGATGTTTATATAAATAACAATTCAATAACAACTTTCAAAATTACATCAGTAGCTAAAATGTCATGTATTTACCACGTTGGGGTCAACTTATTAATATAATCAATTAATCAATCAATTAATTGTCGGCCGTTTTTTTTTTTTCTTTTAATCTCATATTTAAAAGAAAATAGCATCTTTTAAAAACAGTTGAAAAGTTTAATTTTAAATGTGATTCTAAAGTGTAGAGATCTAAAGTATAGACTATCGTGAGGAAAAAATTTTACTACTTGAAAATAAATCTCGTGTGTTTTGATTAATAGCTTTCAAAAAATTATATATGGAATGGACGAAAGCAGTGAAAGTATCGCATGACAAAAACAGTGTAAGGAAAATACAATAATTTAATTACCAATAAAATAATAAAATTTAAACACGAAATAATTTAATCTCGGGGAATAAATTATTGCGTGGACAACATAGTATAATAGCATGGATGAAATCTTTATTGAATAAATTATCGTGGAGACAAAATTGTATACGGCACAGACAAAATTGTATTTAGCACAGGTGGAATCTGGAGTCATTGCTTTGTAAAATTGTATAAAGCATAGACAAACGCTCTTTACACCGAATACTATGGACTATCACCGAATATCTCTTTAAAACGCTTACTATCTATGTATCTCCGAATACAATTTATGTACTATCACCGAATATCTCTTTAAAACGCTTACTATCTATGTATCTCCGAATACAATTTATGTACTATCACCGAATATCTCTTTACACCGAATACTCTCTATATACTATCACCGAATATATCTTTACACCGAATACTCTTAATGTAATATTATCGAATATCTCTTTAAACCGAATATTATCTATGTAATATCACCGAATATATCTTTACACCGAATACTGTCTATGTACGATAATGTTATTATCTTTGATGTAAAATCCTCTTAAACTGCAGCTCTTTTTTCTGTATAGTCCATAAAATATCACGTGGATAAAATTGTACACAACAACGAAATCTTGTATAAAATATTGCATAGACAGAAAAAAAAAGATGTTTATAGCAAGGACGAATAGCGTGTATTCGTACGTGAATATTATGGGATCATTGAATATAGTGAGTACAAAATTATAGGTAGAACAGACAAAATTTCTAGTGCATGCAATATCTTGCGACAAAATTGTATATAGCACAGACTTAATCTCAAAATATATCATGGGTCAAAATATCGTGGGTATGGAATTTTATGAAGCAACTGTATAAACAAAATTTCATGAAATCTCAGTATAGAAAAAATCGTGTGGACAACATTGTTTAAAATCTTAAATATGCTACCACTGAAGCAGTTAGTCTAAAAGGCAGATTAACTAGAGTTATCTGTTAAAGTACCAGAAAAAAAAAAAAAAAAAAAAAAAAAAAAAAAAAAAAAAAAAAAAAAACTTTCTTTAATACCTCAAACTGCTCAAATAATTCGTTCGTTCCTACAGGCAGTGGTTAGAGGATAAGTAACATATTTGTTGACGCTAACAGCAACGCTTTTCAATTAACAGAATTTATTTATTTTTCGCTATCCAAAAGTTTCAAAGTGACTATAATGAAACAATCAACACATTAGTTGATGGAACCAATCACTTTACAAACTATTATACAAATAATCAAATGGCTTAAAACATTATTGCTGTTACGGAAATTAACATAATATTCTTCATTTTTTGCTTTCTAAAGAATCACCGTATTAGTTGATAGAAAGAGTGAAACAAACTTTTGAACTTAAAAAGTACCGTTAATGCGAGGTTAAATTGTGGAAAACTCTTGATTCCGTACTTTAACAGGTCACTCTAGCTAATCTGTATATTAGGTAGGAAATGTGCATGATAACGTCTTTTGGGATTTAACGGTAGCATATATATAAAACATCGCGTTCTTTTTATTTCTAAATAATAAAGATCTTGTCTCTGCGTGTCATGTGGCAGGTATACTCACTGGATACTTAGTCAATGCTCCTTTCGCGAGATTCTGCTATTAGTTTTAATATCCCCCCCCCCCCACCTAACAACAATTTTATATCCTCTGACACAAATTGTTCTTTATTTAAAGGCGAGTATTATTGAGACATTAAACATCATTTAAATTAAATATTTTATGCATTAATATATCGCACATTTTATTTTATTTATGCTTTAACGGCGCTAATTCAAAGTGCAATATATCCTCTCAGCCCCAATGCCATTTTTCTTCTTAATCTCCCCCCCCCTCTAGTTATGTAAGTCTTTTTATAACGTTTGTGTAGGGGCCGACATAGTCTGGTGGGTAGGGCACTTAGTCCATGTCCAAGAGTTCGTGGGTTCGATGCCAGGCCGGTCGAAGACTCCCCGTGAAGCAAATGGTGACTGATGCACGTTAAATCTGTCGAGTCGTAAAGTCCTCCATGTTCCCATAACAAATCATTAACTTTGTGGATACTGATCGAGAAGTTTCCTTGTCTTTTGGATTGGTTCAAAATGACAAGGCTACGGAGTTGAACATTAGTCGTCGTAAACTACAAATTGAGCCGGCTATTCAACGACGGATATTAAATAAGGTATAAAATGACGTTTGTGTTGTGTTGTGTCTTTTAATAACGTTGAACCGCGATGGTTCAGGAAATAGAGCGTTTGCCTTCCAATGTGAAGAACCGGGTTCGAATCCCTGCGATAGCTGGTCGATACGAATTCCGCATACAGCTTGACGACCACAGTGCTGACGTGAAATATCCTCCGTGGTAGACGGATCATGGGTTAGAGTCCCCTTGCCGTCAGAGTAACAGTGGGAGGTTTTCGTGGTTTTCCTCTCCATTTACCACAAGTGGGGGTTAGTTATATCAAAAAGTCCTCCACGAAGACAAAATTCTCCCAATATTTGATCCAGAAGTTTCCTTGTCTTCTAAATAAATTGGGTTTAAAATTACATGACTACGGCGTTGAACATTGGTAGTCGTAAACTCAAAATTGTTTCGGCTGTTTAACGATGGTTGTTATAAAATAACGTTTGTGTTTAGATTTGCCTCTCTTTCTTTTCGTGACAGGCGCCCATGTTAATGCTATTCTTTTAAAATGCGTTTTTGGAATTTTTAATAATAGTATACACTATTGCACTAACACATTAGTTTTATGATTATTACATTAGATATTATTTATATTATTATTTTTGGTAACTATTTAAATCATTACTATGGACATAATTTTCATTATTACACGAGGTATTGTTCGCATTATTACATTAGACATTATGAAAATCATTATAGTAGACTTCATTTACATTATTTCAATTTCTGCATAGTTATTACACGCAATAAGCATTATTTTCAGGATTTTTACCATCAGATGACTCTTTATTTGAAGACGGTCCCTTTTCGCAGCAGCAAGATTGACGTTTGGAAAGGGGGGGAAATGCATGTAGAAGGGGGTTATTTTTACTTTGACTGCAACCGCGAGAGGTGAGATCTACTTCGCACGTTTTGTGGTAAGTAGGCTTTTCACTGCCGACATTGGCTGTCATTATCTCAGCGGCCGACCTATTACTGAAAGACAGCAATCAACCCACCCTCTTTCTCCCAACATTTTTTTTTTTTTTTCTATATACATATCAGAGGAGATCCGCTTCATATATCGCTATCACTGATAAATTCTATGAACATTTCGATATTGAATTCAATGATATTTTTGGTTTCAAATAAATGTTTTGATCAAATGCCTAAAGCTGAAGTTCTTTTAGCTGAAATTAGAAGGAATTGGAAGGAGGATTTTTTTAAGTAAGGACAAGATTTTAGTAGAGCTGAGTGTGCTTATTGACCTATCTTACATTAAATTTATTTATTTATTTGGTTTTTTACT